>JAQQAC010019963.1:53280123-53375533 GCA_029783875.1 Phataginus tricuspis | reverse complement strand
TGTAATAGGGTTGGTGGGGGGGGGACCTGATGAAGGGGGTAGTTTAATCATCACAATATTGCTCATGTAATTGTAGGTTAATGATACTAAAATAAAATAAATTGTAAAAAAAAAACTGAATTTGTAGTAGCACTGATTCAGTTAACTGAGTTTATACCAACATCTGACTCCAGTAAGGTCAGATGTTTTACCTTCAACAGAGCAAAATTCGGAATGTTTTACTTTGGTACCATGAATTGAAGTTTAAAAATTTGAATCATTACTGAAAACTGTTTTCCAATTTGTAGCATCTGATTACATTTTTATAAAAGTAGCATCATTTAATTGTAATGTTCTTCTGCCAGTGGAGCCAGCACATTAACATCTAGGTTCACTTTTTGTACGTACAAAAGAAAAATAGAATGAAGTGAATTTACTGAATCAATGTTTAGAGTAAAGCTAATTTTGAGGAGCAGTTATCTGACCTGGGCGAGGCCTCTTGCTTTGCTGCCTGACTCCCACCGCTGTATGCGGTAGGTCATTGTCTCCAGGCTGTCTAGGGGAGCTGCTAGTGATTCTTTCTTTAGCAGTTGTGTGTCTTCTGGTGCTTCTGGGATCAGTGGTATCATATGGGACCCATGGTAGATGGCAAATGTCGATAGAGATTTTGGAATTTATAGGTTTGTCATCAACTCTCCTATGAATAAGAGTAATTTGATATTTCATTAAACAGTCCCTTTTCTTTTTTGAGCCCATTAATGTCAAGATATTTGTTGCCAGCTTTAAGAGTATTACCAAATAATAACGTAGGTCAATAGTTGTAGATTCATACAGCATACCATTACTGTAAAAGCACTGTTTAAATGCAAGAGCAGTTTGATGCCTTTCTATGCTCTATGACAGGGACTGCTCCATCTCTGTTTCCCATAAATATTTGACATACACCTAGACTAAAATTTCTCTTGTCCTCTGACTGCACTGAATGCTGACCTGTTGACTCCAGGCATCCCTCCAATCAAGCAAAGGTTACCCCACACCTGGCTGGTTAATCAAGAGGCCAACAGAGCAGCAGCCCCAAGTCCCACCACATCCCAGATGGGTAGGAGCTGTTCCTGGCTGCTAGTGACCTAGCACACGTTGTTAAGGAGCACTTCATGAGCTATTCTGTAAAGCGAGCTATAGGCTTTATTATTCAGAAGCAGGTGCTAAGAGGAAGTTTGGAGTCTAAATGCTTTTTGGGGACCAATACTCGTGAAAGGAAGTGGGAATAGGGGAACTGGACAAAGGAAGATGTCCAACCGTGGAGCAGGTTTGACAAAACCTTGGCTCACAGCTGGAGCTCTGTAGCCGGTGTACCTGTCAGAGGTGTCCCACAGTGGGCCCATGTTGCTGCACATGGTGTGGGCTGTCCTGGAAGGTACATGAACTTTGGTGGGTCCATTCTCTGCAGCTGAGGCAGACCATGAATTGGGAAACTGGAAGCTGTCCGTTCACTGTACCATCCAAAGCTGAACAGTAAATCCTCCCTTGAAGAGGGCGTCATGCCATCTGCCACACAGATAAGATTTGGGAAAGTGGGACACGTTATCTCCAGGCATCATCTGGCCTAACCAGAGTGAGCTCAGTTCACAGTGCATGTGTCTCGTATACTACCAGTCAGCTCCAATGTAGAAAGACCAGATGGCGATTGTCAGAGTGGGTGGCCTGCTTTGAGGCCCACCCTGGATAGAGATTGTTGTGCAGGAGTTTGTTAGGGAGTGCACTTGAGATCACCAGCTTTGCAAGGAGAAAGAAAGGAGGAGGAGTGGACAGCAGGAGAAACTGGCCTTGAGGCAGCTTCAACAGAAGCCAGACCCCTGGGGACCTCTGTAGCTGGGCGAGGAGGCCAAACCTTTGTACTTTACATAAACGTCACCTGACCTAGGTGCCCTGGGAGGAGGTCATGGCCACTGCTGAGATGCCGCTTTTCATCTGAAGCAATTCTGATGAGGCTGAGGCTGTAGGGATTCCTGACAGAAGTCCTCAGGCAGCTGGGGGGATAGTCCTTCGGTCAGACAGGGACGCTGAGAGGCACATCACAGCATCCCCACTGGCGTATGCTCAGCCCATTCTGGCTAACTTTAATGCCACTGATAGTAATAATATTTTGCTGAAAAAGTCCCGAACGAATGCTGAAAGAGAGAAGATCTGAGACAAGAGGTTTAAAGTAAGAGTGTCCCTGAGCAAACCAGGAAAATGCCACCCTATCTATAGTGGAGTTCAGACCTGATTTCTAGGGAGAAAGAACAACTAACATTCAATAGCCTTGTAGGTAAGCCTCTGATCCAGAAATCTTTTGGGTGGATTACTTGAGTTTTCACTTGGGTTTTACTCAGATGTGGAAGGATTTAAGTAGATTTAATCCATTTGTCTAGAGGGGAGTATGGCAGTGCTTACTTAATTTGCAGTGCTTTCTTTCATTTGCAGTAGTCCTCTTGTAACCATTTTGCCTGCTGGCTCTGTCCCGGTCACTCAGCGGACCACACTGCCATCCAGAGCCCTCTGGTACAGGTTCCAGAGTGCCCCATGTCTGATTATTTGGCCCCCCCTCTGCACATGGCATTGTTCTCCCTTAGGCTTTGAGCAGAAGATTTTTCACAATCATAAAGCAAGAAACTCACCCCCACCAATCTTTACAGGGAGTCCATGCTGTTCCAAATGAGATTCTTCTGCCAAAAGGCATGGTGAGAGTGTGGCTGGCTCCAGGGGGAGGCCGGTGCATTTCACATCATTATGAACTCAAACCAGGGTCAAGAGGAGGCTAAAATACCTTTATTTAGCCCTCAATCATCGTCATGGCTGGCACACAGCTATAGGAGTGTGCAGGAGGGAGAGAGCAGAAGGTGCTCTGGACCAGACATCAGGAGGCCTGGGTTCCAGCCCTCTCAGTCCCTCAAATTCTGGTTGTCTGTGTATTGGGCCTTATTCATGTTATTCCTGCCAGTGGGATCAGAAGTGTGTGCTTTTGTTTTTATTTTTTTATTTATTATTATTTTTTCTTTTAGTGTATTTTATTTTATTTTATTATTATTATTTTTTTACAATTTATTTTGGTATCATTAATCTACAGTTACATTTGCAATATTATGGTGATTAAACTACCCCCTTCATCAGGTCCCCCCTACCAACCCCATTACATTCTCTGTCCATCAGCGTAGTGAGATGCTATAGAGTCACTACTGGTCTTCTCTGAGTTGTACAGCCCTCCCCGTGCCCCCCCAACATTACATCTGCTAATCGTAATGCCCCTTTTTCCCTCATCCCTCCCTTCCCACCCATCTTTCCCAGTCCCTTTCCCTTTAGTAACTATTAGTCCGTTCTTGGGTTTTGTGAGTCTGCTGCTGTTTTGTTCCTTCAGTTTTTTTCTTTGTTCTTATACTAAACATATGAGTGAAATCATTTGATACTTGTCTTTTTCGGCTTGGCATATTTCACTGAGCATAATACCCTCTAACTACATCCATGTTCTTGCAAATGGTAGGATTTGTTTTCTTCTTATGGCTGCGTAATATTCCATTGTGTATATGTACCACTTCTTCTTAATCCATTCATCTACTGGTGGGCACGTAGGTTGCTTCCATTTCTTGGCTATTGTAAATAGTGCTGCAATAAACATAGGGGTGCATCTGTCTTTCTCAAACTGGGCTGCTGCATTCTTGGGGTAAATTCCTAGGAGTGGGATTCCTGGGTCGAATGGTATTTCTATTTTGAGTTTTTTGAGGAACCTCCATACTGCTTTCCACAATGGTTGAACTAATTTGCATTCCCATCAGCAGTGTAGGAGGGTTCCCTTTTCTCCACATCCTCGCCAACATTTGTTGTTGTTTGTGTTTTGGATGTTGGCCATCCTCACTGGTGTGAGGTGATATCTCATTGTGGTTTTAATCTGCATTTCTCTGATGACCAGCGATGTGAAGCATCTTTTCATGTGCCTGTTGGCCATCTGAATTTCTTCTTTAGAGAAGTGTCTATTCATGTCCTCTGCCCATTTCTTAATTGGATTATTTGCTTTTTGTTTGTTAAGGTGCATGAGTTCTTTATATATTTTGGATGTCAACCCCTTAGCAGATGCATCATTTATGAATATATTTTCCCATACTGTAGGATGTCTTTTTGTTCTACTGATGGTGTCCTTTGCTGTACAGAAGCTTTTAACTTGATATAGTCCCACTTGTTCATTTTGGCTTTTCTTTCCCTTGCCCGGTGGGATATGTTCATGAAGAAGTCACTCATGTTTATGTCCAAGAGATTTTTGCCTGTGTTTTTTTCCAAGAGTTTTATGGTTTCATAACTTACATTCAGGTATTTGATCCACCTTGAGTTTACCTTTGTGTATGGGGTTAGACAGTAGTCCAGTTTCATTCTCTTACATGTAGCTGTCCAGTTTTTCCAACACCAGCTGCTGAAGAGGCTGTCATCTCCCCATTGTATATCCAAGGCTCCTTCATCAAATATTAATTGACTGTATATATTTCGGTTAATGTTTGGATTTTCTATTCTGTTCCACTGGTCTGTGGGTCTGTTTTTGTGCCAGTACCAAATTGTCTTGATTACTGTGGCTTTGTAGTAGAGTTTGAAGTCAGGGAGCGTAATTCCCCCTGTTTGATTCCTCCTTCTCAGAATTGCTTTGGCTATTCGGGGTCTTTTTTGGTTCCATATGAATTTTTGAGTTATTTGTTCCAGTTCATTGAAGAAAGCTGTTGGTAGTTTGATAGGGATTGCATTGAATCTGTAGATTGCTTTAGGTAGTATAGCCATTTTGACAATATTTATTCTTCCTAGCCAAGAGCATGGGATGCATTTCCCTTTGTTAGTGTCCCCTTCAATTTCTCCTAGGAGTGTCTTGTAGTTTTCAGAGTACAGGTCTTTCACCTCCTTGGTTAGGTTTATTCCTAGGTATTTTATTCTTTTTGATGCAATTGTGATTGGAATTGTTTTTCTGATTTCTCTTTCTGTTAGTTCATCATTAGTGTATAGGAAAGCAACAGATTTCTGTGTGTTAATTTTGTATCCTGCAACTTTGCTGAATTCAGATATTAGTTCTAGTAGTTTTGGAGTGCAGTCTTTAGGGTTTTTTATGTACAGTACATGGCATCTGCAAATTGTGACAATTTGACTTCTTCTTTACCAATCTGGATGCTTTGTATGTCTTTGTTTTGTCTGATTGCCGTGGCTAGGACCTCCAGTACTATGTTGAATAACAGTGGAGAGAGTGGGCATCCCTGTCTTGTTCCCAATCTTAGATGAAAAGCTTTCAGCTTCTCGCTGTTAAGTATAATGTTAGCTGTGTGTTTGTCATATATGGCCTTTATGATGTTGAGGTACTTGCCATCTGGACCCATTTTGTTGAGAGTTTTAATCATGAATGGATGCTGAATTTTGTCAAATGCTTTTTCAGCATCTATGGAGATGATCATGTGGTTTTTGTTCTTTTTGTTGATGTGGTGGATGATGTTGATGGATTTTCGAATGTTGTACCATCCTTGTATCCCTGGGATGAATCCCACTTGATCATGGTTTATGATCCTCTTGATGTATTTTTGAATTCGGTTTGCTAATATTTTGTTGAGTATTTTTGCATGTACGTTCATCAGGGATATAGGTCTGTAATTCTCTTTTTTGGTGAGGTCTTTGCCCGGTTTTGGTATTAGAGTGATGCTGGCTTCATAGAAAGAGTTTGGAAGTATTCCCTCCTCTTCTATTTTTTGGAAAACTTTAAGGAGAATGGGTGTTATTTCTTCTCTATATGTCTGGTAGAATTCAGAGGTGAATCCGTCAGGTTCGGGGGTTTTGTTCTTGGGTAGTTTTTTGATTACCGATTCAATTTCGTTGCTGGTGATTGGTCTGTTTAGTTTTTCTGTTTCTTGCTTGGTCAGTCTTGGAAGGTTGTTTTTTCTAAGAAGTTGTCCATTTCTTCTAGGTTTTGCAGCTTGTTAGCATACAGATGCTCATAATATTCTCTTATAGTTCTTTGTATTTCTGTGGGGTCCATCGTTATTTTTCCTTTCTCATTTGTGATTCTGTTTATGTGTGTAGATTCTCTTTTTCTCTTAATGAGTCTGGCTAGGGGTTTATCTATTTTGCTTATTTTTTCAAAGAACCAGCTCTTGGTTTCATTGATTTTTTTCTATTGTTTTATTCTTTTCAATTTTATTTATTTATTCTCTGATCTTTATTATGTCCCTCCTTCTGGTGACTTTGGGCCTCCTTTGTTCTTCTTTTTCCAGTTTCAGTAATTGTGTCTTTAGACTGTTCATTTGGGAATGCTCTTCCTTCTTTAAATAGGCCTGAATTGCAATATACTTTCCTCTTAGAACTGCCTTTGCTGCGTCCCACAGAAGTTGTGGCTTTGTGTTGTTGTTGTCATTAGTCTCCATATATTCTTTGATTTCTGTTTTGATTTGGTCGTTAACCCATTGATTAGTTAGTAGAATGTTGTTAAGTCTCCATGTATTTGTGAGCCTTTTTGATTTCTTTCTAAAATTTATTTCTAGGTTTATACCTTTGTGATCTGAGAAGTTGGTTGGTAAGATTTCAATATTTTTGAAATTACTGAGGTTCTTTTTGTGGCCTAGTATGTGGTCTATTCTGGAAAATGTTCCATGTGCACTTGAGAAGAATGTGTATCCTGTTGCTCTTGGGTGCAGAGTTGTGTAGATATCTGTTAGGTCCATCTGTTCTAGTGTGTTGTTCAGTGCATCTGTGTCTTTACTTACTCTCTGTCTGGTTGATCTATCCTTTGGAGTGAGTGGTGTGTTGAAGTCTCCTAAAATGAATGCATTGTTGTCTATTTCCTCCTTCAATTCTGTTAGTATTTGTTTCACATATGTTGGCGTTCCTGTGTTGGGTGCATATATGTTTATAACGGTTATATCTTCTTGTTGGACTGACCCCTTTATCATTATGTAATGTCCTTCTTTATCTCTTGCTACTTTCTTCGTTTTGAAGTCTATTTTGTCTGATAGAAGTACTGCAACACCTGCTTTTTTCTCTTTGTCGTTTGCATGAAATATCTTTTTCCATCCCTTCACTTTTAGTCTGCGTATATCTTTGGGTTTGAGGTGAGTCTCTTGTAAGCAGCATATAGATGGGTCTTGCTTTTTTATCCACTCTGTTACTCTGTGTCTTTTGATTGGTGCATTCAGTCCGTTTACATTTAGGGTGATTATTGATAGATATGTACTTATTGCCATTGCTGGCTTTAGATTCGTGGTTACCAAAGGTTCAAGGGTTGCTTCTTTACAATATAAGAATCTATCTTAACTTTCTTGTTAAGTTATTGTGAACGCCGTCTGATGTTTCTTTATTTCTCCCTTCCTATTCTTCCTCCTCCATTCTTTATATATTGGGTGTTTCATTCTTTGCCTTTAGTTAGTATTTGGATGGTCTGCTTTCTTTGCTATGATTTTATTTTCTCTGGTGACATCTTTTTAGCCTTAGGGGTGCTTCCCTCTAGAGCAGTCCATTTAAGATATCCTGTAGTGGTGGTTTATGAGAAGCAAACTCTTTCAACTTTCCTTTGTCTGGAAATTGTTTAATCCCTCCGTCATATTTAAATGATAATCGTGCTGGATACAATATTCTTGGTTCGAGGCCCTTCTGTTTCATTACATTAAATATGTCATGCCATTCTCTTCTGGCCTGTAAGGTTTCTGTTGAGAAGTCTGATGATAGTCTGATGGGTTTTCCTTTGTAGGTGATCTTTTTTCTCTCTCTAGCTGCCTTTAATACTATGTCTTTATCTTTGACCTTTGCCATCTGAATTATTATGTGTCTTGGCGTTGTCTTCCTTGGGTCCCTTGTGTTGGGAGTTCTGTGGGCTTCCGTGGACTGTGAGACTATTTCCTTCCCCAGCTTGGGGAAGTTTTCAGCAATTATTTCTTCAAAGACACTTTCTATCCCTTTTTCTCTCTCTTCTTCCTCTGGTACTCCTATAATGCGAATATTGTTCTGTTTGGATTGGTCACACAGTTCTCTCAATATTCTTTCATTCCTAGAGATCCTTTTTTCTCTCAGTACCTCAGCTTCTTTGTATTCCTCTTCTCTAGTTTTTATTTCATTTATCGTCTCTTCCACCGTATCCAATCTGCTTTTAACACTGTCCATTGTGTTCCTGAAGGATTGGATCTCTGACCAGAATTCATTCCTGAGTTCTTGAATATCTTTCCGTACCTCCATGAGCATGTGAATGATTTTTATTTTGAACTCCCTTTCAGGGTGAGTCATAAGGTCCATATCATTAAAATCTTTCTCAGGAGTTGTGTTCATAATTTTACTCTGGACCAGGTTCCTTTGGCGTTTCATATTTGTGTATGGAGCCCTCTAGTGCCCAGAAGCTCTACTCTCTGGAGCTGCTCAGCCCCTGAAGCAATGTCAGGGATTGTAGGGGAGTGGTATTGTTGCCTCGGGGGAGGAAAGGGCTGTTTCCTGGTTCCTGGCTGCTATTCCTGTCTCCACTGTCTGAACCAGTGGGCTGAGCACACAGGTATAAGCCTCTGTGCTTTGCCTTTTAAGTTGCTGTAGACAGATCCTCCCTCCGTTTGGCCCAACACCAGGGAAGGGCTTCCAGGTTTGCAAGCCCGGTGGGGCTGGCCAGGCAAAAGGTGCACTAGTCTGCCTGTCACAGAAGGGGTTCCTGGAGCCGTGCAGGCAGCCAGGGAGCTGGCACACCTGAAGATCAGAAAACCCCCAGTCTGCTGGGCAGAGTGCACCCGGACAATCCTGTCCCCCTGTCCTTTCTCCCGAGCAGCAAGCTCCATGCCGTCCTTGCCCCCTCAGCAGGCCTCCTTCCAAGGTCCTCCCTGCCAGGAAGTCTCTCAGACTGCCTGCCCCTCCCCCATCCCAGAGCAGCTGGGTATGGATCCCTCATCTCACAGGCTGCCGGAATCCTTGTCTCTCCAGGAACTCCGCCTGTCTTAGCTTTCCAAGCTCCTAATTACCAGAGCATCATGCAAGCACCATGAAATGTAGGTTTGTGCTCCCAGAGTAGATCTCCAGAGTTAGGTATTCAGCAGTCCCTGTTCTCCACTCCCTCTCTGCTCTGTTCCTGTTCCTCCTGCTGGTGAGCTTGGATCCCGCAGGACCACAGCTTTAGTACATTACCGTTTTCTGTGAGGGCTGCTCTTGTCTCCAGGTGTATGCAGTTTATTGTAGTTCTCTTTCCCGTTGCTCTTTCAAGAGTAGTTGTAGTAGCTTTATTTTCATATTATTTGCGGTTTTAGGAGGAAGCCTCTGTCTCACCTCTCACGCCGCCATCTTTAATCCGGGTAATCTGGACTTATGTTTTAATTTCTCTTGGATATAAACCTAGAAGTGAAACTTTCAGCCTGGAGATGCCACCTAACTGCCACCACAGATCCTGGCTGGAAATCTTTTCCTTCAACTACGCGCATTTCCTCTGAGCACAGCGAAGCATGCTGCCTTTCTCGCACCCTCTTGGCTTCTCCAAACTCTGTACTGTTTTGCAGAAGCATTCCCAAAGGTCACTGCACCAGCTCCCAGCCCCTAAACACTCGCTCTGTGCTTTTGTTTTTAGAGCACCCCTTGCCCCAGTGCCAGATATAAATTGCCTAAGGAAAGCTAAAATCAGGGTTCAAAGAGCTAAGAAGTTATACAAGTTTTCCATCCCCACCACCCAAAGCCCAATACTCTTCCTGACATTGCGTCTTGCAGCCCAATGGCAAGATGTTCAGTCTCCCAGCCTCACATACCAACCCTAGGGAGGTTTTCTGCTTGGGCTTGTTTGGGTGTGTGCTCATCCTTGGAGCAGACTTCATGTTCAGGAGGACTGAGCCCTGTGATGAGTGGCATCTTAATATTGCTTTTTCACCATATTCTCTTCTTGTTAGCCTGTTAGATATATGATGAAACTTTTTTCTATGCAAGTCAAGTAGGGAGTAGGATATAAAAGTCTGGAGCTCAAGCAGAAGTCAGGGCTGGAGATACAAGTTTGGGCATCATGGGCACGTAGGCAACATTTAAAGCCATCTGACTAAGTGGTAGTGCCCAGGGGAAGAGTGACGTGCCATTAGGAAAGAGAAGGGAATACATCTTTTGAAACACTCACCAGTGTGGCACAGTCAGAGCTGCAAGGTAATGCCACTGAACAAACATACACAAAACGACAGCAGACCTTTTCATGAAATTAACAGCGTGATCAAAACTTTAATTCACTGTTGCTCATGTCAGTTGGTGCAGGGTGGGGATGGGGTGTCCTGACAACAGTGACACAACAGTGACACACAGGTATTGTCCCAAACAAACGGTTAATGTTAGAAATACCTGGGAAGGTTTATCTTGGCCCTATCCTTTAGAGGATACTGAACATGGACCAGAAAGAAAGTTTTTTCCCTCCTTGTTTTGGGGGGACTAAGTTATACAATTGAGCAACTTATTTGTACTCCAGAGGAGCAGGGCAATATGGCCATACTGTTACATATCTTCAGATGGTTTGGTCCAAAGTGGGAATTATGCTTTGATGTTTTAGAGTATGTTATAACGTTGAAAAATTGTCAGCTGTGGTCCTGGTAATAGAATGAACAGGCTCTCAGTCCGCTCCAACTTCCTTGAGCTATAGATCACCGTCTCAGTTTTAAATCTAACTTACTGCTCTCATTGTCTTCTAGACTTATTTAGGCTATAAAAGCTTTGCCTGGAGATACGCATTATTTATGCAGATGGTCTGGCTGCAAATGTGCAATATGTCCATGCCTTTGCTTTATGATTCCAGTCAAAACAAAATTAAAGGCTCATAATCACCCTTGTTCAGGAGGCAATGAGGAATATTTTAAAGTTCACATTTGCATTGATCTTTTGTCAAGAATAGGACTGAAGTTCCAAATGAGATGCATTTTCTATAATGCATGTGGTGCCCCATCCTGAAACAGCTATTGTTTTTGTCATTCTGATTTGCTGGGCGGACAGTTGGATATTAAACAACAAAAAATAAGTTTTGGTACACAACATTTCATTTTTGAATAACCAACAACCAAAATTCCCAGGCACTGGGATTAAAATATTCATCTCTACAGGTGTCCAGAAATGAAATGAAATGTTACCTAAAGCACTAGACACACTTCATTGCTATTACACCCCAAACTTTCCTCCAGTAAAATATTTTATTAAAATTAAATGAAAAAGCAAAACCTGCATGATGTGTTCAAGCAGCTTTAATGGGCTTTAGGATGGAGCACACCCCGACAGTTCTATGGTGGTCATTTTATTATGCACAAGATAGTTGTTCAAAGAATATTATGCCTTTTCTCTCCTCATCATTTTAGCTATGTGTGTATTGAATCAATTAAATTGCAACTTATAAATTTCTGCTTCAAATCTCAGAGAAAATAGCTTGTTTCTATTTATAGATGCAGTATGTACATGGTGAAAATGTTTTCCCTCTCACCCCCTCAGTCCTTTCTTTCTCATCATCTAGTTTACCGACTGACTGATTGATGTGCTGTGCGACTGCATTCATTCTTAGGGTGATAACTGTGAGCAAGGTGATCGAGGTCCCCAGGTCCTTAACCAAGTAGACAGACAGCTACAAAAACAATACCAACAACAGCTTCTCCGGCTTATTTGTTTACCATATGCTGGATACTATTCTAGGAGAAGATGTATATTAAATCACTTAATCATGACAACAAAACGTGGGAATGCCTGATGAGGTAGACTCTATTATTATCTTTGTTGTGCGGAAAACTGAGGTGCAGGGAAGTTTTAAGTAACTTGCCCAAACCTAGAAATGGCACAACAATACAGGGTTATGAGTACTATTGTATAGGAAACTCAGGGCATTGTGAAAACACGAGTTCCTGACCTGGTGTCTTAGTCAGCTCAGGCTGCCAGAACAAAATACCTTAGACTTGGTGGCTGAAACAACAGACATTTATTTTCTCACAGTTCTGGAGGCTGGAAAATCCAAGATCAGGTTCAACAGGGTTCAGTTTCCTGTGGGAGTTTCTTCCTGGCTTGCATATGGCTGCCTTCTCACTGTGTCCTCACACAGCAGAGAGAAAATGAGCAAGTTGTCTGGTGTCTCTTCTTGTAGGTCATTGACCGTTAATGAGGGTCCCCTCCTCACGACCTCACCTAAACCTAATCACCTCCCAAAGGCTCATCTCCAAACACCATCACTTTAGAGGTCAGGGCTTCAACATAGGAATTTGGAGGAGACATGATTCAGTCTGTAGCACCTGGTTTTAGAAGTTTTCCAGGTCAAGGTTACAGTTCCCCCTCCAAATCAGAAATAACACTTAAGAGCTATTTAAAATATATATATTTCCACCAAATCCCAACAGCATCCTATTGGATCACTATGTGATTATTCGCTTTTTAAGGCCTTTGAACCTTGGTTTTCTCATCCTTAACTTGGGAGGAGAGTTGTGCTGCTGTCATACTTATGTATAGACATTCCTATATGTGAATGGTATGTATCTCCATATGTGAATGCATGTGCGAATGGTGTGATGTGCACATGTGTACATGGGGGGTCAGCAGTCTTATTTTGGCACTCTCATAGGTGTACCACTTTTTAAAGTAAAGTGCTTTTTGATGCCCTTGTCAAGTCCATGAATATTGCCTCATCTGATCATCACAGGTGAGGTGTTATTTTTATTCTCATTTTTATATGAGTAGAAACTGAGGCCAAGAGGTCAAGTTTCTTTTCCAAGGTCATGCAGTCTGTACATGGTCAAGCCAAGGTAAGGCATAAACCACAGGCCTCTGACTCCCTCAGTGCTTCTCCTCTGTCCCAGGGCTGCCTGGTGCCCATCCACATTCTGCCTGATACTTGGGCTCTGAAAAAGATATCCATTCTCTCTTGTATGCTCAGCTGACATTTCATTTTGTTTCCTTGCCATCCATGTCCACATCAGAGTGGTGGGTGTTGCACTGAATTTTGGAAGTATTGATCTCCAGTCAGTCCCCATCTCAAAGACCCTACCACACAGCCATTGCTCTTCGCTTCACTTTGGCTCACCGCTCACTGTTACTGAGAGCTCCTGGTGTGTCCTCCTCAGCTGGCATGCACACTTGTGGAGCTTCCCTGAAGCTACCAGGTCTCCAGCGCCAGGAAAACAGCTGAATTTCAGAAATGGGAACAGATTTTGCTATTTGTAAGTTAAAAACAGCCTTCTCTATACATGGAGAAATGCATGTATTTATGTAATTTCATGTAAATCCATACATTGGGTCATATCATCGTGAATTTTTTCAGGTGAAATGTTTTTATTTGCCATTACCTACTCTTTCCATATTTGCCTCCCAGCTAGACCATGTTTATAACCTAGTATGTTTCCTTCCAAATAATTATCAGTGCTCAGCTTATAAAATCATATGTAAACATACATATATGTGTGTATATATATACATACAAAAATACATATGTGTGTGTTTTTGCAAAAACGGGTCACTGTTTTACACTGGGTTCATATTATTATTGTTATATGTACTTAACTTCATCTTCATTGAGAAATCATGAAACTTGCTCGAGGTCAGTTATCAGAGCTCTAATTTATTCTTTTACATTTTTTAATTAAAAATGGAAAATTTAAGACATACCCAAAGATGCAGAAAATAATATACTGAATCCCATTACCCATCACCTGGCTTCAATAACTGTTGGCATTTTGTTGATCTTATTTATTCTACCTGACTTTAAAATTTTTTCATTTATTTTTTGCTGGGATATTTTTAAGCAACCCTAGACTTTGTTCTTTTTATTCAGTAAATACATCAGTATGTGTCACTAACAGATAGAGATATTTTTAAAAAATAATCCTAATGCCATTATCACTTAAAGCAGAATTAATAATACTTCTTTAAAATCATCTACTATCCAGTTCATGTTCAAATTCCCCAATTGCCTCAAACATGTCTTTTTTATGGTTGATTTGTTCGATGAAGATTCCAATGCCAAACATTACATTTTTCTGGTCTGTTTTATAAGTATCTTTTATATTTACAACACTTTCCCCTTCCCCTCCTTCTTTAATGCCCCTATTTATTGAAGAAACCAGATTATTTTCCTTGTAGATTTTTCCACCTCCCCGATTTGGCTTACTGTATCCTCGTGGTGTCGTTTAACATGTTCTTCTACCCTGTGTTTCCGTTACATACTTAGCTGAACACAGAGGGTTGACTAGAGTCATGTCCAATTCCTGTAGCAAGACTACTTAGTACTTGGTGCTGCATCGCACTGGGAAGAAGAGAATGCTGTAAGTGGTGGTCAGCTTCATTTCCCCATATAAACTTCCTCATCAACCTTTTAATAATGGTTTTAGCATTCTGTTTTGAACACTACCTACATCCATTATTTCACACAGGGTCAAAAAATGATGATTTTCTAAATCTATTAATCTTCCTGCATTTGTTATCTGGAGTTCTTCTATGAAGAACTTTCTCTTGTCAATCACTGGTAAATCTGAAAAGCAGTTTGTATAGGAAAGGCAGGGTAAAGGCTTGATTCTTTCCTTTTATTTGTCAATTTTTTAAATAATAAGTTGGTGCTTTAACAACTACCAATGGTAACCAATTACATTTTTGGACTCATAGATTTTCATATCCATGCTTTAGTTTATTGATCTTATTATTCTATTCGATGCCCAAATGATCCCATTCTTAGCAATGGAAACCCCTCAGATTTCTCATTGTGTCTTCTTTTGGTAAAACCTCAGTAGGCTAGGATATTTTCTTTATTTTCTGGCACAATAAGATACACTAGACTTAGTATATTTTCTACACCAGGCCAAGATTGAGACATTCCAAGAGGAATGGTCCCTTTTCACAGGAAATGGTGTTTACAGGCCATAGTTTTGGTTCTAGATGTTAATTTATTATCTTTTTAATGGCTCTGTGGTACTTTGTGACATACTATGATATATTTAACCTTTATCCATTGCTGGGGATGTACCCACTTTTACCACATTGTGCCTTGCAATTGCAAAGCCATATAGAAGATATGAGAAAATTACTCCAGGAACTTGCTATGGCCTTTGTATTATTAACAGAAATTGTAAGATTGAAAACCAATACTGGGATAGTTGGAATTCTTAATAGAAATTCTGCTAACTCAGCAGTTCCTGGGCATTATGTGAGGACTAAAGGAAATTTCTCCTCTACTTTCTGGAGCTTTTCTTTAACAAAATGAGAAGCTGAAACCCTTCTCTCCTTTCCTCTCTCGGTTGGAGAAGAGTTTTCCTTACTTCACTCAGGGATCTTAGTGAAAACGTATTTTTTGTTTGCTTTTTCTAACTGTGCTGGAAGAGGGATGCACAGTAGCTCTCCCAGTCATATAGCAGCTTGGCCCCCTCATCAGCTCCATACAACTTCAGATGGAGGTGCAGCTGTGTGCCATATTGGCAGTACCTTTTATTCTCACAGAGGGCATTCTGGCTTTCTTGATTTGATATTTTATTTCTTTGCCAATCATCAGACAGTGTGCAATAGAGGAAACAAAATTTATTGAAGCTTTCAGCTCTGCAACTAGCAATAACCATTCCTGGATGGTTACAAAGGTCCCCAGATGCACCATGCTATATAACCCTGGTCTTCTAGTTCATTGTAAATTCACAACACTGAACTAATTCTGCCAACTGGATTTCTTTTCAGTATCTACATAAAAAAAAGAAAACTCTTGCTAACACTCTTCATAAGTTTGATAATGCTTATCGACTTTACAAAAACTTTTGCTGCATAAAATACATTACAGAAAAGTACATGTAAGTGTATAACTTGATGAATTTCTACAAACTGAACACATTCATATATCCAGCATTTGGCTCAATAAATAGTATATTATAAGCACTCCAGCAGCCTCTTTATACTCTTTTTATACTCCCATTCTACCTCCAAGGAGAACTATTATCTTGATCCCTGAAAGTATAGATTAATTTTGCCAGGCTTTGTACTTACACAAATGAAATTGTACAGAATATATATTTTTTACATCTGGTTTATTTCTCTCAACATTTGTGAGATTCCACCTTGCAAATATGTATAACTGTAGATTTTTCATTCTAATTGTGATATGGAATTTTATTATTTGTCTTTACCACAATTTATTTCTCTATTCTTTGTTGATGAACATTTGAATAGTTCCCAATTTGTGGCTATTACAAATAATTTTACTATTAACATTCTGTACCTGCCCTTGCTGAACATGCATATGCATTCCTGTTGGGTTCATACCTGGAAGGGGATTTATGGTCATAGTTTAGTTTTGCTTTATTAGGTAATGCTAAATAGTTTTCTGAAGCGGCTGTACCAAATCAAACACCCACCAGCAGTGTGTGAGACTTCAGCAATACTTGATATTTTCCATGTTTTTCACTTGCATGTATACATTCTTGAGTGAAGTAAGATTCTGTGAGTATAGAAGATTTCTAATACCAGCCTCTAGGTTCTATGTGGAGTGTAACAATATTCATGGGGTAGATTAGGCTGGATCTCTGACAACATCCTAACTTATTTCATTGATGATAGAGAATGGGTCAGATGGATACATAAAGTTTTGCTTTTCAAGGAGAAGTCTACGGATTTAGTGACATTAGAGCAGTCAACTATTACTTCCTGATGTTTATCATACAAATTTTATGATAAAAATAAAAATGGTGAAAGAGAACTATCACTCATAACCCCATAACTGAAACACTAATAATTTTTGAGTTCTGTCATCCATGAACATATCTGAATTTTATATAGTTGCAATCATAATCTAGACATAATTTCACATTATGCTTCTTTGAACTGAATGTTATTATCTGAAGCATGCTCACATGTTGTGTCAGTATTTCCTTATGATATATTTAGGTTGCTTTCAAAGTTTTACTATTCTAGAGAGGTTTGTAGAAAACATCTTTACCAGTTTACCTTTTCTTCTTTTTAAAAAAGTAATCCTTTAGGCTAAATTCCTAAGAGTGGGATTATTGAGTAGAAAACTATCATATCATTTTTTTTTGGCTCTTGACTTGTCATGCATCTTTCTTTCTAAAAGTTTTCCAAAATATACACCAGTCGAATACAACTTCCTTGGAAACCGCAAGAGTTTAGTTTTATTTATATCAACAAATACTTTGTTAGATTTATGAATATATAGCATATTAAAAACTAAGTTCCTTGCATTTGGAAGATTTAAGAGTTATTTCTTAGATTTCTTTCTAGTAGTCAAATCTGGAAACAACCCAAATTTCCACCAGTAGGTCAATAGATAAGCAAATTTGGTACATCCATCTAATGGAATACTATTTAGCAATTAAAAGGAAAGAATCGTTGATACATGTGACAACATGGATGAATAACAAGATAATTATGCTGAGTGAAAGAAGCCAAAGAAGAGTACACACTGTATGATTCCATTACATAAAACTCTGTAAAATACAAATTAATCATAGTAACGTAATGCAGATCAGCAATTGCCTGAGGACAGGAAGTAGGGTGCACGGGGATAGGAAGGAAGGATTACAGAGAAGCACATCACATTTTGGGGGGTAATGGGTATGTTACTATCTCAGTGGTGATAGTTTTAGGTGTGTTGATATATATCAAAACTTCCCAAATTGTACACTATAAATATGTGCACTTTATGCCATATCAATTATACCTCAAGCTGTTTCATAAACAAAACTTCTAACTCAATACTTTCAACTCTCTGAAGACCAAAAGGAAATGAGAAGCATGAATTGCTATTAATTCATTATTATTACAAAATAGGGTGGGTTTAAGGAACACAAATCGGTTACAGTGCATACTGATAAGTTCATAGCAATTCCCGCCCCTCATCTTGTGTGTCCCTGAAAGATATGTTCAAGTCCTCACCCCAGTACCTATGAATGTGATCTTACTTGGAAACAGGGACTTTGCAAATGTCATCAAGCTAAGATGACATCATACTGGATTAGGATGGAACCCTAATCTAATGATCGTTGTCCTCATAAGAGGAGAGGGTACACAGATGGGAGTGCAGTGTTTAGATGGAGGCAGAGATTGGAGTGATATATATACAAGCCAAGGAACACAGAGCTACCAGAAGCTGGGAAGAGGCATGGGAAGATTCTCCCCTAGAGCCTCCAGAAGGTGCCTGGCCTCACCGACACCTTGATTTCAGACTTACAGTCTCTAGTGAAAGAATAAATCTCTGTTATTTTGAAATTACCAGAAGTGGCAATTTGTAACATTAGCCCTTGGGAACAAATATATATAGCAATATGCTTTTATTACCTAGTATACTCTAATTTTTTAAAAAGTGGATGATAATGCCAAGGGAAAATCACAAGTTGTCTGTACTACAGAACCAAATGTCTGATTATTAGACCCTGTGATGAAACTTTGTATTTTAAAAAACAGATCCCCTTTGTTTTCTCCTTGTTTCTGTCTGTTCCCCTGAAGCTAGTTGTGCTGCCATCATGTCTTTATGGCACCATATGAACACAGTGGTTATCAAAATATTGTCCGGGGATGATTGGTGATCCCAAGACACTTCCAGGGGGGTGTTTGAGGTCAAAACTATCCTCAGTTTTGATTTTTTCCACTGGGTGGAATTAGCAGTGATAGTACAAAACCAGTGGTTGGTGAGCCTGCTGACATCTCAGCAAAAGCCAAGGCACGAGTAAGAAAACCATTTTGTTCTTCATCTGCACGTGCTGTCGGGAAACATAAACAAGAAGTTTCACTGAAGAATGACCTTGATGGAGCAGCAATGTGATTAATTTTATTACATCTCGATCCGTGAGAACATGTCTTTTTAACATTCTAAATGATGATATAGGAGCACAAATAAAGTCCTTCTGTTACATACAAAAGTAAAAAAAAGCACTGTGTGGTTGAGATGTGAGCTGAACTATCAGCTTTTCCCATGAATACTGTTTCTGTTTGGAAGATAGACTCCGGTTATTGGGATTATTCAGACATGGGTATTTGGCAGATTTTCCCTTCCATGCCCAGAGATTCTCCTTTGGAGACAACAGTCTTAAAGATTCTGTTTTTCTTCCTGAGAATGACATTTCCTGTAAAAACTTAAATACAGGTAAGACCCAGGCAGTCAGAGTGATTTGCTTAAGTAGCAGATGTGGGCTTGGAAGTCAGGTTCCCTTACCGCCAGCCCACTACCCTTTCCATTTCACTAAATGAGACAGGTGGCATCCATGCTTCATGCATCCTCTCCTTGAGGCAGAGGTAATGCTGCAAAACAAAGAAATGCCAGGTGGAAAAACTGACAAGTCAGATATTACATAGCCACTTAATTTTTATTTTGTAATTTTCACAATCTGAGCAACCAAGTAGAATACATAAAGGAGATACTAAAACCTGGTATAATAAAACTCATTTAACCAGGAATACTGTCTTTCCTGTTTTTGTCTCCACCTCAGCTTTCTTTCATTTTTAATACCAACTGTTCGCTGGATCCAGCACTCATTTTGGCAAAAGCTCCATTTAGTTGCAAATTGAGACATGGTGCTGAACTGCTATGATTAAGGAATTCAGAATCTTATCCAATATAAGGCCTTAAGGGCAGAAAGAAATGTTGAGGGAAAAACATTTCAGCATTACCATGTACAGATGAATGCCTGAAATAAGTATTAACTGTTATTTCCGTGAACTTTCCCACTGTTTTTTATATACTTCATTTCCTCCATTTGTGAGTCTACAATCTATTCTGACAACATTATGGGTTTCTACTCATGATGAGTCTTCTCAGCATGGGCTGGGTCAGTGTTTGTAGCTCAGCTGGCTGGTGCCAGAGTGGAGAACTTGTTTGATTTGATTCCACCCCAGGCACTGAAGGATTTTCAAGATTTTCCTCTTAATATTTGGCTTTACTTGATAATCCTAGAGCATGCTGGGAAATCTCAGCAAGAGGAAAAATTTAGTAACCACAGGGAGGCCTTCTTGGAGGGTTGTGGGTAAGTATGAAAGCTTATGAGTGTGACTACTAATGACTCTTGAATGTTGTGTTTTTCACAAGATTTGCCTTCAACAAAAGTGTGTAGGCTTCTGAGGACAGAGGGCTTTTAGAAAACTCAGTCATCCCCAGAAAGGCAAATGCATGATTGAGTCATTTCCCAAGACGGGAAACCACTAGTCAGTAAGGTATGTGGAACCATATGGTTCAGCTTGCAATTTAGAATTTCAAAAGCAGGAGTTGGCAAGGAGTTGCATGGGGTTTTAGCCTCACGTTTTTATCATCATTTTTCTCTCTTACTTGTTGAGCACTGACATCGCCCTTGGCATATGCAGGACAGGAGACGCACTATCTGCATCTGATCAGTATGAAAGCTTATGAGTGTGACTGCTAATGACTCTTGAATGTTGTGTTTTTCACAAGATTTGCCTTGGAAAGTTGGAGAAAGTGCCAATTCAGAGAGAAGCTTTGCAGTGGTGACTAAAGTCCAAAAGCTTGAAGGGATGTTTCTTGGGGTGTGTGTATGCAAACCAATTTCTCATGTGTTTTCTTTTTGATTCTGTTCTTCCCTGTCTTGTTTTGTTTATATAAGGTCAATAAGACTCTCTGTCTTGGAAATATTTAACAATAGGCTAGATTCTCATTTGGTCTGGGTGCTCCAGATGTGAGCTGACCCCAAGGAGGTAGTGGTGGGGGTAAAGCCTTTACACTGTGCGCTGGGGGAAGGCAGGTTTCACTGACTGAGTGACAAGGGGCTCTGAGGGAGTCTGTACTTAGGACTAGCTTTTCTGAACATACAACAGGTCTGGAGGTATCTGACAGTGGCTAATCTTCACACAGAAAGAAGCTAGCCAGGGGTGGTCTGTGTGCAGTATGCCCCATAAAAGCACAAGGAGCCTTACCTCATGACCCTGTACACTTAGGGATAACATAACATGACAGCTAGGATGACACTGTAGTCCTCTATATGCTGGAAATAACTTCATCTTAATTAAATTGAATTCAGTTCACTTGATTCGGTTCCTACTAAGAAAAATGGATGAGGCTTGGACATAATTAATTCTTGTGATTTAGATATTATTGTCCTCATTTCAAACTGCAGGAAACTGAGGATTAGAGAAACTAAGTGGCTTTTCCAAGTTCATAAAACTGGTTCTTCTCACCACATATGCTCATGTTGATAAGAGAGATGATTTTCTTTTCTGTGACAAAATTCAATCTCATGCCCTGATTAGTCAGTCTGTGACTTCTTCTTTTTCTAAAAGACTTAATTTTTCTAGAACACTTTTAGGTTCACAGCAAAATCGGGAAGGTGGACAGATGTCCTGTGTGTGCTCCCCCCGACTGCACAGCTTCCCCCACTGTCTGGAGCTGTCACCCTCCAGAGTGGTGCATTTGTTACGAATGATGAGCTTACATGGAAACATGATTACCGCTTGGAGTCCATAGTTTATCATTAGAGTTCACTCTTGGTCTTGTACATTCTATGGGTTTGGACAAATACATAATGGTATTGACATGGTGTCACCTGGAATATTTCTACTACCCTAAAGATCCTCTGCGTGCTGCCTGTTCTCTTCCCCATCACTCCTGGCGGCCGCTGATCTTTTGTTGTCTCTGTAGTTCTGCTTTTTCCAGAATGTCATATAGTTGGGTTTGCAGTTTGTAGCCTTTTCGGATTGGCCACATTCACTTAGTAATATACATTTAAGGCTCCTTCTTGTCTTTTAATGACTTGATGGTTCATTTCTTTTTAGTGCTGAATAATAAACCATTGTCTGAATGTATCATAGTTTATTTGTCCATTTACCTATTGAAGAACATATTGGTTGATTCCAAGTTTTGGCAACTATGAATAAAGTGCTATAGACATCCATGTCCTGGGTTTTGTATGGATATAAATTTTCAGTTCCTTTGGGTAAACATCAAGGAGCATAAATGCTGTATCTTATGGTAAGAGGATGTTCAGTTTGTAAGAAACTACCAAATTGTCTTCCAAGGAGTTTGCACCATTTTGTCATCCTACCAGCAATGAAAGAGAGTTTGTGTTACTCATCATCCTCACTAGCATTTGGTGTTGTCAGTGTTCCAGATTTTGGTCATAGGTTTCTAGTGGTATCTCATTGTTTTTTTAATTTGCATTTTTCAGATGACATATGATGTGAAGCATTTTTTCATATTCTTATTTGAGATCTGTATATATTCTTTGGTGAGATGTGTATTAAGGTCTTTGGCCCATTTTACAATTAGGTTGTTTTATTTTCTTACTGTTGGGTTTTAAGAGTTCTGTGTATATTTTGGACAACAGTCTTTTATTAGATATGACTTTTGAAAATACTTTCTCCCAGTTGGTGGCTTGTTTTCTCATTTTCTTGACATCATCTCTCATAGAGTAAAAGTTTTAATTTTAATGAAGTTCTGCTTATCAATTCCTTCTTGCATGAATTGTTCTTTTGGTGGTGTATCTAAAAAGTCATCACCATACCCAAGGTAATTTAGGTTTTCTCCTGTTTTCTTCTAGGATTTGTATGGTTTTGCATTTTACATAAAAGCCTATGATCCATTTTCAGTTAATTTTTATGAAGTGTTTAAGGTGTGTGTCCAGATTAATTTTTTTTTTTTGCATATAAATGTCCAGTTGTTCCAGTACCACTTGTTGAAGAGATTATCTTTGATCTGTTGTGTTACCTTTGCTTTTTTGTCAAAGAACAGTTGACTATATTTATGGAAGTCTATTCCTGGACTCCCTGTTCTGTTTCATTGATCTATTTGTCCATACTTTCACCAATACCACACCATCCTGATTAGTGTAGCTTTATAGTAAAACTTTGTTCTCTTCCTCCAATGTTGTGTTGACTACTCTAGGTCTTTTACCTCTTCATAGAAACTTTAGAATTGGTTCATTGATATCCACAAGATAAATTGCTGAGATTTTGATTGGGATTGCATTCAATCTATAGATCAAGTTGTGAAGAACTGAACTCTTGACAATATTGAGTCTTTGTACCAATGAACATGTAGTATCTCTCCATATACTTAGTTCTTTGATTTTGTTCATCAGCGTTTTGTAGTTTTCCTCAAATAGATATTGTACATATTCTTTTGTTATTATACTTTTAACTTCAAATTCTATTTGTTCATTGCTGATATATAGGAAACCAATTAACTTTTGTATATTCACCTTGTATCCTGCAACCTAGCTATAATTATGTATTCCAGGGATATTTTTGCCTGTCCTTTTGGATCTTCTACATAGATGATCATGTCAACGAAGAACAAAGTAAGTTTTATTTCTTCCTTCCTAATCTGTATACACTTTACTTCATTTTCTTGTCTCATTGCATTAACTGAAACTTCCAGTATGATGTTGAAAAGGGGTGATGAAAGAGGACAGTCTTGTACCTAATCTTAGTGAGAAAATTTTGACTTTCTCAGCATTAAATATGATGTAGCTGTTGTTTTTGTAGATATTTTTTATCAAGCTGAGAAAGTTCCCTCCAATCCTAGCTTACTGAGAGGTTTTATCATGACTGGATGTTGGGTTTTGTCAAATGCTTTTTCTGTATCTATTGATAAGATCATGTGATTTTTCTTTTTTTAGCCTGAAAACTTACATTAATTGATTTTTGAAGTCTATGAATTTTTGGTGATACCTGCCAGTTCTATGACTTTTTTATCCTGGTGTGATATTAAGTAAAGCATTATAATATTCTATTGATTTTAGATTCATTGGAACTTTGGGAAATGAATTTGCTTGTGTATGTGTGTTTAAGATAGAATGTATAATAATTATCTAAAAGCAGATGTCCTGAAACTTTGATTCAGGTCTATTTTTGGGTACCTATGATACTCTTTTTACTCTCTACCTGATGCCCATCTTTATGCTCATGAGTTAGAAAGTCCTTATGGTCATCAGTGAGAAAATCCTATAGCTTTCACCACATAATTGTTTGGAACTCTCATTGTTGATATTACATTTGATTTTTTCATAGATAAATGAAAATTAAATCATGCTTCTTTAATCATTTAAATTTAAGGCAGGTTAAGTCACTGTCTCAACAAAGTAAGAATGTCTTCTTTCCTATGAACATGAAAAATCTATTGTATATTCTACTCTAGGAATAACCTCAAGTCCTAATAATACTTATACAAACGACTTTAGATAATAAATATAAAAGGGGCATTTCCCCTTACTTTGTGAAACTAGTTGTGGCTGACATGGTCGGTTGAGTTGTTTAACATCCATGCCAACTTCATTTCCATCTGCTGTTCTGTAGTGCATTTGCCAAACGTCTTTGTTGTGGAGGTTATGACAGTTCTACCACTCAGATACAAATTCTAGTGGCAGTAATACTGCATGTAGCATTTAGTCTTATAAGTCTAGCAGAAACAAAGTGTCTTTAGAGCCAATTCTCTAATTAGCTTCTCAATTCCCATACTGCAGGTTGTTCAGATAAGGTGTACTCTCAAAGTGATTTTCTGATTCCCTAATATATCAGTAATGGTTCTGCAAAGAAAAAAAACAAACAAGATATAAATATATATATGAAGATATATAAAATATGTATAATGTATATATTTATATAAACATATATAAATATATAATGTATATTTATAAAATTTGTATGTGTTTATATGTATAAATACATATGCATGTGTGTGTATGTATGTATATATATTTACTTATTTTAGGAATTGGCTCATGTGATTTGCAAGGCAGGCCAGTAGCCTGGAAACTCAGACAGGAGTTGATATTGCACTTTGGGGTCTGAAATCTGTAAGGCAGGCCTGGCGTGCTGTAAACTCAGGCAGGATATGTATATTATAGTGTTGAGGCAAAATTCTTTCTCTATAAAAAACTCAGTTTCTACTCTTGAAGTCTTCAACTAATTGTGTGAGGATAATCTCCTTTATTTAAGTCAACAGATTATAGATATTGACTACATCTACAAAGTAACCGCAACATGTAGACTAGTGTTTGACCACACAGCTGGGCACCAAAGCCTAGCCTAGTTGACACATAAAATTTAACCATCACACCTGGTTTCCTTATTGTAGCAGAGATAACAGTTAACTTGGTAGGCCACCTGTGCAGGATTTTCTAGAAGTCTGTCTTGGAGGCTAAGCCTAGAACCTGCTTTGACAGCCCTTCTAAAAAGTTTGAGAGGACCTAAATCTCTTTCTGCTTAAAATAATTAGGGTGGTTTATGTTACTATTCTAACAGTCTTGATATGAAAACATGACCGAGAGAATATAAGAAAGAAACTCCATAGGCTAATTATACTCATGAGCATACATGTAAAAGTAGCAACTAAACTGTTAGCAATTGAATTCAGTAATCTATCAAAGAGATAATATATGATCAGGTTGGGTGTACAGCAGAAAAGCAAAGTTCAGCATGAGAAAAATAGTTAATTTAGTTACCCCATTAACAGATTAAAGATGAAGCACTTTGTTTTTCTCAATAAATATATAAAAAGCATTTAATTAAAAGCTATAAGGGAACAAAAAATATAAATGAATTTCCTTAACCTAATAAAGTGTATCTAAACTACCAAACATCAGACATGAAACAACAACAAATTCAATCTTAAGCATAAAACCTTTCTTTAAAAACAGCAGCAAGAAAAAGATAACCACTATTACCACTTAGGAGCGATGTAAAAATTTCAGAAATAGCACTCACAAGGGAGAAGAAATGATCATTGCCAAAGCAGGAACAAAATTATTTTTACTTGGAGATGAAATAGTCATAGGAAAAAACAAAATGGGAGACAAATATTAGAATTAAGTAGAGAGTTTAGCAAGTTTGCTGGGTAAAGCTCAATATACAAACATCAACTTATTTTCTAAACACCACCAACAAACCTTTAAAAAGTCAATTAGCATAATATGGACAAATAAATACAGACCAATAAGGAGACTATTATAACAATTTTACTGAAAAGCCCTAAGGAAGACTGGAACAAATGGAGCCATACACCATATTTTAGCATAGGAAGTTTCACTATTGTAAAGATATTAGTTCTCACCAAATTGAGACGCTTTTAAAGAAATTCCAATATTTAAAGAAATTACAGTAAAAATCCCAACAGTTTTATGGAACTTTCCAAGTGTATTTTAGAAGTTGTAAGAAAAAACAAAACCTAAAAATAGCCCAGACCCTCAGATGTTCCTGGAAAAGCACATGGGGCGGTGAGGAGTTGGAGGACCGGGCTGTCTGCAAGCCTTAAAACCTATGGTAATTACATCAGTAGATATTGGCATACAGAGATAAGTAATTAGATAAAATAGAAAGCTCAGAAATAGACATACATATGGAAACCTAATACATGGAAGCATAGGACTGTGGGGAAAGAATGGATATGGAAAAATAGAAAATTGGATCCCTACATCACAGGATATACAAAACCAATTTAAAATGCAATAAGAATTTAAATGGCAGGCAAAAACTCCCAGTTTCCTAAGGAAATATAGGATAAATTTATACCTTTAGGTGAAAAATATTTCTTGAACAAAACATAAAGGAGGAAACTTTGATTTTGAAATTAGTTGCTTATTAAAATTTTGGTAGATCTTGCATGTAAAACTGTTTGGTCTTAGGGTTTCTTTATGAGAAACTTTTAAATGGATTTGATTTCTTTAGTGGGTTTAGGTATATTGTTTTTAATTTTTTTCTTGAATAGGTTTTGATAACTTCCTCAGGGAATTTGACAATGTTTACTAAATTTTCTAATTTATTGGCAAAAAACTGTAGTCTAAAAAAAATATTGTTAGTCTCTGCTGAATCTGTAATTGTGACCCATTTTTATTCCTAATATGTCTTTTCTATTTTTTCTTGATCAATCTTGCTGAAGTTGGTCAAATTTACTATTCAATTAAAATGATATTTCTTTTGTTTAGTTGATCTTCTTTTAATATCTTCATTTCCTATTTCATTACTATTTCATTTTATCTTTATTATGTCTTTTTCCTTATTTCTTTGTTTTTAGTAGATTGATTTTTCTTTTTGTGATTTCTTAGGTTGGATTCTTTCTTTATATCCAGCCTTTCTTTTCTGCTAATAAAAGCATTTATGGCTACAAGTGTTACTTCAATTACTTTTTCAACTACATTCTTCAAATTTTGCTATATAGTGTTTTAGATTTTTAGTATGAATCCTTCATTGATCCATGAATTATTTAGAGGGTATGTTTAACTTTCTAAATACATGGGCTTTAAAAACTTTCCTTTCTATTATTAAATTCTAATTTAATATTACATAGATCAGAGAATGTGGATTATTATAGGATTCTTTGAAATATAATGAGGCTTTCCTTTTGTGGTCAAGTTTTATAGGTAGTCCATGTACACTTGAATAGAATGTTTAGTCTGTAGAGATGTTCTATAAATATACATTAACATAGGGACTATTAATTGTGTTCTTCAAATACTCTATATACTTGATCTGTAAATTACTGAGAGATGTATGTTGAAATCTGCCACTATGATGGATGATCTGTGAATTTCACCTCTTCATTCTCTAACGTTTTGTTGTATATATTTGGAGGTATTTTATTGTGTACATATGAGTTTAGAATTTTTACATTTTCCTGGAGAATTAACTATTTATTTATAGGTAGAAGCTCTCTTCATTAATATGATGATTTTTCCCCTTAAAGCTTAGTTTTTGTCTGACATTATTTTAACTACACTGTATTTCTTTTGGTTAGTACATATGTGATACTATACATATGCATAATATGTAATATTTCTATACTTTTACTTTTAATCCTGTGGATTTTTATTTTAGATGTTCCTCTCCTAAATTTTGTTTTAGAAGTGCCTATTTAAAAAAAACATATGGTTTGACATTCTTTGTCTTTTAGTTAGGCAGTTGAGTTCACTTACATGTATTTGGATCCATTTCTTCCATCTTCCTTTGTGATTTTTGTTTAACTACAGTCCTTTTGTGCAGTAAAACGTTTGAGCTTTTACTGGAAATTACCAAGGTGTTTATTGAACACAGTTGAATACATACATACACATAAACACACACATAAGAAGTAGGTTATTTTTTACCTTCATTTTACACCTTAGGAAATGAAGCCACACTGGTTGATTGTCTGGCTTTAGATCACAGAGCTATTATGTGATTAAGGCTACATTTGAACCAAGATATTCTGAAATTGGACTCCAAGTCCACTGTCTTTCCATGCTTCCATCTTGTCCTAAGGATAGGGAGGTTCTGTCTTCCATGGTGGAACTGAAGATGACAGAAAAGATCAAAGGGGGAAGGTGACTTCCAGGAAGGGCCAGGAAGGTCCTCTGAGGCTATAATTCTTATTGTTTTTAAAAGGGAGTTGAATAGAATTTTGAATGTGAACATTTTGCAATGTTCTTGTTTCTTCAGTGGGATTTATTCATCAGAAAGAGATGGTGTTTGCTGCCATATGTGATATTTAAGCACAACCATTTTTTTATTAGTCATGGTATTTCATTCATAATGAAATGAAAGTTTCATAAAACCATAAATTGAAACGGAAGTGGTGTTTTTTTTCAGTTTTCTTGATAAGTAGAGAAATACAAAGAATGTTGCTGAACAAGTCTAACCACGTGAAAAACTAAGTCCAAGTCCATTTCAGTGATTCACTAAAGATATCAAAGTGTAGAATTTGTCTCTGTTAAACTACTCTGTTTTACTGTTCAATTTTTCACTTGGCAAGAATTTCTTGAGCACTTTATTAGGGATGCTGAAGCTAAGTTTAATAATAAGTTGAGGATTTGAGGGGAAGCAATGGTTTGGTTAAATGAAACTTTGATGATTTATTGTGTAAAATTATAGAGATTGTGTGATTGGTGGTGGGGTGAATTACAAATATTGTGGGGGATTGAAGAATCTATAAATGCAAACCACCTGATTTTGTTTATGGACTCTAGGAAATTTCATGATAATCATTTCTTCTACTTTAGGTCACAACAGCAGCTTTCTAGACCCAATGCCATGTGCCCTGGTCCAAACTGCATCACCTTCATCGGGATGTGAGCTTCTGGTAAGAGCTCTAAGGAGCTTGAACACACCGTGAGAATCACATTAAAGCTGGAGTCAGAATCCTAATTTTATAGGATGAGGTAAGTAACATTTTTGACAAACTGTAAAATCATTTTCAAATGAAATATACTTATTCTAAAAGCAAAAAGCCTTTTAAATTAAAAAATTCTGCCATTCTAGGTTTCCATGACATTTGTCTGTGCATAAACAGAGTCTGAATTTCACTTTGATTCACTGATAATCTAAATTACCTAACAGGAGGCTGGTTGTTGATGACCCTTTTCTTCTGTTGTGGATTTACCTCTACTTCCTCTACTTTGTACAGGGAGGGAACTGGCCTGTGAGATGCACCAACAGTTAAAAGATATTACAGTAGGCTTTTAATTAGTCTCCTCCCTTCTATTCTTGTTCTGTACAATATGTATACAAATTGCCATTGGAATAATATTTTTAAGCCAGTGAAGTTCATGGATAAAGCACTAAATCTATAGCTTGGATTAAAAACTAACCCCAGTCCATTTTCAATCTGTCATTCAGATCTTACCTCCAATCCTTCATGACCCCCCCAAACACACACAGTCATGCACATATATACACACATACACACAGAGTTTTAGCCACATGATATTTGCTCTTCCTTTCTTGGAACATGCTTTTCATACTGCCTTACTCTTGACTCTCTCTTTTACCTTTATAATCTTAATACCCAGATTAAATATCACTTCGTTTTTGAAGTCATACTAAACCTGCCTCCCACAATTGCACGTTATAAATTCATCATTTTATGAAGTTTACTAATCATATTCTAGTAATCCATGAACTACAAGATATTGCAATACAGTGAGAGCCCACAAAGAATAGCTGCGTAGGGATTAGCTTTCCCTTTCCGGTTTATTACCATTGCTTCTGTCACTTCCCAGCTTGCTCCTAATTAGCTCTGGGGTGGAAAAAGAACAGAAGCACTAGCGATGGGTCTTAGACTTAAGTAAATAATGAAGATAAAGAGGACTAGTACATATAAATGACAGTAAGGAAAGCAGGGGTGTTTCTCTGACCCCAGAGTGGTCTTTCTGGGCCGGCCATCTTCAAGTAGCCATTGGTTTTCTGGGGGATGCACAGAAAACAGGTGTCTGTAAATCAAAGATGACCAGTGTAAAGAACACATTCTGCTTAAGTCTAAGAAAAACCAGGATTAGATTAAGCATGTGAAAAAAATAACTTCTCTAAGTGCCGATATTTCTGTAAAACTCACATTATTCATATGTCCTATTTTAATATAACAGTTGTAAATACAAATAGATGTTTATGCTCAGGTATTATAAAAAATAGTTCAGTTTTTACTTAAAAATCTGGAAACATGTACTAATGTGCTAACTACAATTTTATATAGATGGCCTATCCAAGGCTGTAGACTAGCTGGAAATAATAATAACAGTTGCCATTTATTTAGCGCCTATTAAATCTCAAATACTATGAGGGATGCCTCACAACTGTATTTTATTTTTATATTTTTTATTTTTCTTAATCCACACCAAACACTTGTGAGTTAGACACAGTCATCCCATTTTGTAGAAATGATAACTATTGCCCCAAGAGGTTGAATAACTTGCTCAGCGTGATCTAATTTATGAGTACAGTCTGAATTAAAATTCCAGTCTTACTGCCTCCAAAGCATATGCTCTTTCTATCATATAGGATGCTTCACAAAGTAACTTCTGAGAAATAACATCTGTGAAGAAATAGAGCTTCAAAAGCTGAACGTACAAACTGACACCTATAATTCAATAGCAAACAATTCTACTATTTAAGAGAAATGTAGTGAAGAACACAATTTGGCATTTCCAAAAACATGCCTACCGCACACAATGACCACGAAAATACTTGAAATAAATGATCAGATGTAGTTATCTCTTGAGGGCTTTCCTTCCCTGTCCAGCCCAACATGAGTCCTTCTGACGCTGGGCCAAGGGCACCATGTAGGAGTAGAGTCCTTCAACCCCGTTTGTCTCCGGCCCCGTCCCATGCCTCATTCTTCTCTCTGCTTTCCTTGACTTCCTGTTTCCTGACCCAGTGTCTGCTCACAGCATCTCATGTTGCTTTCTTCACTTTATTTTCTGCCTTACACAGGGTTCTGTCTCTTCTGGGCACAACCTCCAAGATTCTCTTGATAAAGTTCTGGTTCCTAGTTTGGCCTTGACAGATACCCTCTGATGGTGCTTATCCAAGATGGTTGTAAGACCACTTCTATCCAGATTACACTGGGAGGGAGGCTTATAAAATATCTGAGTTGACTGATATAGAACCTCTAGGAGGTGAGACCCTGCAATCTGCACTTTAACAGGCTTTCTGTTGATCCTTATGTGACCAGTGCTTGTATAAGGACTGCCCTAAGTTTGACGTGGTCCCTAGGCATCGGTATTCTTCTTGTCATTCTCTGCAATGACTGCCCCACATGGGAGAGCTCACTGGCCTGACCTGAATATACCATTGTTTAATTCCATTAGTGTGTTTAACTGAGGGTTGTTTATATTGCTTGGGCCCTTTAGAAAATCATATACTGAGAATGACTGCCTGCCCTTCAATCACAGATGTAATTTTCCCTTTATTTCCCATATAACTGAAGTTTCCCAAAAGCCTCATCTGTTTGTGGGTACAAATAAAGCCACTTAATGTTTATAACACAAATTTCACTGACTCATGCCCATACCTACATAATACAAGACCTCAATTACCTGCAAACTTCTCCCCAAGTATTTCTGGGAGGCCTTGGGAGATGCCCTGCAGGTCCCCCCACCTGCTTCTCTGCCCCATGTTGCTTTTGGACTCATTTAGGCTATGAGTCTCCACAAATCCAAGGCCGGGGGCCTCCCTACAGATGCTGATCTGCATGGTCAGGACCAAGTGCTCTCTCTCTGTGCTCCCACAGCCCCAAACCCTCGGGGAGCTGGGAGCAGAGCTGTGGCATCCTGACTGGGATGGAGCTATTCTGTGCCTGGTGTAGAGGTGGGGAGGATACTGTCTGCCTTGACTCTGTGTTGTATTTTTTCCACCTAAGCAACACTATCGCTCTTTTGGGTTTCCAAAGTCCCTTGCCAAACCATTTCATTCCATTTCTGCACGTAGCCACTCTCTTCAGTATCCCAGACAAATACTAGCCAATCACTTCCCTAGATGCACAAAAATAAACCATATACCCCAAATAAAACCTCTTTGAAAAATCTACTGCTTATAGACCGCTTCACCAGTGTATCACACATGCTCCACCACGTTTGAATCTCTGAAGCTCATTCAAACCTGGGTTGGGACTCTTCTCCCCACTACCCAACACATACATGCATTGGTTTCCTGATTCCAGGGACTCCAGTTTGAAAGCTACTAAAAAGAATCCCTTAGGAAGAGGTTTAAACGAACTTTTGACTGTAAGATAGTCTGCCGGAGTGGAAGAGCCCAAGCAGTACCTAATCTGAAGAATTATTTTCTTTTCTTTTAAAAGAGGACATCTGATATTTAACTGTAGAGTATGAAACAGAGAGAAGCAGAGAACGGAACCGCATGCAGGATGCAGCATCCTAACTGGAAGTCGTTCTCTTTACCTTCCCCCTCCTTTACCATATAGTGCCAGCTGTCACCAAAAGCTGTTTCCCAACCAATTACCATTCCTGTATCAGAAAGGAGGATAAAAATCTTAACAAAGGAACAGATGATTGGATCCATTGGTTCTTCTGACTCTGGAACTGCTTTAGAAAGGAAGTTGCATCTTTGCAGAATTATTATCATCAATCAGCCTTTATTGCTTCAGCTTTCTTTATTGCATTCTAACACACAAAGTAATGAAAACATATAATAAAGAGAATAAAACACGTAATGCATCACTGTGCAGATATTGCAATCATAGCAAATCCAATGTAAATGCCCTGCAGGGAATACTTGAGCCTTCCAATACATTGCTAGCAGTTTGCATGATACTACATCACATTATTTATCTACTAAACCTGTCATGCTCTGCTAAATATGGTGCCAGCATCAACCCCAAATAGTACCATTCCTTCCCATCCTCCAAACGAAAGCGGTATTTCTTTGCTGTCGCTGGTTTTAATGTTTGCAAAGAGTAGCTCCAGCTCCTGAATAATTAATGCATAACGATTACTAAGCTATGGGTAGTTTACTATTCTAGCCCCTCTGGTCTTTGCAATGTTGCTTGCTTTAATATGCACTTCAGATTGGAACCAAGAGGTAGTAAAAGTCATTAAGACAGCATGAGGCTCAGTCAATAATGATTTACAGAGTTTGGACGCATCGTGGGTTTTTCATTTTTGGCTCTCAAGCCCCATCTGCTGCTAGTGTTCTGACTTACTCTCCCTTTTGCAAACGCTTCTCTGATGGCAGGGTTTCCGCTCTGCTTACACTTATTTTAAAAAGTTGACATTCAAGAGTTCAGATCAAGCACACAATTCCTCTGAGGTATTTCCAACTCTGAGAGAACATTGGCGATGACTAAATATACTCGAAATATTTCTGCCAAATACACACATGTCCAGCAGCTTCATAACCTTTCACCGTATGGGTACCTAGTAAATATTAAATCATAATTACAAAGGTGACTCACCCTAAGGACCATAGAAGGGGCTTAAAAGCTAGTTGGGAGGGCTTTAAAGAGAAGGACGAGGAACTTTCTCATGGTGAGAATGGCAGAGCAATAATGTGAAGACTGATTCTGCTATGTGCTGCTTGTGGTTTCTACTCAATGATGTTCCTACAGGCCAACTCAGACTTTAGTGATTCCCATGTGTTGTAAGCCGTTCCATCTCAAAGGGCAGAGACGGGTCATTTTAGAGGACTTGTCTGTGAGCCGGAATGATCTAATGCTCTAGGAATATCTAGTAAGAAGACATGACGATGGCAGGGCAAATTCCTCTCAAGTAGGCATCAGAAAGAGAACGAATTGTTTCTAGAAGGCCAACAAACGCAAAGCTTATTCTCCTTGGTGCCTGGTCTGGGGTTGAACATATACAATAGAAAATTGATCAAGTTGTTTTTGGGATGGTGGCAAAGAAAAGAATATGTTGTCGACACCATTATGTACATTAACCAAATAGAGGGCTATTGACAGTTTGGTTGCTCCGTGTTTTCCTCTCATAGCATGTTATGCCATTTCCTTCTTCTTGGAGTCCCTCAAATGTCCCCATTAAATGAGAAATTTGAATATCTCAGAAATAAATATATAAATGCTTTGAGCCTGATTCTGTAGATTGAAAAAACTTCTGAAATGCTTATGGTAGAAGATACTGTTAATTCTTTGAGGTGCTTTGGAAAAGGTCTTTGACTAAGTGGACCTGATGACCTACACATTAGCTAAAGTCTAAAAGGTCAAGCTTGCTGTTTCCTCCTCCCCCAGCAGACCAAGCCTGATGTACTATCATTGTAGCTGTGCCCTTTCTAACTCTTAGATAGATAGGCTTGGTACTGGATTAAATGGAGGGGCCCCTTGTCATTCGTAGAATAAATGGAAGTGACGCTAAGCGTTTGCGTTGCTCCATGACTGCGACTAGTCTGCTAATGAATCATTTGTTAGAGAAGAATGAGGTAGAAAAGAAATATCTGCAGGATGACCAAACAAAATCCCACAAGATGGTGTATGATTACATAACAGACTGCATATAAAAATCTCTGAGTACTCCGGAGAACTAGAATACACCGGCTACAAAGTCAGCGTCACTTCCTGGACAGATTTCCAATGAAGAACAGACTGAGTCAGACTCCCCTGAAGCTTACAATGTGCAATGGGACATCAGATGCGTCCTTGGCCTAATGGGCTTGTTGCTGTTTGCCATAATGAAAGGCCTGGGGATGAGGAGAGTCAGAATCTCAGAGGAGAGCCCAAAATGCTTTGGTTCATCCTAGGGCCTCTCCCTACCCCACTGCCCTACCCCGCCAGGTGTCGAGGCCGCATCCTCCTTTCCAGGTGTTTGTGATTATGTGAGTGACCCAAGCCATTGGAGATGGGGAGAGAAGGGGAAGTGACTGTTCATATCAGGTGGATTGCAAGGACCTGAGCAAAGGTCAAATGAGCGCCACCCCTCCTTGTCTGTCGGTAGGTAACTCTCAAACTGCTGTGGCCTGAGCATTGGCTCTGCCAACAGGAAGCTCCTGGGTGGCAAAGCTGGACAATGGTCCTCCATTCCTGTCTGTGAGATCTCTCCTGTCTCCTTCTCCTCAGCCATGAAATCGTTTCCTGGACTGAGTGACCAGGGGGACCAAAGACCCTCTTTTTCCAAATTTGTACCACCTTGTACCTACATTTCACTTTGTCAAACATGAGTAAAATATTTGACTGCATTGTTCTCTCTCTTGTGCTTTAATACTTCTAAAACAGTGAGTGCTTTATGATAATGCACCTTGTGGAACATATGAAGAAATTCCCAGGAGGAAGTTATGCAAATCATTTCCTAAAGTGTGTGTGAACTTGAGTCAGTGACTTAATCTCTCTGTACCTCCATTTCTTTCATGTGCAATGTGTATAACATTTGCATTTTCATATTCTAAAGCTGTGAGTATTGAAACATACAATACACATAAAGTGCTTCATATGGTACTGAGTATACCACATAAAAGATAGGCTCCATGTGAAATAGTAAGGCACACTTACCACTGGAGAAGGCTGTCAAGCTAATAGTATAACTTCCAAAAGTTCCTCATCATAAACAGGTCTGAGGCCATGACATCCCTGCCCATGTGAAACAAGGAAACAGGTTTGGTATTAAAAGCCAGAGGACCTGGGTTTGAATCCTGGATGAAGCTCTTGCTATTATTTGACTTTAGACCAGTTATTCAAAGTGTTTGTTTCTTTTGTTGAACATACCACAGAGTCTGTGGTTTAAAATAACAGAAATGTATTCTTCTACAGTTTTGGAGGCTGGAAATCCAAAATCAGATTGTCTTGCCCCAAATCAAGGTGTCAGCAGGGCCGCACCCATCTGAAGCTCTAGGGAGAACCCAATTCCCGGCCTCTTCCTGCTTCTGGTGATTGCTGGCTTTGGTGGCCTGGTTTGTGGGCACAGCACTGAAGTCTGTTTCCATGGTTACATTGCTTTCTTGGAGGGGGGGTGTTTGTGAAATCTCACCTCTTCTTCATTTTATAAGGATGCTTGGGAGTACATTTAGGGCCCACTGGGAAATCCCGGATAATCTCTCCATTGCAAAATCCTTAATTTAATCACATCTGCAAAGATCCTTTTTCCGTCTAAGGTAACATTTATAGGTTCCAGGGATTTGGACCTCGTATTTTTGGAAGAGTATTATTCTGTCCCCTGACTTCTCTTAGCTCAAATTTTTTCACCTATAAAATGGGAATAAGAATATCTAATTTACAGGTAATTTTGAAGATTAACTCAATAGCATGTGAAAATGCCTTCTTAATGTTAATGCGTTGGATAATAGTTGTTGTGAGAGTTCTTCAAAAATCCATTTAAATACTCATAGCTGCGGTATGCATCCTACAGCCCTGTGGCAATATGCAGTATGCAGCCCGTGTTTTCTGAAAGGGTGTTGGATAGTCGGAAGGTGCAAATCACAGCAAGTCATCAGGTTTTGCTCAGTTCATACTTTACAGGCTGGCTCTTTGCTGGGCACTCTTCTGAGGGCTGAAATTACAAAGATAAAAGGCCATGACTCAGGAATTCCATTCTTGGTCTATTCCATTGGGGTGTATGACATGTACAGTGCGGGTGCACAGTGCCAGGCAGCCTGGTGGGCTGTGGTGGAGAGCGCTGTGGTGTGCAGTGGGTGTGGGGGAAGCACTGGGGAGAGCTCAGCTTGTCCGTAGTTTCGACCCCCTGGGTTGCTTTGTAATCACAAGTTAAGCATGTCATTCCTATGCTCTGTGGCTTCTGAATTTGGGGATGGAATGGGTGACAATGTTGTGCCATGAGATGAAAAAACTGCACTTTGCTGCATGATAGTTCTCCAAAGTTTGACGGTTCCAGAGAGTTGTATCAGGGGGATGCTTTTGATTTGGCACAAAGAGCCCAGGAAGGCTCCTAGTCAACTTTTCTCCCACATCCCAGTTTAAGTGCCTGAATCTTTAATGATTAAAGCAAATAAATTATGAAATACCCAGTGACAGCTGTGGGTTTGATGGAGCTGGCCCTGGAAATAGATTGGTAATTCTGTCGTGTTGATGGGAAAGAAGACGTTGATCAGCATGTTGCTAATTTATTATCATGCCAGCAAGAGCTGCTGCCTCCTGATTTCCTGTCAGATCCCTTGTTCAGCCTGCAATCAAGGTAGACGTGGGAATGTGTCATTCATGCCTATTGGGAGTAAACGTTGTTTTCTCTTCCAAATGTATCGTTTCAACACTCCAAGTAACTATTATATGAGAGCTAACAATTGTAGCTCCAGTTTCAGAGAAGCTGATAAAAAATGGGGATCCTATGTGGATAGAGCATGTTAATCAAAAGATAACAATTCCCAGGAGTATTTTCTAAAGTAGCAAATGAGTGTCTCAGACAACGAGTTTTAAAGATATTGGGAGGAGGATAGCTTTGGGTAAAGCCCCTTTGAAGAATTGGGTTCAAAGCTGAATATGAGAGTGTCTGAAATTAGGCATGAGTTCGGAAGGACTGCCCAGGGACACAGAGGAGTGCCACCTGAAAGGGACAGAGGCAAGAATGTGCTGATGTGCTCTGGGGACAGGATTGATATCCGTGCTGATAAAGTCGTATGATCAGAGTCATATGATTGTAAAATACAAGTTTGAATAGGAAGGGTCAGTCTGTATTCATTCATTCACTCATTCATTCATTCATCAGATACTTATTGAAAGAATACTTTTTGCTCAGCTTGACCCTGAGGTAAAAAAATCTGTATTTTCTAATGTTGGCATTGAGAAACTAAGAAGATTTTTGAGTATTGGAATAGTGAAATCATTCAAAATCATGGAGTAAACTAAAAATCATCATTTGAGAAGATTCATTTGGCTGCCTTACATAAAGTGGATTAGAATGGGGAGATAGTGAAACTGGAGAGATGAGCTAGGGAACGGTGGCAGGTGAGGAGCCATGGCAGAAGGAATGGGTGCAGGAGACGATCCTGGGGGAAAACGGGCACTCTTCCGTTTCCATAGCACTCTGTATCGTATGTTGCTTGTGCACATGTCTATTTCCCCACTAGACTGTGAGCGCCTCAAAGACAAAGACCATCCCGGAAGCGTCTATAGCCCTGAGTTCCGTGCCTGGCATGTGGTAAGTCCTTAACAAACGTCTGTGGACTTCCTGATTATAAAAAATGGATTGGATGTGAAAGATGACAAAGAATAGGAAAATGAAAAAAGATGGGAAAGAAGTCATATATATTACATACATATATACATATATATATTACATATATATAAACATATATATATATGAAGAGAGAAGCACAAAAAGAAAAAGAAAGAGAACATAATTCATTTTCTTATCTTTTTTTGCTTTCCCTTAGGCCATGTAATATTACTTTTGTCCATTGTGGAAATAACTTTTTGTCTCCAAATGTTCATTTATTTTTCTTCTCTTTCATACTGCAGAGAAATATAGACGGGGAACAAAAAACATAAAAACATAAAATGCCCACATTTGAGTGTGTTGTCATCTGCAGTCCTAGAAAGCAATAAAAATTGGCATAGAAAACCAGGCAACAAATGCACCATATGGATGTGCAATAAGTTAGCGTTTATTACAGTCTAGATCAAGACTGTCCAGTAGAAATTTAAAATACATCCACATAAACTAGTCTGTGCTTTGCTAGAATACATAAAAATGAATGTATATGCTTTGAATTGTTGCTCATTGAAGGGAAGGCAAAGGGAATCGGAAATGAGCATGCAAGGGAATAAATAAATAAGAAAAGTTTGGAAAAATTACAAAAATGGAAGAATAAAAGTAGTCTCCCCAACAGTCATGACAGCTCTTGCAGATGATTTAGTTAACATAAAAAAGCTAAGGATATACTACTGAAAAGCTAACTTTCCTGAATACCTGTCAATCCTGAATTATCAAGAGACTCCTCCTTAGTAATTCAGTGATCAGAGAATTATTGCTTTGTGGTTCTGGTAACACTTCAGGAGGTATAACAGAATTATAAATATCAGAGAGCAATAGAAGAACGAGTCAAATTGTTTTACCTTTACATCAAGACATTCTGAGAGGGATGTTTTTATTCCTAAATGATATGGTGACACCATTTTGACCAATATGTTCTCTCTACCAGCCATTTCTTTCTGATACCCGGGAGCCAGGGGGTTATCTGCTTTGAGAGATGATGTGTTATTGGAAAAGTCTTCCCTAAAATCCCTTCTAGGTAGTGTTGAAAATTTAACTGGAAATGATGGAAAGAACTTTGTGTTGGATAGTTTCTGTGAGGAAGCCAAGACTTTTTTTTTCTTTCCATTTTTGTACTCCTTTAAACAGCCCGGCCTGTTTCTATTCATCATTCCAGGGCTGAGACAGGTGTAGCTGCTATATAGCAAAAGGTGAACTCAGAAGGGTGCATTCATAAAATAACTTTCTGTTTCATCCTGTGGCCCTTTCAAACCAAGTTAGTGTGCTTGTTTAAGTCCCATCAATTTTCAGTAAGTCTTAGATTATAAAAAAATCCTCAATTACTTCAAGTCGCAAGAATAATCTCAGTTCAGCAATTTAAAGGTGTGGCCCAGTTTAATGATAACAACTCTGAACCTATTTAGAGTTTGAGATTCTCCTCTCCCCCCAGCTTGATACTACCCTTGGGAAGCTAAGAATAATAGAGGGGGCAATATTGCCTTCTGTATTTTCCCCTTAGGGCTTTGTCTGCACACCCTTCTTAGTTCCCTATCCCACTTAGCTCACTCTGTCTCCTCCGGGATTGAAGCTGAGGCAGGAAAAAGAAGGGATAGTAAAGGTCTTCCTAGAAAAAGATGTTCTCTGGCATGGCTGATATTTCCTGAACAATTTCCACTTTTGGGTAGAGAAAAATGAATTCTTCCAAAGATTTTGTTTTTTGATAAAATGAGCTTAATATCACCAAATACTGAAAAATATTGCACAACAATGAAGTCACAAATTTTCATTTCCATAATCAGACAATTATCTTAAATAAAAAAAAATTAAACAGAATTCAGTAGCACCTTAGAAAATAACACACCATGAGCATGTGAAATGTATTTGAGTGATATATAGCTGGTTTGGTATAAGAACACACATCACAATGTGCTTCCTTGTATTCATAGATGTACGTTGGGAAAATATGATAATTTTTATAGATACTGAAGAGGCATTTAATAGAGTTTGGCATCCATGTTTGATTTAAAAATACAACTAACTAAGAATATATAGATCCTTTTTTAACATGATAAAAAGAAGCCCAACTCAGTCAACAAAACAGCACTAATTCTGGACAAATTCTAGAAACATTTGCATTAAAGTTGGAATGAAAAGAATGTCCACTTACACCACTATTATTTAACAATGTTTAGTCTGAGGTACTAGCGGATGCAAATAGGCAAGAAAAGTAATAGACACTTGAAAAGAGGAGGTAAGATTTTTGTATAAGATGTGAATTTTAAACCTGTGAAACCAAAGATCAAGTGAAAAATTACTATAAACTATAAGATAATTCAGGAAAATGAGCACTATAAAATTAATATGCATAAATAATATATGTATTATATATACATATATACACATATATATAAATCTGTATGGACAATCACCTATTAGATAATAATGGAAGACCCAATTTAAAATTGCAATAACAAGATAAATTTCCTAGAATGAATTCAAGAAGAAATTTACAACGTCTATACAAAGCAAACTTTATAAGACCCCTGAGAGACATAAAAATGATGACTTTAACAAAAGAAAAGATATGCAATTTTCTTGGAGAATGAAATGCTGTATCATAAATAAGTTAATATTTGGCAAGTTAAACTATACATTTCATGCAATTTCAATGAACTACTAATAGGGAATCATCAGAGATAGACAAGCAGATATTTCTCTACTTAAATGATATTGTTGTCCAATACAATTTCACTTTTTAATTCCTCAAGTTAGCCATTTTCGTATTGTACATAGTTAATGATTGTTTAAATTCAGTCATGTCATTCTTGCCAACATTCCTTTTGTATAGTAGACCTTTCATCTAAGATCATCTTCCTTCTTCCTAAGTACAATGTTCAGGATTTCCTTTATTGAGGGTTTGCTGGTAGTTTCTCTTTCTCCCCCCAACCCCCATCTCTATCTCTGTTTCTCTTTTTCTCTCTCTCAGTTTTTTGGTGAGCCTGGAAATGACTGATTTTGATTATTTTAACATTTGCTTAGTTAAGTATTATATTCAGCTGACAGATTTTTTCCTGGTATTTTTATGATATTACCTTATTGTCTTCAGATTTCCATTCTTGCTGTTGAGAAGCCAGATGTCAGAGCAATTGTCAGCCCTATGTGAGTGATTTATCTTTTCTCCTTGCCTACTTTTTAAAGTGTTCCCTTTGTCTTTGATAATATGCAGTTTCACTTTGATGTATTTAGGTGTACATTTCTTTTTTTGGTCCTGTGTAGATTTAGTTATCTTTCCTGTATCTAAGGATCCATATATTTCATTACTGTAAAGTTATCATTCAGTCATTTTTCAACTACTGCCTTTTTAAAATTGTTACTTCTTTTGGAATGCCAATTAGATCTTTTGTAGACATTTTTTTCAATCTATCCTCCATATCTCTGATCCTTTCCTCTCTTTTTCTCTTTTACTCACTGTACGACATTCCAAAAAGATTTCTTCATATCTATATCAAGTACCTTACTTACCTCTAATCACCTGTCTAATCTACTCTTTAGGATGTCTATCAGCTTTGAAAATTTTTATGACTGAAAGTTTTTAGGGAGAAGCTATATTGGGGTAGTTTTCAAACACTATTTTCCATAATAACAGAGTTACTAGTTCATGTTTTTAATTTAGATTTTATCTCAAATATTTTAAACACATGCATTTTATCTTCTTCATTTGACTATTCTATCATATGAGACAGGTATCTAATAGAACTGTTTATCGTTTTTTGCTTGCTGTTGCTCATGGTAGTTTATTTCCTCAAATTTAGTAGTTTTTAGTCTGAGAAAGTCCAAAGAAGTCTAGTTTGAGGGACCCAGGTACATTTCCTCCTTATGACCATTCAAAGTTAATTCATCTCCATGCTTCTTTCTTTTTCCCCTGACTTATCCTCCAATTCACTAATTCCTTCTTAAACTGTGTCTAATCTGTTAAATCTATATATTGAGATAATTTCAGTTATTGTATTTTTTCAGCTCTAGAATTATTTTTCTTCAGACACCATTTCTCTGATAAATTCTCCATCTTATCTTTTATATTTTGAGCACATCAAGTGTAATTATTTAAAAATATCTGTCTCATAACTCCATTAAATTATTCCCTACTGATCTTCTTATATTCATGTATTATTTCCCTTCAATTTTGTCTACATTATCTTGTCTTTGTGTGTGCCTGGTTATTTTTTCATTGAGAACTAATCTTAAGAAAAAAAATCACAGAAATAATTTGAGATCTAGGATCATTTTCTCTTCCTCTAGAGAGGATCTACATTTGTTCATGACAGGAGCCCAGCAGCCTTAGCCACCCCAGACGACCTTGATTCACCCTCAAGGGTTGAGATAACTCCGTGCTGGGCTTCATTCCCTGTGAGGTCCAGTTTATTCATAGGTCATCTTTACTCATAGGATACATTCTTCCTGTGAATATATAAGGCTCCCTCCTTTTGTGATCTCTGGACTCTAATAAATGTTCCTCCACTCTGCAAGACTGTCAAAAGTTCCATTCCTCTTCTCAGCTGCTATAGTAACAGATACCCTTAGAAGGAAAGCAGCTCCAAATGTGTGGCTCCCTTGGGGGAAGGGAGTGTTTTCCATAGATCTTGCTCGCTAATTCTTCATTGCTTTCTTAGTTGTCTGCCTACTTACAGTATCTATTTTATTATATGTTGCTAGCTTTTCTAGTTGCCCTCAGTGGGAGGATTGGTTCTAATGACGTATCCTCTGTTATTATCTAAATGACAAGTTATTTTTGATTTTAGAAATCTTTTCTGGATTTTCTTCAGTTCTCCATCGATATTAGGAGCCATCTGATACTGTTAAGCTACTCTGTTTGATTCTATCTGGCCACTGACTCCCCTAAGTGCATTTTCTTTCCTTGCATACATATCTGGGCATTACCTGGTCCCCCGCACTAGTGGAAAGATGTAAAATCTTATCCTCATACTTGGTCTCAGAACTCTTAACCTTCTTTTGGATCCTGAAGCTTCTGCTTGGTCCAATTCAAACAGTCTCTGCAACTCTTCCCTCTATAAAATGGACCCAACTTAATTCTCAAGATAATACAAAACTGTTGTGCTATCCCAGTCATGCAGATGAGGAAACTGAGGCACAGAGACCAAAGCTAAAGTCACCCAGCTAGTAAGTAGCAGAGGCAGAATTTGGATGCAGATGGCCTGGCTTCAGTCCCTGCACCTAACCACTGTCCTCCTACTCTCTGACTGCAACACAAAAGCTTGCCATGACTGCTCACCCATGGGTATGGGTAAATACACCCCACCTCTTAAAAATACAGTGCTGATCCTTTTTCCTGGGTACAATGAGGGAAGGGTTTAACTCTCAGTATTTTCCCTAATAACTCTGTTACCTATCTAATGAAAAAGAATCTGTTGCTTTAAAAAATGCATTAACTTAAGTTTCCTGTGTATTAGTTTTCTCGTATGAAATTAGGGATAGTCATTCACCTACTACTTTGCCTTATATTTTACCTTATCAAGTTTCAGTAATAGGATAAAAAAGGTATTGTCTAAAAAGGTGTTTGAAATCTTCAGGAAAAAATATTTGGTACTATAACAAGAAAATGATGCAAAAGCAGATACTATAACTGGTACACTGAATTTTAACTTTGATATCTCTAGATGCTCCCTATTCAGTTCGTAGTAAAATATATTTCAATCTAGAAGAAAATAGGAACCCTGCCAACTATTATTAATGCTCGCTTGCTTTTTAATTGAAGCACACTCTTGGAAAATGTCATATGTATCTGGGGAAATATAATGCATTCAGTATTGGAATAAATCTTTTTTTGAGTGAGTTAGACCCAGGGATTTTTTTACTTTTCAGTCATCCCACTATCTTTCTGGTTTATCAGCTCCTTTTTCTTTGCTAAGCAGTAATGGTAATGCATATACATTTGCCTTTTCCAGTAAATCATCCTTTAATAATTTGGCTTTCTTTCAGTCTCAGATTCCCATCAGAAAGGTTTTACCTCGAGGCATATTGCAACCAATTTCCCCCATAATTAATGCCATATCTGCCTCAGAGTCCATTTCAGCTCCCAAATGAAAATTGATGAGGCGGCCGACCACAAATAAAGATCACATCCCACTGATTAAACTATCAGTCTCGTTTCCAGGCTATCACGTATAGTACTGAATCATAACCAGAGGTTGAGCTTTCTGGTCTTTTGCAATGTATATTGCTCATAGTAAGTGTCCATAAATTGCCATTAGCAGACGAGGAGAGGGATTTTATACGACCCCTATCAAATTCTACCAGAAAGACTAATGATTAAAAAGGTTTATGTTACAGGGACTGAGATGCCACGGCACCTGGGGAAAAAAAATGTGTCTAGACTTGATAAAATGATCCACAAACTGTGACAATAAACTTCCGAAAGGACAAACTATCCACTTAGCTGTTTTTTCTCATCCACGTGGAGTGTGTTTGGTTGAGTCAGGTAGCTGCACGTTGCCCAGGTAACATGGACACCAAATCCTCTCCCCACCCGCCTTCATTCGGGACAATGGATAGGAGGTTGGTGCAGAAAGCACCTATTTGCCAAATGCTCCGAGCAAGAGTCCATCCATCTGTTCATTCACTCCAATCATTCATTTGCTCACTCACTCAGCATTTATTTACCTATTTGCCAGGCACTATATGAAGAATGGGAACACAATAAAAAAGACACCAGCTTTGTCCTGGTGGAACTGATACTCTAAGGGGAAGGGTAGATAAGTAACCAGATAATTCAATGCAGGGGTTTAAATGCTCTGCAAGAAGTGAGCAGAGATACTAGTCAAATACACAGGGGCATCTGTGTGTATGTGTGTGAAGGCTTCCTGGAGGAGGTCACTAGAGCTCTCAACAGTTGGGGAAAGTTCACAGGTTAAGAATAGGGGCAGGGTAGGTCATTCTAGAACATGGAATCAATTTCAGCCGAGTGTGAGAAGGAGAGAGAGTATGACCTGTTTGGTGACTTTGAAAGTTAATCATACTGGGACAAGGGTGTGAGGAGAGTTTTGTGGAGGAAAAGAAGACAAGACGAGAGCTGCCAAATATTCTTCCCCAAAATATTTGACCATCAGCGGGAGCAGGATAAATATGGGTGCAATTATGAAAACACGTATATGTGTTATATATGTGTATATAAATATAGGAATTTATAAATGTATTACCTATTTCATTTCAGTATTAATTTCATACATGTTAATTTCAATCAATAACGTGTGCTTGTTGTTTGGTGTCCTTTTGACATATTTTTAAGAAAGTCATTTTATAAATTCAGGACAATTGTAAATATGAGCCCTGCCCCCAGGAGACTGTTTGGCACTCTGCAGCAAGTATTTTATGTCACAGTTTGAATGATATGACTTTTGTCTCTCTCATTAATATCTGTAGCTACCCTAAAAGTAGTTACAACGCTGAGACAAGAAATTCCAGAGCTTTTTCCTATTATAGAACAACCTGTATCAGTGGGAACCTAAACCCCATTGACTTATTGAATTTAAAAGGTTGACCTCTCCACCTTTCAAAGATTTAGACAGCCTTCCAAGTTTCCAGCTGCCTGTGACCTCCGAGCAGCATGGTGTGTAGAAGGCTGTTGCAGCAGTCTAAGGGAGACACCCTGGGACCAGCTGGTTAAGTATGCTCTGCAGAATCAGTGGGTGCTCAAAAAAGGACCCTAACTCAAAAAAAAATTTTTAAACACATTTTGAGCAAATGGCTTGATGCTGTTGGCATTTTTTGATAAGCTGATTTGTTTTCCCTATTTATTTTAGGTGACAAAACTTCATGTCTCAAACATGATAAGCTAATTTTATGGCTACTGTAATTCTTAAAACTAACTGATAGACGATCACAGCAGCGATTTGTACAGTAACACGCCCAAGACAAATGCCAAGAGAGGAACACAAACAGAATCAAATGGAGAGATCTGGCTTTGCCCAGGTTCCTCTAAATTAGAAATTTCTAACGCGTTTTGTGGCATGCTGCACTGGGTGCAGTTTTCCGCTTTTAAACTTCAAGGACATCAGAGTGTTGGAAGAGATTCAGAGAAGGATAATGGAACTCTTATGGGGCTCCCTTACGTAAGTGGTCCGCACCCGCGAGACAACAGTGCTGCTGAATCAGCCCTTGCTGAGGAAGCTGCCCCACTGGGCTGCTGAGACCCCTCCACCCATCCATGGGACAAGGGCTTACACCGTGATTCTTTGCTTGCCTGGCTTGAGGCAAGTGGCCCTCTTTTGAAGAAGATGTTCAGAGTAGAGAGCCGTGCTGGGCGTCCTCATCTACCGAATTATAACAAACTCCTCCCCTTGGCATTTCTGGCGCTACTCAAAGCGGCCCCCGTCTGCCATCTTAGTCTGACCCCTCAGTGCCTCCACGGGGAGCCTACGGTCTATCCTAACTAGATTTCCCACGCTCCCACAATGCATCCTCGTCCCGCTTCCCTTGGAAATTAACAGCCAGAGAAAGAAGATGGAGCTTTCAAAAGAGGTTCTAATATCTGGGCCTAATAACTATGTCATAAAATTGAGCTCTTCATATTTGCTTCTTTCACTAGGGTATTATTTTCACATTGCACAGAAATGTTTCCTGGGTTCCACTCTTGAGAGCAAGTGTCAGTATAGAATGAAGGTAAAGCTCTGACACGAGGCTCTGGTCCCTGACATGGATGGTGTGAACGTGATTCGGAGACGTAAAGGGAACCTACACTCACCGAGTCCCACTGTGTGCCAGGCCCTGAGCTAAAGGTCACGTGCCTGCTCTCTCATTCAGTCCTCAAAGTCACCCCGCGAAGGGCGCATTAGTAATCCTTTGTTGGGATCCTAGCATTAAGGCGACATGTTTAAGGCCACCCAGAGAATAAATGGTGGGGCTGAGGTCACCCCTGGGTCTATCTGGCTTCTAACCCTATGTTGCTTCCCTTATGCCACGTTTCTTTTAAAGGACATAGAAAGCAGGGGGTGGGGAACATTGTAGAAACAAACAAACAAAAAACTTATTTGTGCTCAATATCCAAAGGGTACTATGCCTTCATAAATAAAGCTGGCCCTTAATTAATTAATTAATTAATTTTTAAGTGGTAATGACATTTGTTGAGGAGCTTTCTGGATTTTCAGCGTTTGTATCCTTTGTTCATTAGAACATGAGGATGTTTTATAACTTTATAGCACTCTTAATATTAAAAATTAACTTTCACCTGATGGAGTCCTTTAATGCACCCAAAGATGGATTTCAGGGCAGTCTCATAAGTCCCTTCCTTCTTCCATTTTAACAAGGAACCAGAATAATTTAGAGTGAATTTTGCTCAAATGTGGGTCAGATCCGTCGCCTCTCTATTCCCGTCAGGAATCACAGACACTTCAACTGCACATATTAGTTTTCCCTGTTTCTTCATCCCACCCAAGCTGCAAGGTGTAGGGTTGGAGTTCTCTGATGAGCACAGAGACAGGGGCCAAGGACAGAGGACTTCAAGTCCTGCAGGTGCCTGAGGCTAGAATTCTCTCCTAACTCTTGCCCACAGTCCCTTATGGGGAGAAATGCCATAGCACAGATGGTTGGAGAGTTATCCCACGGGTTAGACAACCACAGTCAGATATGTATTCATCTCTTCTCAGCCAACCAGAATGATGGAAAACTCAGGAGTAAAAGTTGACAAGAAGAGATAAAGAGACAAAGGTTGAATAATAAAATGGATGAGTGAGCAGAGCAAAAGACAACAGTATAGTCGTTGGCTGGCAAAATTATAATTATCAAGTTCTGTGAGTGCCAATCCCAAGAAGTACCAGGAAAGCAGAGTTAGTGGAGAGAATGGCAGAAAACTAGGATAAGGTGGGAGTAACATGGACAAGGGAAATGGAATGAGACCAAGTACTGGGGATGAATCAGAAGAAGCCGAACCAGTGACAGCAGAGGGCAGAGATCAGGAGGAGCAAGAAGACACTCCAAGCTGAAGACTGCAACAAAATAAGGGAAACAATGAATTATATGTGAGCACTGAATTGAGGGGCAAGCTGACTGACGAATCTCAGTGGCTCCCGAGGCTGGAGTCACTGGGTCATAGCAAAGTGCCTACATAACTGACACTGAGGATGATGAGCTGAGCCACTGAGAACATCTTGAATGATGAATGTATTATACGGAAGAGTGCAGAGAAGTATAATGCAATTTAAATGGATCTTAATAAAATAGAGTTGAAATTTAAGTTTTATCAGTGACTGCATAAACATTCAGCTATCTGCAAGTATAACCAATTCCCAATCACCCCAGGTTACCTAAAGCATAGCCAAAAAGATCACTTACCACAATTGCAAAGGCACAGAAATGTGAAAGTAGGGCCATCTCTGGGGAAAGGAAATGGATTTCTCTTGCTACATCATAGGGTCCCTGGGGAAAGGGTGGAGGTGTTGTGGAACTACAAGGCTTGGGGAGCCACTGAAGGTATTTAAGCGAGAGTGTGCCATGAATAGTCCTACCTTTTAGCAATGGCATTCTGGCAGGATACTTCAGGGAACTGCCCTGGGGGAAGAACTGGCAGCAGAGTAATGTGACTTAGGCAGTTAACGCAGATGCAAAATTTAAGGACCATCAGAACTGCCAATTATCAAGATAAATATTTAATGGAATGTTTTTTAAAATTCATTTTGGTATCATTAATCTACAATTACATGTGCAATATTATAGTTATTAAACTACCCACTTCATCAGATCCCCCCCACCATCGCCATTACAGTCACTGTCCATTAGTGTAGTGAGATGCTATAGAGTCACTACTTCTCCTCTCTGAGTTGTACAGCCCTCCCCGTGCTCCCCCAACATTACTTCTGCTAATTGTAATGTCCCCTTTTTCCCCCTTGTCACTCCCTTCCCACCCATCTTCCCCAGTCACTTTCCCTTTGGTAACTGTTAGTCCATTCTTGGGTTCTGTGAGTCTGCTGCTGTTTTTTTCTTTCAATTTTTTTTCTTTGCTCTTATGCTCCACATATGAGTGAAATCATTTGATACTTGTCTTTTTCCACTTGGCTTATTTCACTGAGCATAATACCCTCTAGCTCCATCCATGTCGTTGCAAATGGTAGGATTTGTTTTCTTCTTATGGCTGAATAATATTCCATTGTGTATATGTATCACTTCTTTATCCATTCATCTACTGATGGACACTTAGGTTGCTTCCGTTTCTTGGCTATTGTAAATAGTGCTGCAATAAACATAGGGGTACATCTGTCTTTTTCAAACTGGGCTGCTGCATTCTTAGGGTAAAATTCCTAGGGTAGGATTCCTGGCTCAAATGGTATTTCTATTTTGAGTTTTTTGAGGAACCTCCATACTGCTTTCCACAATGGTTGAACTAATTTGCATCCCCACCAGCAGTGTAGGAGGGTTCCCTTTTCTCCACATCCTTGCCAACATTTGCTGTTGTTTGTGTTTTGGATGTTGGCCATCCTCACTGGTGTGAGGTGATATCTCATTGTGATTTTAATTTACATTTGTCTGATGATTAGTGATGTGGAGCATCTTTTCATGTGCCTGTTGACCATCTGAATTTCTTCTTTGGACAAGTGTCTATTCATGTCCTCTGCCCATGTCTTAACTGGATTATTTGCTTTTTGTTTGTAGAGGTGCGTGAGTTCTTTATATATTTTGGATGTCAACCCCTTATCGGATACGTCATTTATGAATATATTCTCCCATACTTTAGGGTGTCTTTTTGTTCTACTGATGGTGTCTTTTGCTGTACAGAAGCTTTTCAGCTTGATATAGTCCCACTTGTTCATTTTTGCTTTTGTTTCCCTTGCCCGGGGAGATATGTTCATGAAGAAGTCGCTCATGTTTATGTCCAAGAGATTTTTGCCTATTTTTTTTCTAAGAGTTTTATGGTTTTATGACTTACATTAAGGTCTTTGATCCACCTTGAGTTTACCTTTGTGTATGGGGTTAGACAGTAGTCCAGTTTTATTCTCTTACATGTAGCTGTCCAGTTTTTCCAATACCAGCTGCTGAAGAGGCTGTCATCTCCCCATTGTATATCCAAAGCTCCTTTATCATATATTAATTGACTGTATATGTTTGGGTTAATGTTTGGATATTCTATTCTGTTCCACTAGTCTGTGGGTCTCTTCTTGTGCCAATACCAAATTGTCTTATTACTGAAGCTTTGTAGTAGAGCTCAAAGTCTGGGAACATAATTCCCCCTGTTTTATTCTTCCTTCTCAGGATTGCTTTGGCTATTCAGGGTCTTTTGTGATTCCATATGAATTTTAGAACTATTTGTTCCAGTTAATTGAAGAATGCTGTTGGTATTTTGACAGGGATCGCATTGAATCTCTAGATTGCTTTAGGTAGTATAGCCATTTTGACAATATTTATTCTTCCTAGCCAAGAGCATGGGATGAATTTCCATTTTTTAGTGTCCTCTTTAATTTCTCTTAGAAGTGTCTTGTAGTTTTCAGGGTATAGGTTCACTTCCTTCGTTAGGTTTATTCCTAGGTATTTTATTCTTTTTGATGCAACTGTGAATGGAATTGTTTTTCTTTTTTCTCTTTCTGTTAGTTCGTCATTAGTGTATAGGAAAGCAACAGATTTCTGTGTGTTAATTTTGTATCCTGCAACTTTGCTGAATTCAGATATTAGTTCTAGTAGTTTTGGAGTGGAGTCATTAGAGTTTTTTTGTACAATATCATGTCATCTGCAAATAGTGACAATTTGACTTTTTCTTTACCAATCTGGATGCCTTGTGTGTCTTTGTTTTGACTGATGGCCATGGCTAGGACCTCCAATACTATGTTGCATAACAGTGGGGAGACTGGGCATCCCTGTCTTGTTCTCGATCTTAGATGAAAAGCTTTCAGCTTTTCGCCGTTAAGTATGATGTTAGCTGTGGGTTTGTCATATATGGCCTTTATTATGTTGAAGTACTTGCCCTCTATATCCATTTTGTTCAGAGTTTTTATCATGAATGGATGTTGAATTTTCTCAAATGCTTTTTCAACATCTACGGAGATAATCATGTGGTTTTTGTTCTTCTTTTTATTAATGTGGTGAATGATGTTGATGGATTTTTCAAGTGTTGTACCATCCCCCTGACATGAATCACACTTGCTCATGGTATATGATCCTCTTGATGTATTTTTGAATTCGGTTTGCTAATATTTTGTTCAGTATTTTTGCATCTATGTTCATCAGGGATATTGGTCTGTAATTTTCTTTTTTGGTGAGGTCTTTGCCTGGTTTTGGTATTAGAGTGATGCTGGCTTCATAGAATGAGTTTGGAAGTATTCCCTCTTCTTCTATTTTTTGGAAAACTTTAAGGAGAATGGATGTTATTTCTTCTCTATATGTCTGGTAGAATTCAGAGGTGAATCCATCTGGCCCGGGGGTTTTGTTCTTGGGTAGTTTTTTGATTACCGATTCAATTTTGTTGCTGGTGATTGGTCTGTTTAGGTTTTCTGTTTCTTGCTTGTTCAGTCAGGTTGTATTTTTCTAAGAAGTTGTCCATTTCTTCTAGGTTTTCCAGCTTGTTAGCATATAGATTCTCATAGTATTCTCTTATAATTCTTTGTATTTCTGGGGGTCCATCGTTATTTTTCCTTTCTCATTTCTGATTCTGTTTATGTGTGTAGATTCTCTTTTTCTCTTAATGAGTCTGGCTAGGGGTTTATCTATTTTGTTTATTTTTTCAAAGAACCAGCTCTTGGTTTCATTGATTTTTTCTATTGTTTTATTCTTCTCAATTTTATTTATTTCTTCTCTTATCTTTATTATGTCCCTCCTTCTGGTGACTTTGGGCCTCCTTTGTTCTTCTTTTTCCAGTTTCAGTAATTGTGTCTTTAGACTATTCATTTGGGATTGTTCTTCCTTCTTTAAATAGGCCTGGATTGCAATATACTTTCCTCTTAGAACTGCCTTTGCTGCGTCCCACAGAAGTTGTGACTTTGTGTTATTGTTGTCATTAGTCTTCATATATTCTTTGATCTCTGTTTAAATTTGGTCATTTATCCATTGATCGTTTAGGAGCATGTTATTAAGCCTCCATGTATTTGTGAGCCTTTTTGTTTTCTTTGTACATTTTATTTCTAGTTTTATACCTTTGTGATCTGAGAGGTTGGTTGGTGGAATTTCAGTATTTTTTAATTTACTGAGGCTCTTTTTGTGGCCTAGTATGTGGTCTATTCTGGAAAATGTTCCATGTGCACTTGAGAAGAATGTGTATTCTGCTGCTTTTGGGTTCAGAGTCTGTAGATGTCTGTTAGGTCCATCTGTTCTAGTGTGTTGTTCAGTGCCTCTGTGTCTTTACTTATTTTCTGTCTGGTTGATCTGTCCTTTGGAGTGAGTGGTGTGTTGATGTCTCCTAAAATGAATGCATTGCTTTCTATTTCCTCCTTTAATTCTGTTAGTATTTGTCTCACATATGTTGGCGCTCCTGTGTTGGGTGCATATATATTTAAAATGATTATATCCTCTTGTTGGACTGACCTTCTTTATCATTATGTAATGTCCTACTTTATCTCTTGCTACTTTCTTCGTTTTGAAGTCAGTTTTGTCTGATACAAGTACTGCAACACCTGCTTTTTTCTCCTTGTTGTTTGTATGAAATATCTTTTTCCATCCCTTCACCTTTAGTCTGTGTATATCTTTGGGTTTGAGGTGAGTCTCCTGTAAATGCATATAGATGGGTCTTGCTTTTTTATCCATTCTGTTACTCTGTGTCTTTTTATTGGTGCACTCAGTACATTTACATTTAGGGTGATTATCAATAAATATGTACTTATTGCCATTGCTGGCTTTAGATTCATGGTTTCCAAAGGTTAAAGGGTAGCTTCTTTACTATCTAAGAGTCTAATTTAACTTTCTTGTTAAGTTATTGTAAACACAGTCTGATGATTCTTTATTTCTCTCCCTTCTTATTCTTCCTCCTGCATTCTTTATATACTAGGTGTTTTATTCTTTGCCTTTAGTTAGTATTTGGGTGGTCTGCTTTCTTTGCTATAATTTTATTTTCTCTGGTGACATCTTTTTAGCCTTAGGAGTGCTTCCATCTAGAGCAGTCCCTTTAAGATATCCTGAAGAGGTGGTTCATGGGAGGCAAACTCCCTCAGTTTTCACTTGGGAGTTTCGTCTGGGAATTGTTTAATCCCTCCCTCAAATTTAAATGATAATCGTGCTTGATACAATATTCTTGGTTCGAGGCCCTTCTGTTTCATTACATTAAATATGTCATGCCATTCTCTTCTGGCCTGTAAGGTTTCTGTTCAGAAGTCTGATGATAGTCTGATGGGTTTTCCTTTGTAGATGATCTTTTTCTCTCTCTAGCTGCCTTTAAAACTCTGTCCTTATCTTTGATCTTTGCCATTTTAATTATTATGTGTCTTGGTGTTATCTTCCTTGGGTCCCTTGTGTTGGGAGATCTGTGGGCTTCCATGGTCTGAGAGACTATTTCCTTCTCCAGCACGGGGAAGTTCTCAGCAATTATTTCTTCAAAGACACTTTCTATCCCTTTTTCTGTCTCTTCTTCCTCTGGTACTCCTATAATGTGAATATTGTTCCATTTGGATTGGTCACACAGTTCTCTTAAAAATTCTTTCATCCCTAGAGATCCTTTTATCTTTCTCTGCCTTAGCTTCTCTTTATTCCTGTTCTGTGATTTCTTTACCATTCACAGTCTCTTGCATCTCGTCCAGTCTGCTGCTAAGCCCGTCGATCACTTGTCTCATTTCTGCATTGTCTTTTCTCACTTCCCTCTCTTCCTCCGTTAGTTCTTGCATATTTCTCTGTAGATCCATCAGTATGGTTATGACTTTTATTCTAAATTCTTTTTCAGAAAGATTATGCATGTCCATCCCATCAGGCTCCCTCTGTTGGGTTGTCTGGCTGATCTTAGTCTGGACCATATTCCTCTGTCTTTTCATGGCGATAGAAGTGGTTGCTGGTAGTTGCCACGTGTGTCAGCTGGGAGAACAAAGTCCCTTCCTGCTTGTTGTTCTCCTTACCCTTCTCTGGAGCCTGAGCTGTTTTCCTGCACACCTGGAGGCAGTCTCTGTGATAATCCCTTGAACTGCCTGTGTGCAGGGTCGCCCTCAGCCCAGCCTATAGCACTGCAGGGGTTTGCAGTTATGCTGGGTGCGTTCTGGGCCCCTTAGTGCTCTCTGGACCTGGTTCTGGGGCTCTTCCCATTTAGCTGCGCACCCACCAGGTGTAGATTCTGTAAGGTTGCTGTTGGCGGGGCTGCTCCTCCGCTGTTCCTTTGCCGTGCGGGCTGGTGAAGGATTGAATGGCAGGCTGCTGATCTCTGTGGGAAGCCTGGCCGCCGGCCAAGGGGTCGAAATTCCCCAAGACTCCCAGCCTGCTGGGCTGAGCGCGCTGGGACGATTTTGTTCTGCTGCTGGGCCCTTGTCTCTTTAAGACTTTTAAAAAAGCGCCCACTTTTCTTTTGTGCCGAGGAGTCAGCTGAGGGGACCCACTTGTCCTCGTCTAGGATCCTGCCCTTCTGTTTCTCTAATCTCCAATACACCACACGATGTGTGTCTGTGCTCCTGGCTCAGATCAGCAGGGCTTGTTATTTCGCGGGCCTGTGCTTCCACTCCCTCCCTGCTCTAAATCTTTTCTTCCCGCCAGGTCACGGGTGGGGGAGTGCTCGGGTCCTGCCGGGTCGTGGGTTTGTATCTTATCCACTTCGTGAAGCACTGTGTTCTTGCAGGTGTAGCTGTAGCCTGGTTGTTTTCCTGTATCTTCAGGTATCTCTTTTAGGAATAGTTGTATTTGTTGTATTTTCATAAATATATATGGTTTTGGGAGGAGATTTCTGCCGCCCTGCTCACGCCGCCATCTTTCCAGAAGTCCCCTAATGGAATGTTTTTTAAAAATCAAAATTAGTGCAAAAAGTGCATGATGAACAAAATATCAAACTTTCATGTAAAGACAGAATCAGCAGTGACATTGAAAACAGCCAGGAGAGGCTAGGATTAAATGACTGATGTAATGTGCTAAAAATTCAGATAGAGGTGTCAAGGGCAAAGCCCAGGTTTATGACTCATGTCATCCTGGTCAGTCACCAACTTAGGGGATTCAGAGGAGTAGATTTGGGGGAGGATGGTAATGAGTTCTACTATGAATTTGTCACATGTGGGGTGGACATAGGCTGTCAAATGGAAGAAATCCAGTCAATGAGTGCAATTATGGGCTAGAACTTGGCAGAGAAGTCTGGGCTGGCTATATAAAGGGAGGCTTTCTCACATGTAGATGCTACTGGAAGCCAAGTGTATAGCCCATTTCTATCTAGTTCATCCACTTTTTCTAAACTCTAAGTTCTTCTCTGAAACCTCACCCTTTCTTAAAACCCTTCTCTTTCCACTCCCTCTCCCCTTCTTTCTTTCTGTCTTTGCTCTTTCTTCTTTTCCACAAAAGAAAATATTACCATATGCAATATGCCTTGGGCTCCAGCAAAGCTAAAGGACTGCCCACAATTTTGATCTTCTCTCAATGTCTTAAGAAAATTCAGAAAGTCTTGGTATACCCTTTATGCAAAGTTAAACTTTTCCATCCTATTCAGACATCCCCCTCATGGTTCAGAGTTTGTGTGGGGAGCAGATAGTCTCTGTGTCCCACTCACTTCTCCTTCCCATGCATGACCACTGACACAGCGCTCACCCCTCCCACCAGTGACCCTGTCCTGTGACCACAGTCCCTCTCGTGGCTACTCTACAGCACGAACCCATTACCGCCTTTCTGCTCATCAGCTGGGAAGAAGAGGAAGCCTCAATCTCTCTGCTTTGACAACTTTTAAATTTATCTCTCATCTTCTTCTGAGTATTCATTTCAGTATCTATAAATTGGGGATTCTACTTGCCTAATAGACTCCACAGGATTGTTCTAGGGGCTCCATGTCACATTGGAGGTAAAAGCATTTTTCCATGTGTTCAGCTATTGTACAAATTTAAGTGAAAAGCCATCATGCAAGCAGCCTAAAGAGTATATAAGCAAATGGATGTGGTTGATTCCTAATAAAATGTTATTTATAAAAACTGGATGTGGTCTTGGACCAGGGACCATAGTTTGCTGACCCCTGCTCTAATTGATTGCTTTACAAATACAGTCCTCTGAACCTAGCAGCTGACCTCTACATAATCATTCCATCCACCATTCATTAACCAATTTCTTTAACTGAGCGTGTTCCTATGCTAGGTTCTGGGATACAGAGGAAAGTGAGACACAGTGCCTGAACGTATCAGGAGGTTATTGTCTAAGGAGACATACAAGGAAGTAATTTCAAAGCACCATGGTTATTTCTATAATAGATGTATGTCAGATTCTGTAGGAGCACAAGGGAAGGAATGCTGAAGTTTGCCTGGTGGTCAGGGAAGGTTTCTCAAAAGCAGGGCTTATTCTAAGGTCCAAGGATGAATAGGAGAACCCCTGCCTCATCAAAGAGGGCAGAGAATTTGAGGCGAGGGAACAGTATGTTCACAGAAATAGGAAATGAGAGAGTTTGGTCTGTTTGGAGCACTACAGGCATTAAAGGAGCAGAGAGGTGAATGCTTAGAAGTTAGATTATAAAAGGCCATTTATAAGTCATTGTAAAGAATTTTGTTTTATCTTGTAGGTAATAGGGAGCTATTGGGAAAAAAAAATGACACAATCAGAGTTGAGGGTGAGAGAGATCCCTCCTGCGGGGGCAGGAGCCATCCCTTGGAAAGGACAGACCAGAGCAGGGAAGACAGCGAGGATTATGTTTAGGTGAGGGCAAGGAGGCCCTGAAATTAGTTGCCAGTAGTGGGAAGGGAAAGAAAAGAATGGACTTCAGAGATTTTTAGGAGTCAAGGTGATATGAATTGTTGGTTTACTGGAAGCAAAGTGGGCAGGGAGCAGGACGAATCCGGTATGACACCCAGGACTCTGACCAAGGGCATGTGGTGCTTATCAAGCAAGGAACACAGAAGGACGAGGTTTGGGGGAACTAGATGTGCTTCTGATACACATTTGATAAGCCTGCAAAAATCCAGGTGGAGACGTCTTGCAGGTGGATGTTTATGCTTGTTGCTTGGATGAAGAGTCTGGACGAAACCGTGCACTCCAGCTGTTAGTGTAACTCTGTTACGTTCTGGAAAACACAAGTTACCAGACCAAAATGGACAAATAAAGAAGTCAGGGGTAATTCAAACCTTGGCTATGAGATATAAAATAAAACCCAAATCTGGCTATACTAACAATAGATTTTACTGAAATTCCCTATGAGCAAATGCAAAGGAGGAGGCAGTTGCTTCAGTCACAGTGTCTGCAGGATAAACAACAGATTATTTAGGGTAGCCAGTTGGTCTTGGCACTGAAATTTGAGTTTCTGATGTGACATGGTGAGCCACTGCTCCAATAGCATCCCCATAAAAAATAAAATGACTTTCGCTGAGAGGTTTCTGCTTTGGCTCCCAAAGGGTCACACTAAAGCGACGTTGTACAGAGCACTTTTATAGGGGCCAGTCATTCTCAGCTCATATGTCATCTTTATAAATTCCCTAGGTCGGTGACTCTCCCAGGTTGGGCCAGAGTGAGGCCTGAGCTGGGTGGACCCTGCAGGACATTCTGGTTCCCAGAGTGGTCCACACCAAGTAAACATGGTCCTTCAGACCACTGGATTAAAAATGACATATTTCTTCTCTTATTTTATGGATTTCAATGTTATTCTTTTATACGTATACATTAAAGTGATTTCTCCAGAACAGTTCAAGTCAACATTACAGTGCAGGTGTTTTCAAGGTCACTAGCTTTAGGCCAAGAAAAGCTTCTCTTGTTCAAAATGTTAGGACTAGATCAGAATACTGTTGCTGTGAGCCGTTACCTGGAACGTGGGAACAGACTTCTACTGAACCATTACTATCCAGGGCTTTTTTCATGTCTCTGAAAAAAGGGAAGCTGATAAACTTAGAGTCTGAAATAGAAGAGGAGCAGATTATCTAAAGTAGGACATGTGTTTGTCAATTTTCCTCAGAAAGAGCCTCTCTTAAGACTGTGTTTCATCATCTTGACTATCCAGGTTTTCTTCTTTACCTCTAAGCATCATATTCCTTTTATATACGGCAAGGACATTCTTGGTGCACTACCGTGACCTACAGTTATTCATAATTATCCTTACACCTTTTATGATGGGAGATGCTGGGAACCGAGCTGGTGAAAGAAACTGTGATATAATGATTTATAAGAAATGACCCATGGCAAGTGGCCATTCAAATGACCAAATACATATTTCTCAGATATATTTTGTAACTGGCTGAGATGCTGTTTTTCCCAGGACTGCGTCTTGGAGTTGATGAAGAATGAAGCCAACAGACAAGAGTATGGAGCAACCAGCAAAGTTTTTAATGAGGAGTGTAAAGGAAAGGAAAAGACTCCCTTTAAACAGAAGGGCTCCGAGAGAACATGCCCTGAGAGCTGCAGTGTCTAGGGTTTATAAGCCAAACAGAAGGAAGGTCACAGGATTGACAGGGGCTTGTTGCTAGGAGGAACACCTCCTTCTTTCTCATGCTGAACTCTCTAGATGTCAGGGATATGGCTCCTTGTTTGCTGCAAAGCCTTGACCCTCTTTCCCTCCTGCCTTCCCCTTGCCAGGACCACGAGTTCTAATGGCTGCCTGAGTCCCACTCTCTCCTGCCTCAGTTTGCTCTTCATCCACAGTTGCTATAAATGCTTCAGAGCCATAAAGGTGAAACGGGTGCCTTGTTATATTATTGAGGAGACTTTTGGATCCCACCCAAAGGTAAGGGGCCGGTTGCCAGGGGAACCAACCACGTGATTAGGGGTGAGAACTTTCAGCCCCCAACCCCCAGCCCCTGGGTGGGAGAGGGCAGAGGGCCTGGACTGAATCAGCCAATGGCCAATGACTTAGACAATCCTGACAGTGCAGTGAAGCCCTCACAAAAACCCATGAGAAGAGCGTTTTGCTCTCTCTTTTGTATCCGGCTTCCCTGTCCAAGAGAGAGAATGTCCATGCTTGGGGGACCAGAACACTTCCAGGCGCCACCAAGCCAGGCCCCAGGCTCCACGAGGATAGAAGCTCCTTTATTTGGGACCTTGCCTTATGTAGCTCCACATCTGGCTGTTAACTTTTATCCTTTACAAAGTGATAAGAGAAAACCGAAATGTCCTAAATTAAGTCACATAAGGGCCAGAGTATGAGGAAGAGAGATAAGGAAAGGCCACCAGTTAATAGCTGTTGGCTTTATCTAACTGGAAATGCCATATTCCTGCATAAGGTAATTTCCACAACCATCTAGATGGTCCCAGGACCACTGTCATCCCACTTGCACATGACCAGCGTTTGACATCATCAACAACAAACCCACGCGCCTCCTCTAGGAACTAACCACCTATTCCCAGTCTTTCCCCACTTCACCTTAGCCCACCTACCTTATCTGTAGCCAAATGAACTTAAAGAACTTTCTTTCCTTGAGACCCCTCAAAAATGTGCCATTTCTTGAGTCTGGCAGATAAGTTAATTCTGTGAACTGGCCTTGCTGCTGCTGAAGCAGAAACTTTCTGTCCCAGGACTCAGTCCTTACCTGGCAGCATCTTTAAAGACTCAATAAACCCTTTCATTTCAGAGATTTCTCAGTCTCTAGAGTTTTTTATTTGTCAACAGTATCCTTTATTAAATTTGTAAAAGTAAGTGTTTTCCTGAGCTCTGTGCAAATTAATCAAACCTAAGGAGGAGGTCATTGGAACCTGCCATCTGTAGCTGGTCGGTCAGGACAGGTAACAGCCTGGGACTATGTCTGCATCTGGATTGGAGGGTAGTCTTGTAGGACTGAGCCCTTAACCTGGGGAATCTGGTGCTTTGTCCAGGCAGATAGTGTCAGAAGTAAGTTGAATTCTTGGACACCCTGCTGGTGCTAGGGAATTGCTTGGTGTTGTACAAGGGGGAACCCCTGCCACCTCCTGCCAACACACACACACTGGAACTGGGTCTGGGAACCTGAATGGAGATGCTGTCATTGCAGTGGGATTTGCAGGAATGGGGAAACAAAGGAGTTGGAGGGAGAGGTGCTAACAAGGTTGTTGAGGGTAAGGCATAAGGATATACCAAAGAGATTTAGTCTGCTCACCTCTAGCTTAGGTTGCTAACATCTTCCCTCATAAAATTTTTGTTGAAATTTACTAAAAAATTCTGAACTTACATCTGGGATTATTTTGAAGTCATTTTTTAAAGTTATGATGCACAGAAAGAAATACGATCAAAATATGCCCCCAACGCTCTTCAAAGTTGGAACTATTTTTGTCACCATTTTACAGATGAGGAGACTGAGATGCAGAGGGGGAGCCCTGTGCATGCAGTCACTTGGCTGTTAAGTGAGGTATCTAGAGTTCAGCCCAGATGATCAGACTCCATAAATTGTGCTCTTGACTATTGTACAGAGTACCTTAACTAAAAACAAACATAGGGAGAAAAGGTAGAATTTATACTTCCGATCATGCTATGTTTGCAAGATCCTATGACTTAGTTCTGAAAAAAACTGTCACGTCTATACATCCACAGCTACCCGTGTCAGGTCAAAAGAAGGATTTGTATGTGGGCTCCCCAGCCACTTGTCAGGACTCTCCATTTTGTTCTCCCACTGGACGGAGCTCTGCACAGGTTGAGGGCTCTGGAATCTGACCTCCCTGGAAGTGGGACCTGCAGTCTATGGCCACGGTTCCCTAGCTCTTGTGGAGAAAGTCACCTTGGGCTTGATCACAGCCTGTGGTCGGACAGCCAGGGTCACGGTCCATAAGGTAAACAGCAAAGACCACCTAAGCAGAGGACTTTCATTCCATACAAAATCTTCAGTACCTTCTACAGGCCTTGCCTCCTTCCTACACTCAAGAGATGTGTGGTGAATGAGTTACAAGAAAAAAATATGAAACTGGGTTGACTGGTTTTATGAAACTGAATCCTTTTGCTGTATAGTGAGAATAATTAGAATGTCATTCTGAGCAAATTGATTTGTTTTCCTCCTCTTTGGAAATATTTTGTTTTTGGGAACCTGCTATGGGCACACGCATAAACAGGGCTGCCCAGCGTTCCCTGACAAAGCGTTAGTTTGCGTTGCTATAGACACAGCAGTGAACGTGTGGCATTTGTCTTCTTACATCCAAGAGCAAAGGCAGTCAATTAAAACTGATTTATTTATATATCTCCTCTCTTTCCTTGCAATTGAATATCTTGTTTGGGAGAATTCTATTAATATGATTTATCACAATAAACAGCATGGTTCCTGCTTTAATTGATTTATCTTTTTCTCCTTATAAAATTTCCCCTATATCTCTGTTCTGCACCAACTTTTATTGTCCTTTTCACCCTCCTCCATTATCTTTGCTGACTTTGATTTCTACAGAGATTAGATATATAGTCTCCATCTTAAATCATTCATTTTCTCATTTTTAAAGTGCTGATTATAATCATCCTTTACATTTACTGAAATTAGCCCGGGTTTTAAACCATTAGTCAAAAAAGAAGAGGCTTTTTAAGAAAATGCTTCCCGCTGTTCTTTGTGGATGGAACAGTTGACATTCTGTTAAGAGATTTTTATTTGACTTTAATTCTCTAGCTTTAATGTATTTTTAACAGTTATAAATGGAATGGTTTGTCCTAAATGGAAGTATATCTATGAGAGCATAGTTATATCCAGTCTTTAAAATGGATCATTTCATTTCACAAATGCTATAGAATCTTAAATTTCACTTTTACTCGTCCTAATTTCTTTACTAAAAACGACCCTTTTGCTCCAAATTCCTATGTCAGTGGGTTGGATACATCAATGTAGTAGTAATTGTCCATAAGTACGTATTTTATAACATGTACTAATAGAGTAATAAAATATATTGCATTAACAATATGCTCTCCTGAGAGGACTTCATCGCGGGCCTCCGTTAACACATTGAGCTGCTATCAGCTTTTGAAAATGCCGTTCATTGTGGTGGAAGAGAAATACTCTGTATAGGCGAATGAAAATGGGAGTCAAATAGGAATTTCTAGGAAGGCTGAGTAGAATGAAAAAATACAGACACATGAATGTATGCTGACCCAGTGTTTCTGACATTGCTTGCAAACTGGGTTCATTCTGCGGCTCCTGTACTCTTGTGAAACCCGGGCTTTCACCTGTGACAGCCCCGTCTTCATGCCTAAGTGACACTGCTTTACTAATGTCACCAACAGGCATATAAATGGCGACCCTGATGTCCGTATCTTAGTCTTCCTCTTCCTCGTGCAGGCAGTAGCCCTTTGCTTTTCTCACCTCCCTCTTCTCTTCACCTCTGTGAGGCTGCCTCTCCCGCCTTCCGGAATGATCCCCTTCAAGCGCACGGGTCTCCAGGGCTCCGCACGCGCTGCACACCACGCCTGCCCCGCAGGTTCTATCCCTGGCTGTGATCCTGCTGCTGGAGTAGCACGGCAGACTCCGGAAGGGTTTCCCTGAGTCCTTCCTCCTCTTCTGTGCTTCATCCTACTCGGTATTGGAAATCAGTCCTCCTAACATGTTCTCAGGCCGAACTCCCCTTAAAAGCCACTCCAGCAATTCCCCGTCGTTTGCCAATTAAAGTATATTAAAGATTCTCCATGACCAAACTATTCTTCCTAGACTTATTTCCCACTGCTTGTGTATATAGGCTCTCTGCACTGCAGCCAAGCCTAATTGTTTGTAAATATTATAGTTAATAAATAGTAGTCCCACTAGCTCTCAGGTTCGGCAAATCTGTGAACATATAGATGACTAAACAGCATAAGAACCACTTAATATAGCCCATTTCACTATGAGATACTTTATCGTAAATTTATAATTCTGAAAAAATATGTAAAGTTTTAAAAACTCTGTTTCAGTTATGTAGGTTATATGAAGAATTATGCCAAATTCAAATTGGTTTTTTTTTCTTCTCCCCTTTTTAGAAAAGAAACTGACAGCTTGAACCTTAACACCTCACTTTCTCTTCTTACTCTTAAAGATCATTTAACCTAAATAAATTATACATATATTCTTTTGATCTTAATTAACTTCTTGTCTGGTTTCATGTATTTCTTGACTAACATTCCATCATTCTGCTCACAACCTATTTGGCATTCATCTCGGCACAAAGTTGGCCCTTCAGTTAGAAAATGGAGCCACAGCTCATACCTAGTCCTGCCTTTTATGCACCAACTGTCCCTCAGCAGCCCCCAAACCTTCCCTCTCCACCCAGGCTTGCACTTCACACAGGCCCCTGACTTTCAGCACTTTGCCCCCTGATATTTCCTAATTTACACGGCGCATACTATAATAGCTTATTGCATTTAAATAAGTAATATATTTACTATGGTGTGATTTTTTTTTTCTTTAGTAAAGCTGGGCTTCTGAAATATCACTGACTTTCCATGAAATCTTGTCAAGTCATTTTGATCATCCTCCTGGAATCATTAAAGTAGGAAAGTCCTTTCTCTAGAACTGTCTGTTTATAGACAGGTACTCGCTTCCCCTCGTGTCTACCACGCTCCGTGAGCCAGGAGGAAGCTAGGGAACTCAGACCAGGTGGCATCTCAGTGTTTGGCTCAGTTACAACAGAGTAATTGCTTCTGACCCTGCTCCTGAGCTGATTTCCAATAGCTACAGGGATTTCTTCTTCTGACCTGACTGAATCCATTGTGTAACTGGCGCGGTATGATAGCCTTAATGTGGGGAAGAATGAGCGACAATTCTCTGGAGGTAGACAAGGGATTGATTTCCAACACAGGGATTGATTACGTTTCAGGCATCAGACTGTAATTTAGAGGAGAAAGCAGAGCCAACGAGACCAATAAAATGGTTTCTGCCACAAGCACTGATGCAATTAGCAATGCATTCTAATTGAAAAGGGCCAGGAACTCCCGGACAGGTGCCTGTGGTCTTCATCTCGAAATAGAAAATGAGAGAGAAAACAAAGGCTGGATTCATTTTGGTGGAATTGTAATATGTATTTAGTGGTATCAACTCTAGGAAAAAGAAATCATTTTGGAAGATGAAATTATTCTTATAATATACCTTTGGTTTGACCTGGCTTTGAATAAGAATAATTGGCAGTTTACTTAATGGGTTATTGAAGGTTATTAAGGAGTTACTTCCTCTATCTCAAAAGCCACTCTTGTCATTCAGTCCTTGTCCCTAAATTGTTACCACATTTGCCAAACAGAAATTCAGCTTATTATGGCTAAAGCACTCTGACTACTGAAGTCACTCCTTAAATGCAAAAGGCTATCACATTTTAATAAGCATAACTATCACCCAGGGTGTTATCTCTCAGATTCTGACTCACGGGGTCTAGGATAGGACCCAAGAACTTACATTTTCCTTAACCATCTTCAGTGAGTCTGGTATCTGGACTATATTTTAATAAAAATTCTATATGTATAGATTACATATGAACTACATATTAATTATTAAATGTCTTGGACTTATCTGAAATCATTTTTATCTCCAACAGCATTTTGGAGGATTGGAACACAAAACAGACAAGTTTCAAGAGGGTCGTGGCAAGAGGAAAGTATGCAGCATGGGACAGTTGTCTGGGAAGCCAGGCTCAGGCTGGTATCTAGGCAGAGAGCCCTGACTGGATGATCAGAAACCAGCATAAGGCCACTGTGTGCATTGGAAAGCAGCAGGGCCAAGGCTAAAGGGTGGCTATGAGGGGTCTAGGGAGGGGCTTTGTGCAATTCATTCTCAAGGTCGTGCAAGAATGAGGGCTTTCTTCCATTTATACCTCGCTCACCTACCCTGGTTGTGGCTCTGGTTCCAAACGATCACCCCCTCCCAGTATTCACGCCCTTGTGTATTTCACTGCTTTAGTGTATGGGCTGGACCTAGTGACTCATTTCTGAGAACACCGCAGAGGTGATGGGATGTCATTTCCATGATTAGGTTATGAAAGACTATGACTTCCACTGTACACACCCACTCTCTTTTGTTTTCTGACTGATGAAACAAGTTGCTATTTGTGACTTATGACAATAATTGAGGTTTACTGACATTTCTGCCCTACCAAGAAGACATTGTGGCAAGGAATCGAGGGGGCCTCCAGAAAACAACCAGTAAGGAGCTGAAACCTTGAATCCAGTAGCACCCAAGGAACTAAATTCTGCCAGCAAGCACAAGAGTGAGCTTGCTAGTAGATCCTTCCCCCACTGAATCTTCCATGGGACCACAGCCTCAGCTGACACCTTGACTGCAGTCTGGGAGAGACCCTGAGCCAGAAGCCCCAGCTAAACCACAAGCAGACTCTTGCCCACAGAAATCATGAGACATACAATAGTGTTGTTTTAAATCATTGTTTTGGGGAAATTTTTTATGCAGCAAAAGGTGACTGATACAATGCATAAAGCTATATTGGTGGTCGTGGAATGTTGGTTGCTGAACATGAAGAACAACATAAATAAGGAAAAGTGAGACATTACTGAGACCCACTCAACTCAGTTTTGTGTGTTTTGCACAGCTTTGTCCAGGCACAGTGCTTCCTCACAGGGGTTGCTTCCTTTTCTTCTTCACCTCCTCCAACCCCTTGCTCCTCTAAAACTAAGCTGGAGAGTTGCCTTAATAGGGCTGACTGCTAAACTTTGGAATTCCTTCTATTAAATCCCCAGGATTATTGCTATCACCACCACCATGTCTATTATGAACTCCTTTCCTGAAATCTGCCGTGGTTCCCAGTGCCGTGGTGACTGTAAGTAGTAGTGATAATCTCTTCCACCCATTGGAGTTATTTTCTGTTTTCCAGCCACAGTCACTGGAACACACAAATTAAAATACTGGCATTGCAAGGATGTGGAGCAATAAGACTCTTGCACATTGCTAGGAGGAGTGCACAATGGTATGTCACTTAGGAAAACACTATGACAGTATCTTATGAAGCAATATCTAAATCTACAATATGACAATAACCAAACTTCTAGGTATCTATTCAAGAATAAAAACTTATGTTCACACAAAGGCTTACATTAAAGTACTTATAGCATCTTTATTTGTCATAGTCCAAAGCTAGAAACAATCCAGATGTTCATTAACTAGTGAGTGACTGGCTAAGCACATCGTGTGTTACAGGTGGTCCCCTCTACCCATTTATTCATCCTCCATCTCAGGTGACCTCACAGGCAGGCAACTCTCTTCTAGCCCCTAACGATTCACATCCTCACAGGCTCAAGAGTGAGGGCATTGTCTTTTCTGAAGGGAGAGCCAACCAGGGGGACTGTCTGTGCAACTTAGATCTATCCATCCTTCTTATGGGCCTGTGACAATCACCTGCTAATTAGCTGTAAAAAGTCTATTGGAGACAAGGTGCTTCTGAGATTTTTGATGCAGGGATGCAATTCAGAATCATTAGTGGCCTCCTTAATATTCCGCATCACTAGCTAAGGTTTACACAGGAAATATCTATCCCCAGCAAAAAAAAAAAAAAAAAAAAAAAAAAAAGCCTAAGATAAAAGTGCATGCAAGAAATTCAAAGAGATGAAAGCCACATTATGGAAACAATGGGAAGGCTGATAGAGGACAAACTGGTTCTCTCACAAACCTCAATCCTGTAAGAGGCTATCCTGTAGCTCACTCCAGTTCCACTTGATTTTTTTCTTCTTTTAAGCCTACCCGATGATTCTATAGAACTATATTAGAACTACAAAGTACATAGAGTATGTGAGTCAGGGCCAGGATGAGACCAAGAAGCTTCTTTTGATTAGGTGAATGGATACAGCAAGCTCAGCACTGGCTTTCCCAAGTCTTCCTGCAGATTAGTGGGCCATCCAGACCCCTTGTCCCTCCCAGAGAAAAGTCAGATCAGATCATGCACCAGGCTTTGAGAGTTTTCAGAATCTATGACAACTTTTTCTGCATTAATGGTTGCAGAAAAAAGATCATAGTAATCATTAATGGTTGCAGAAAAAAGATCATAATAATCATTAATGAGGGTTTTTTTTTTCCCCGGCAATGCTGCAGCATGGTCCTTTCAGATTAATGTCAGGACATCCTTTGTCAAGCAAGTTTATATTCCATCTCAACCAACTCCATTCATGGCCACGATAAAAAATGGCTGATCTGAATGAGGGAAGTAGGTTGAACCTGGAAATGCACAGTCCAACGGCTGCTGAGATGATACAGCTGCAGAAGCCCTGAATGCTCAGCATTAACTCTGCGCTGGTTTGGGTATTCTCAGTATGTGCAATGGGTGGCTTGCAGGGAATGGTCACTCAGGGACAGAGGACCTGGTAACCCTGTTCATTCATCACCTTTCACTGTTCTTGGGACTCCTCTGGGAGGTGCTAATTCAAAGGAAGTTTTTACTTTGAAAACTTCAAAAGTAATTTTATTCTAAAGGTTATATGTGAAGTAAAAGGCTTGTTTACTCAAGTCTGTTTTTCTTAAACCTCTCAACTAGTTCTTGCTGATAAAATTTTTTGAGTGGGAGAGAGCTTATTCATAGGTGTGGGATTAGTATGTTATTCTTTTATTTATTCTCATTCAACAAATATATACTAAGCACTCACTAGATGCAAGGGCACATGGGCCAAGTGCCTGTTTCAGAGCTTGCGCAAAGCCTCAGTTTCAGAGGCGTCAGAGTCTTGCTCTTTGCACCCGGGGTCCAACCACAGGTAGTGCCGATGGCCACGTTCTCTTCATGGCCGAAGCCTTCTGGGGCGGGGGCGCCCCGTTGCTCCTTGGTGAGCTGCCTTGGCTGGGGCTCTCTTGGCTGAATCTCTAAGTACAGCAGCACAGGCCGAGGCTTCCTGCTGAGTAATATAGCCTAAGAGGAAAGAAGTGAGAGAAACTTCAAAGTCATCAGTTTTGCAAAACAAATAAACAGCACCGCAAATATTCACATATTCACTTTGCAGGGTAGAAATAACTGTGTTTAGCACACCCAGACCTTTGAGGATAGGGGGTATGTTGTTCTTCTTTTACATTTCTCATTCAATAAGTTAATGAATACCTAGCCATTGATTAGCATGACAGATCGTTTGGAGAGGGACTTGGATCATGAGGAACCGGTTCATGAATTGCTTATCTTCAATATCAAAACCTTAACATCAGAAACAGAGATATTCAATCATTCTCAGTGTTTTTAGAGTGCAGTCTGCAGACCATTTACTACAGAGTCATCTGACGGAGGCCACATTTAGTAATGCTTTTTAAAAATGCAGATTTCTGGCTTTCTTTCAAAGACCTTCTGAATCAGAAACTCAAAGAATTAGTCCTGGAAATCTACATTTTAATAATGTACACAGGTAGATCTTATGTGCATTAAACACAGAATATCTCTTGTTCTGATTTTACTGCCCTCTATGCAGTTTTACTCCACAATTTTACCCCAGATGATGCTTCTGCAACACTTCAGATAAGCATGGGGACCAGACTGAATTCTGGCTCTGCCACTGACTGATTGCATGACCCTGGTCAAGTTATTTAACTTATCCATACCTCAATTTTCTCTTCTGTAAAATGTGGGTTATAAAGGCACTTACCATGTAGATGTGTTTGAGGTTTAAATAAGACATACATACAAAGTACCTTAGAATTGTACCTGGCACATAGGAAGCCCTAATAAAAGGTAATTATTATTGTTATTGTTCTTGTTATTAAATAATTTGCAAAACCATGACTTCTTTTTGTGCAAATGCAGAAGCAACAATATTAGGTAGAGTGTTAATGCCTAGTTAGTGGTTTATTTAAAAAAAAGCTCTACTGGCATTAGGAGAAGAGTATATTAGAGGCAAGCTGGAGACTGAAAGCATTTTCTAGAAGAAAAGGAATGTAGCAATTACATCTTTCAGCAGGTTCTGCTCAAAATCTGTGAAGGTCCTTTCCAATCATTATATCATTTGTACTTCATAAACTTCCATGAGGTTAGTTGAACAGAGACATCAGAGCATGGGGGTAAAAATTCATCATCTTTGTAGGTGATGGTCCTAACTGACATTTACTATCTGTCTGATCTTGATCAAATTATACAATCTGCCTTAGCTGCAGTTTCCCACAGCTGTAAAGCAGGGAGAGAACAAGACAGTATCTGTAGAGCTCCTCACACAATGTCTGGAACAAAGTAAATGCTTAATGAATATAACTGTCACTACGGTGAGTAAACCAAGCTCATAAGTCTGACATCCAGGAGGGGGCTGAGCTGTGATCTGACCCTAGATCATATTCCTATAAATCTGACAGGTGTTGACATTGTATAACATTTTGTACTATGATTTCTTTAAGCTCTCTTAATTTACCCAAGAAACTTTGCTTTCTATTGTCTGGGATAATCATTTTTAAACGTGGCCTGCTGACCATGTTGATAAAATAGCACACTAGCAGAGGCCAACCTGCTTAAATTATTTATCTGGAGACTTGACTTCCAGCCACAGTGAACAAGCCCATTCCTGAGGTGCCTGGTTCAGGTCGGGTAGTTAAACTCACAACTCACCGAGCAGGTGCTGGAGCTGAAGGCTGTGAATATAGAGGGCCTGCAGGGCCTCCCGCTGGGCCTGGAGTCATAAATCCTCATGAGGCTGTGAAAGTGCTGCTGCTGCCCCTGGTTTAGGTCCTGTCCGAGAAGAGCAGGGGGTTTTGATAAGTTGGCGGCGCTCTGTAGGTTTACGAGTGTGGTGTAGTGTAGTCAAAGCTGACTGCCTCAGGAATGAAACGCACTCTCGTACATACACACACGTAACGATTAGAAAACAGTTGGGTAGTTTTCTCCCTTAGTTTCCTTAAACAGATGTCCACTGGCCTTTGTGATCGTGAAAATGCATAAGTAAAAGATTCTAGGTAAGTAGGTCAAAATATTCGGCTGAGGGAAATCCAAGAATTTCCAATGTCTTATCACTCTATCGCTCTGTTCTGATCCTTTTTGAAGAAGGTGGGCTGTGAGAACACACTTGGGGCCTGAAGTATGCCAGGCCTCTGGATGGGTGAAGAGAGCTTTACGCTGGGAGTTGCCAGTAAGCAGGGAGACCAATAAATGAGTGGATGGGTAGTGTGGTAAGGGCTCAACATTGTTGGCAAAAAGGTGCTGTGAGAACAGAAGGACAACCAACACTATGCGGCCGTCAAGGAAGGTCCCTAAATGAGACGACATCTGAGCCATGAGCGTGAGGAGGCAGGCTCTAAAGGGACTAGAATGCTGGGTCTTTAAGGGTATCAGTATCACCTGGGACCTGGTCAAAAATGAAAATTCGTAGGGCCCACCCCAAACCTACAGAATCAGAAACTCCGGAGGGTAGGGTCCAGCTCTCTGGGTTTTAGCAAGTCCTCCAGGTAATTCTGATATATACACACTAAAACTTGAGGATTTCTGTTCTAGAAGAAAAAGAAAAGCTAACTAATGGGAGAAAGGGATACGAATTTTGTTATGGGATACAAAATATCTGGATACATTGGGAACCAGACTTTTTTAAAAAATTCAATTCAATTACGCAGCAATAAGAAAGAAACAAATCCTACCATTTGCAACAACATGGATGGAGCTAGAGGGTATTATGCTCAGTGAAATAAGCCAGGCCGAAAAAGACAAGTACCAAATGATCTCACTCATATGTGGAGTATAAGAACAAAGAAAAAACTGAAGGAACAAAACAGCAGCAGACTCACAGAACCCACGAATGGACTAACAGTTACCAAAGGGAAAGGGACTGGGGAGATGGATGGGAAGGGAGGGATAAGAGGGTAAAAGGGGCATTACGATTGGCAGACATAGGGTGGGGGGGCACGGGGGGTACTGTACAGCTCAGAGAAGACAAGTAGCGATTCTCATCTCACTACGCTGATGGACAGTGACTGTGGTGGGGTTGGTGGGGGGGACCTGGTGATGGGGGGAGTTCAATCATCACGGTATTGCCCATGTAATTGTAGGTTAATGATACTAAAATAAAATAAATTATTAAAAAAAAAATTAAAAAAAAAAAATTCAATTCAGAATATAGATTCTGAGCTGTGAAACGCTGTGGAGTTAGGCAGGGGGAGATCGTGGAAGCTTTTATGCTTTGTGGACTTTAAAAATTACCTTTTATATGAGGAGCCATTGAAGGTCTTTACTTAAGGCAGTATTTCTAAACAGCAGTGATTTTGACCCTTAAAAGCCATTTGGCAATGTCTGGAGAAGTTTTGATTGTCACAAATGATGGAAGGGAAGATGGATGCTACTGGCATTCAGTGTGTGAAGGCCGGGAATGAGACTGAATATCCTATAGTGCACAAAACAGCCTCCCAGTCCCTTGCAACAAAATTATCAAACCCAAAATGTTGACCAGATCTGCGTTTTAGAAAGATAATGGCCTTGCTGTGGAGAATGGACAAAAGGGAAGACAGACCTTTGGGTAGGAGACCATTTAGAAGGTTACCAACTAGTGCTAGGGAGGAACAAGAAGGGCCAGGACTACCGTTACTTTTATATAACTAATATATATATTAAGAGCTTATTATATGCAGATGGGGAAACTGAGAAAGTAGTATCAACATTTTAGAAAAACCGAAATAAAGTAAGTTCATCCTGGGCTAAAAAATTCAAAACAATGACAGAATTTTCAAAACTAGTTGACAGCCATTGTAATGAAAACTAAAGATAATTATAGATAAAAGTAAAGTGATATTAATATGATATAAATTTTTGTATGGAGTTGAAACCTGTGAGTCAGGTTTTTTGTTTTGAGGTCTAGAGAACTTAAACTTAATATCGATTCCATTCAAGACATCATTTCAGCTTTACAGTTTCTGATTTATATGTTTTTTTTTATAATTTATTTTGGTATCATTAATCTACAATTACATGTGCAATATTATGGTTATTGAACTACTCCCTTCATCAGGTCCCCCCCACCAACCCCATTACAGTCACTGTCCATCAGTGTAGTGAGATGCTATAGAATCACTACTTGTCTTCTCTGAGTTGTACAGCCCTCCCCATGCCCCCCCAACATTACATCTGCTAATCGTAATACCCATTTTTCCCCCTTGTCGCTCCCTTCCCACCCATCCTCCTCAGTTCCTATACCTTTGGTAACTGTTAGTCCATTCTTGGGTACTGTGAGTTTGCTGCTATTTTGTTCCTTCAGTTTTTTTCTGTGTTCTTATACTCCACATGTGAGTGAGATCATTTGATACTTGTCTTTTTGGCTTGGCTTCTTTCACTGAGCGTAATACCCTCTAACTCCATCCATGTTGTTGCAAATGGTAGGATTTGCTTTCTTCTTATGGCTGAATAATATTCCATTGTGTATATGTACCACATCTTCTTAATCCATTCATCTACTGATGGACACTTAGGTTGCTTCCGTTTCTTGGCTATTGTAAATAGTGCTGCAATAAACATAGGGGTGCATCTGTCTTTTTGAAACTGGGCTGCTGCATTCTTGGGGTAAATTCCTAGGAGTGGGATTCCTGGGTCAAATGGTATTTCTATTTTGAGTTTTCTGAGGAACCTCCATACTGCTTCCCACAATGGCTGAATTAATTTGCATTCCCACCAGCAGTGTAGGAGGGTTCCCTTTTCTCCACATCCTCACCAACATTTGCTGTTGTTTGTGTTGTTGGCCATGCTCACTGGTGTGAGGTGATATCTCATTGTGGTTTTAATTTGCATTTCTCTGACGATTAGCGATGTGGAGCATCTTTTCATGTGCCTGTTGGCCATCTGAATTTCTTCTTTGGACAAGTGTCTATTCATGTCCTCTGCCCATTTCTTAATTGGATTATTTGATTTTTGTTTCTTGAGGTGTGTGAGTTCTTTACATATTTTGGATGTCAACCCCTTATCGGATACGTCATTTATGAATATATTCTCCCATACTGTAGGATGTCTTTTTGTTCTACTGATGGTGTCCTTTGCTGTACAGAAGCTTTCCAGCTTAATATAGTCCCATTTGTTCATTTTTGCTTTTGTTCCCCTTGCCCAGGGAGATATGTTCATGAAGAAGTTGCTCATGTTTATGTCCAAGAGATTTTTGCCTATGTTGTTTTCTAAGAGTTTTATGGTTTCATGACTCACATTCAGGTCTTTGATCCACCTTGAGTTTACCTTTGTGTATGGGGTTAGACAGTAGTCCAGTTTCATTCTCTTACATGTATTTGTCCAGTTTTTCCAACACCAGCTGCTGAAGAGGCTGTCATCTCCCCAGTGTATATCCAAGGCTCCTTTATCATATATTAATTGACTGTATATGTTTGGGTTAATGTCTGGATTTTCTATTCTGTTCCACTGGTCTGTGGGTCTGTTTTTGTGCCAATACCAAATTGTCTTGATTACTGTGGCTTTGTAGTAGAGGTTGAAGTCAGGGAGCATAATTCCCCCTGTTTTATTCCTCCTTCTCAGGACAGCATTGGCTATTTGGGGTATTTTGTGGTTCCATATGAATTTTAGAATTATTTGTTCCAGTTCATTGAAGAAAGGTGTTGGTATTTTGATAGGGATTGCATTGAATCCGCAGATTGCTTTAGGTAGTATAGCCATTTTGACAATATTTATTCTTCCTAGCCAAGAGCATGGGATGCATTTCCATTCGTTACTGTCCTCTTTAATTTCTCTTAGGAGTGTCTTGTAGTTTTCAAGGTATAGGTCTTTCACTTCCTTCATTAGGGTTAATCTTAGGTATTTTATTCTTTTTAATGCAATTGTGAATGGAATTGTTCTCCTGATTTCTCTTTCTGTTAGTTCATCATTAGTGTATAGGAAAGGAACAGATTTCTGTGTGTTAATTTTGTATCCTGCAACTTTGCTGAATTCAGATATTAGTTCTAGTAGTTTTGGAGTGGAGTCTTTAGGGTTTTTTATGTACACTATCATGTCATCTGCAAATAGTGACAATTTGACTTCTTCTTTACCAATCTGGATGCCTTGTATTTCTTTGTTTTGTCTGATTGCCTTGGCTAGGACCTCCAGTACTATGTTGAATAACAGTGGAGAGAGTGGGCATCCCTGTCTTGTTCCCAATCTTAGATGAAAAGCTTTCAGCTTCTCACTGTTAAGTATGGTGTTAGCTGTGGGTTTTTCATATATGGCCTTTATGATGTTGAGGTACTTGCCCTCTATACCAATTTTGTTGAGAGTTTTAATCATGAATGGATGCTGAATTTTGTCAAATGCTTTTTCAGCATCTATGGAGATGATCATGTGGTTTTTGTTCTTCTTTTTGTTGATGTGGTGGATGATGTTGATGGATTTTTCGAGTGTTGTACTATCCTTGCATCCCTGAGATGAATCCCACTTGATCATGGCGTATGATCCTCTTGATGTATTTCTGAATTCGGTTTGCTAATATTTTGTTCAGTATTTTTGCATCTATGTTCATCAGGGATATTGGTCTGTAATTTTCTTTTTTGGTGAGGTCTTTGCCCAGTTTTGGTATTAGAGTGATGCTGGCTTCATAGAATGAGTTTGGAAGTATTCCCTCTTCTTCTATTTTTTGGAAAACTTTAAGGAGAATGGATGTTATTTCTTCTCTATATGTCTGGTAGAATTCAGAGGTGAATCCATCTGGCCCGGGGGTTTTGTTCTTGGGTAGTTTTTTGATTACCGATTCAGTTTTGTTGCTGGTGATTGGTCTGTTTAGGTTTTCTGTTTCTTGCTTGTTCAGTCTTGGAAGGTTGTATTTTTCTAAGAAGTTGTCCATTTCTTCTAGGTTTTCCAGCTTGTTAGCATATAGATTCTCATAGTATTCTCCTTTAATTCTCTGTATTTCTGGGGGTCTGTCGTTATTTTTCCTTCCTCATTTCTGATTCTGTTTATGTGCGTAGATTCTCTTTTTGTCTTGATAAGTCTGGCTAGGGGTTTATCTATTTTGTTTATTTTTTCAAAGAACCAGCTCTTGGTTTCATTTTTTTCTATTGTTTTATTCTTCTCAATTTTATTTATTTCTTCTCTGATCTTTATTACGTCTCTCCTTCTGGTGACTTTGGGCCTTATTTGTTCTTCTTTTTCCAGTTTCAATAATTGTGTCTTTAAACTATTCGTTTGGGATTGTTCTTCCTTCTTTAAATAGGCCTGGATTGCAATATACTTTCCTCTTAGAACTGCCTTTGCTGCGTCCCACAGAAGTTGTGGCTTTGTGTTGTTGTTGTCATTAGTCTCCGTATATTCTTTGATTTCTGTTTTGATTTGGTTATTGACCCATTGATTATTTAGGAGAATGTTGTTAAGTCTCCATGTATTTGTGCGTCTTTTTGTATTCTTTCTAAAATTTATTTCTAGCTTTATACCTTTATGATCTGAGAAGTTGGTTGGTACAATTTCAATTATTTTTTAATTTACTGAGGTTCTTTTTGTGGCCTAGTATGTGGTCTATTCTGGAAAATATTCCATGTGCACTTGAGAAGAAGGTGTATCCTGTTGCTTTTGGGTGTAGAGTTCTGTAGGTGTCTGTTAGGTCCATATGTTCTAGTGTGTTGTTCAGTGCCTCTGTGTCTTTACTTATTCTCTGTCTGGTTGATCTGTCCTTTGGAGTGAGTGGTGTGTTGAAGGCTTTCTGTATTGCTTTCTATTTCCTCCTTTAATTCTGTTAGTATTTGTTTCACATATGCTGGTGCTCCTGTGTTGGGTGCATATATATTTAAAATGGTTATATCCTCTTGTTGTATTGACCCCTTTATCATTATGTAATGTCCTTCTTTATCTCTTGCTCCTTTCTGCATTTTGAAGTCTATTTTGTCTGATACAAGTACTGCAACACCTGCTTTTTTCTCCTTGTTGTTTGCATGAAATATCTTTTTCCATTCCTTCACCTTTAGTCTGTGTATATCTTTGGGTTTGAGGTGAGTCTCTTGTAAGCAGGATATAGATGGGTCTTGCTTTTTTATCTACTCTGTTACTCTGTGTCTTTTGATTGGTGCATTCTGTCCATTTACATTTAGGGTGATTATCGATAGATATGTACTTATTCCCATTGCTGGCTTTAGATTCATGGTTACCAACGGTTCAAGGGTTGCTTCTCTACTATCTAACACTCTAACTTATCTTTCTTGTTAAGTTTTTGTAAACACAACCTGGTGATTCTTTATTTCTCTCCCTTCTTATTCTTCCTCCTCCATTCTTTATATATTAGGTGTTTTATTCTTTGCCTTTAGTTGGTATTTGGATGGTCTGCTTTCTTTGCTATGACTTTATTTTCTCTGGTGACATCTTTTTAGCCTTAGGAGTGCTTCCCTCTAGAGCAGTCCCTTTAAGATATCCTGAAGAAGTGGTTTATGGGAACCAGACTCCCACAGCTTTTGCTTGTCTGGAAATGGTTTAATCCCCCCCTCAAATTTAAATGATAATCATGCTGGATACAATATTCTTGTTTCAAGGCCCTTCTGTTTCATTACTTTAAATATATCATGCCATTCTCTTCTGGCCTGTAAGGTTTCTGTTGAGAAGTCTGATGATAGTCTGATGAATTTTCCTTTGTAGGTGATCTTTTCTCTCTCTCTAGCTGCCTTTAATACTCTGTCCTTATCTTTGATCTTTGCCATTTTAATTATTATGTGTCTTGGTGTTGTCTTCCTTGTGTTGGGAGATCTGTGGGCTTCCATGGTTTGAGAGACTGGTTGTAGATCCATCAGTCTGGTTATGACTTTTATTCTGAATTCTTTTCAGGAAGATTGTGCATGTCCATCCCATCAGGCTCCCTCTCTGGGGTTGTCTGGGTGAGCTTTGTTGGTACCATATTACTCTGTCTTTTCATGGAGATAGAAGTGGTCAGAAAAAGATTAAGAGAAGAAAGGGAGAAAAGAGAAAAAAAAAAACGCCCACCGGGTGTAGTTTCTGTGAGGATGCTGTAGGTGGCGCTGCTGCTCCACTATTCTGTAGTCCCAGCCACTCCGCCAGGGCACACTGCTCCGCAGAGCCCTTTGTGACTCTGGCCTGGTAGGGAACCAATGGGAAGCTGCTGATTTCTGTGGGAAGTCTTGGTGCGACTGCTTTTCCCAGCCACAGTCCAAGGGGCCCGAAATTTCCCAGGACTTGCAGCCTGCTTGGCTGAGTGCGCTGGGACGATCCTGCTCCCCCATTGGGCCCCTGTCTCTTTAAGAACCCCAGCAAACACTCACTTTTCTTTTGTCCCGGGGAACCGACTGAGTGGACCTGCCGTCTTGGATCCTGCACCTCTGTCTCTCCCATCTCCGATACACTGCTTGAGGTGTGTCAGTGCTCCCGGCGCAGATCACCATGGCTGGTTATTTAGCAGGACTGTGGTTCCACTCCCTCCCGGCTCTGAATCCTGTCCTCCCGCCAGTGCACTGGGGTGGGGGAGTGCTTCGGTCCTGCCGGGTCGCGGCTCCGTATCTTACCTACTTCATGGGGTGCCGAGTCCTCTCAGGTGTAGCTGCAGGCTGGGTGTCATACTGAATCTTCTGGTCTCTCTTTTAGGAATAGTTGTATTTGTTGTATTTTCATAAATATATATGGTTTTGTGAGGAGATTTCCGCCACCCTGCTCATGCCGCCATCTTCCCGGAAGTCTGATTTATATGTTTTTAAAGTCAATATGTTTGAAGAAGAGAATGGATTCCTAATTAAGCCTTTTCGGATGACTGAGAACAATATAATATGAAAATTACAAGCCAGTTTCAAGAGCAAATCTCTAAAGTGCAATGGAAGTTTCTGTTATATAAAGTAAAATCTTAAAAGTTATGGCTTTATTTTATAAGAAAAAGAAAGCCTACTTCTTTTACTTAGTAAAGAGTTAAACTTCCTAAATGAGAAATAATAGTAACTTTCCCAATATTCTTACTGTGTTGCTTATCCTTCCTTGAGAGGATGGAAGAGAACTGAAATTTTTGCAGAGTATTTACAAGAATGATTCAACTAATTTTGACTGAAAGGAGCTGACATAGTTCCCTAGAAGGTAGTTGGTTGTCAATCAGCAGGTTTTCCATCACTGGCAGTGGGTCAATAACGAAGATTTCACCATCTGTTAGAGCTCCCGAAACCGATAGGTATAGGATTAGTCATCCCAGTGCTCATTCATTCACTCACACATACCATCAACCTGTGTCCAGGGCCCCAAGTTCTCCCTCATGCTGGATAAACAAACACATGAGAAAAAGTCCTCAAGCCTTGAAGGAAAGACAGGCAACGTCCTTCCAACTGTGAATGATATGCCTGTACCTTCAATAATGAAGTAGCAGAGGCAGAGGGAGGGACTCAAATGCACGGAATCTGTGGGACAGTCTGAAGCTTTGGTTATCTTCTCTGTTTTTCTCCCATTTTTTATCGTGTACCTTCAAGGAAAAACAAAGCATAGAATGAAATTTCTTTTTGTTCAATTTTGGGTGTGTAAGTAAATAAATGAGCAAGTAAATAAATAAATTAGTAGATAAAAGTTATTTATTTCAAGGGATAAAAAGTTTTCTCACATTTGTGAGGAACTGGACCTCACCAGATGCTTCATTCTGCACTTTTTCTTCTTCTTACTCCCTTCTTTATGGAAGGAGAAATTCAGAGCCCTTATCTTTCTGTTTCACTCTGTATTTGGAACAGATGGGTTGTAGAACCACACCACATCACACTTATTTCTTGATAATTTTAAATAATAACTGTTACTTCATCTGATTCTAAAAATAATATATGTCACTTATGAAAACTGGGAAAAATTTAAAAATAGAGGAAGAAAATAAGATAATCTGTAATCTAACTTCAATAATTATTGTTGGCATTTGATTGCTTTTTGTCTCTTTTTTTCTGTACATTGTGTGTGATTTTAGAAAAGGGAGATCGTACTCTGTGGCATGCACTTTCCTAACTCATTAAACCCCCCTAGAAAATATGATTTTTGGTGGCAGTGTAATAAACCTTTACATCAGTTTCCATTTCTTGCACATTTAGATATGTGATTTTACAGCATTGTACTGTGAAAGAAATGATTAAGCTTAAGCATGTTTCTTGCTACTGGCCTGACAAAGATACAAAACACCTGCTCTGAGTAAGTCTCCTTTCCTTAAGGTTTAGAATCTGAGGTGTTTATAATAATACAAAACTTAACTATCAAGGAAGAATAGACATTGGAGTAGGGTTGCCGAGGCCCGGAGTGGAAACCCCGAGCCTTTCCCCCTTTGCTCACTCCTTTGCCCTTCTCGACAGTGCCAACCAACCTCTTCGAGCTGTTTGATTAACTAAGATCATGGATATAGAATGCTCTCACTTTATGCCACTGCACCTCTCCCTCTTCTATCCTAGTGTATGCTCATGCATATGCACACACATGAATATACACGTGCACACACTTAGGAAGTATTTTAACATGTGAGAAAATCCTGGTTCTGAGTTCACGCAGCTAAGACCCAGATCTTCCAGTAAAGAAATTTATTAGGAAGGCATCAGTCAATATCTCTGTGTGTCCTGTTTCTATGAAATAAATGTCTGAATTAAACTATAAATGTTTTAATATTGCTTTCTTTCAGTGTGCACTCCAGAAACCATACCAGCCAAGATATACTCTTTTAATATTCTCTGTGATAGAAGCTGACACTCTATCCTCTACCAAATCATCCCAATATCCCTCCTTCCATTTTCCAGATCTGTAGCACAGAGCATAAATATTTTTGAAAGCTGGAAAGATTTCTTCTTTTCTCAAATAGCATAAGGAAATGACTGACGATCTTTCTTGTGGCAACAATTCATGTGTGCTTTTCCTGGGCTATCGCTGAGGAAATTCATCTTACCTATTCAAATGGACTATACCTGACAAAGTTTGATTAAAATGCTCAGCAGATCCGGGGAGGAAAACTACTACATAACTTACATCTGAAACAAAAAAGGCAGAGTTGTTTAAAAGGAACTTACCTTGTATTGTACTCTCCCCTGTTTTAAAAGCTAGTATTCATACTCAGTGTAGTTTCCTTGCAGGGTCTGTCCCCACGCAGTGGTAGCAGTAGAAACGCAGTCTGTTGATGAGCTGATAGCCAAGCAACATCATGTGATGAAGCAAAGAGCTGGGGAGATTTGGCTGCAGCCTTTCTCTGCTTCTGGACAACATTCAACTGCTCAGCTTAATCTTTTTTCCACCAATTTTGTGTCTAATAAAGTGTCAACTTCTAGATCTATCGTATCTGCCTTATATGTAGACATGGGGGAGGAGAGTGCATGGAGACAGAGTGGCTGACTATTAAAGGTCAAAAAATCCATCAGGGCAATAGACCATTATATGAGTATTTCCCAGGTTTGGAGTCACCACCCTCCATCCTCCTTACTCAGAGTGATGAAGGCATAGTGCCTAAGTATAGAGTACCGGAGTGATTTTGACTGTGGTAATCTATGGAATTGTCCCATAGTTCAAGATAACAATCCATTCTTAATTTTTGGAGGAGTATGATATTCTCCATATTTGATTTTGGATTAAAGGCTTCATATGATGATAATGAACGTATGGCCCAAGATTCTTGCCCACACTGTTGCCAGCATAAGCCTCCCATTTTAACCATACTCTTGAGAGCAATCTTACCCCTTCCTCTGGGCTAACATTATTACTACAGCCTTCCTTTCTTGAGACACTTCCTTTTGAATGCCAAATTGTGTGCAAAAATGATTTCAGAGAGAAATAAAGGATGGAGTTAGTTTCCTTTCCTTAATTTCAGGTTCAGGATCTGAGGTGTTGTATAATAATTCTTTAAAAAAAGGAAAAACAGACATCTCACCAATGGGAAGAGGGTTATCGGGATGATGGAGAAATGAGGGGTGGGGAAATGAGAAAAGTGATCTGTAAGGCTGTGATTGTCTACTGAGAGATAAAGAACAGTTGTGTGCAGAGCTCACATTTTTCAATTGAGTCTTCCTTAACTGTTTTTCCAGGGTATGATGAAATGCCTTCTAGGCATACCACATCTGCTGACTGGTACACACACATGCTGATTCATAACAACATGCATCAGTCCTGCTCAGTTCAGAAAAACAGGAGCAGATCTAAGTGTCCAACAGAGAGGGAATTTAAGGTAAGGGATCTGCCACAAACTTGCTGGAATAGGCTAGGAAAGCAAAACAAGACAGGTTAGCTTCTCCAAAGACTGGCAATGACACTCAAATGCTACCACACCTAGAGCTGGAGGACAAAAGGGAAAATGATTCTACCCAGAGTCCATGAACACTGAGCCACTGAGGCCGCTCCCACGGGAACACTGCTGCCTGAGCAGTCCCTGGGGACCCAGCAATCACCAGTCACCCTTGCTTATATGTTCTTTCCGAAACTGCTAATGTTATACAACTCTGTCACTATCCTCACCGCCCCTGTGGCTGCTCTGGCCGATCTGGGTGCTGATTCCACCAATGCCACAGGCACAAGCAGAAACCACTGGAATGGCTTCTCCTTTCCTCCAGTCTTCCATCTCCCGCCTCCTACTGGATGCCAGCTGCTGAGGGATTCTGCAAAGTGTATTTTGCAGTCTTCCAACCACTGTGGTAAAGAGAAACATACAGAAGGGTAAGTACAAAGTTGAGAAAGAATGGACATTATCCGACACATGGAGATAGCATCAACAAAAATCTAAGAGGTACCTCTTGTTTCTGTGAGGTCAGGCAGAAGGCCTAAGGGCTTAGATACAGCCAGTGTTCACCTATTACCTCTGACAAAATAAGAGATAATTAATTAACTAGGCTCTGTAGATGGTGCCATGAAATGAGATATGAATTTTTGGACAATAACTTAAGATTCGGAAATAATGAAAAGTGTATATCATTGGCTTTGGACAAAGAAATTGTTTTCTCAAAGTCTCTTAATGAGACTTTCAAAAGGAATTTAGATGACAAAAAAAAAAAGCATAGAAACACCCAGAATCTAATTACTTTAGGGAATATAGTGTTAACAATTGGTAGAAAAGATGCATATTATTTCATAGTTGAAATATTGGAATAACAGTGAAGCACAATGTTTAAGATATTGGTATGTCTGCACACCAATGATGAAACCATGGCTAACGGTTTGCATAGCCCAGCAGGGTAAACGAGACCTCATGGGCATTACCATGTGAGGAACAGGGACCCACAACTGGCATTCAATTCAACTTGATTCAAAGAATCCAGTCTACTCGAACAAGAGGCAGAATGTCGCTGTACATCACAGAGATAAGAAATTCGCTGGAACACCATGAGCCTGGGAAGAAACTACCTGCTCACGCCCCTCTGTTCTTGCTCTTTCTCTAGGACCCCGTTAGCGGCGGAGTTCTCGGTGGGGACAGCTCCGCTCCTCCCTAGGCTGCCCCAGGCGTCCAATCCTGGGCTCCTCAGCGCCCCCCACAGTCTTACACAGGCTGCTGGACTCTGCTTTCTCATAAGGCTCCATAAGACCATTGGGTCCAATCTTGTATCTTGGGGGGTTGCGGTGAGGGTCAATTACTCTTCCATTGTTTCTTTCCCTCTGATCTCTTCACAGAACACTCCCACTTCTCCAAGATCCCAAAACAAAAGCTCTTACACACACCAACCCCTTAGGGTTCTGTGGTCTCAAAACTGACAAAACTTGTAGTTCAAGTTTGGGCTGTAAGAGCCACTTTCACTGAGCAAAAACCACTTTGAACACTGGAAAGCAGGGACTATCAGGAAAGGGGAAGCTGAGTATGGCCCAATATGTGCTAAGGACTTTGGGAAAACAGATTTTTAAAGTTCAGGAAAAAATTTAAAGTGAAATATAACTCAAGAAGGAAATGTTCATGAATTTAACTTTGACTCTATAATCCCAAATTAACTCTATGGAAGAAAGGTAAAATATCAAAGGGAACTAGAATAGCTGCATTGGGAAAGCTTATATACAATTCTATACTAGACACCAGGGTATTTTTAAAACTTGTAAGAATTTACAAAAAAGTATTTTTCATTAGAGACTAGCAATGGTCCTCTAAAAACAGATCCTATGGCACAGCTATTAAGTAGTAGAGGTAAGACTCAAACCCATGGTTACCTGCAGTCTCTAATTTCTCTCCTTGGACTCTGACACTCAAAGAGAATTCAAGCCATGCACACATTGCTATAACAGAAAATTATCCTTTCTATCCAGCCATTACCCACAGACATTCAAGTAACAAAAATTCATGCACCTTGATTCTTTCTGTCCTTGGGGTGTGTTCTTTTCCCATCTGGAACACAGCTTGGTTGAATAAGGAGATGGTTTAATTTCACAAAGACTTGTGGTCATAATTCTGGAACAAGATATTTGTCTTATTATACCAAGTCACTGACTTCTAATAAGGCTCCTGGGAAGCTTCATGCAAATAGGCGTCTAGCAGGGCCTTCCTGTCAGTCCTCAAACATGCCCATGCATTTCCAAATCTACAGTGGATATGGGTGTGAAGCTTGTTCTCCATATGTATTCTCATTTTTTAAAAGCGGATTGAATAAAAATGCCACCTACTGCTCCACAATGGATTAGCAAAGGAACTTTATAAACATTTAAAGAATCTATATTGACAGCTATGTTTTCAAACAATGTTATTTCTTTTTTTTTTTAGTAAATAAAGATAGGGTTCTGGGACTTTTCCATGTTTTCATCTATTTGTTCAATTGGCAAGGTGCTTTGTGAAATCCTCATGGACAAATAAGTACAGTTTGCAACTTGTTAAAAATTTATATTAAAAGGTGCTGATTAATAAGTCAGTCACAACATTGGATAGGTTTTTGGTGGCATGCCCTGATCTATTCCAGTCTTACTAGGGTCTTGAATGAAGACATTGCAGGCAAGCTTCTTCAGTCTTCAGATGACAAGGACCTAGTTTTCAGATGACAGAGACCTAGGTGGGATGAGAAACACAGTGGATGGCAGAATCAGGATACAAAATGATTTGGGCTGCATCGAATAGGATGAAATGTAATTACAACAAAAACAATATTCTGCATCAGAGCTTCATTTCTAATTAGACGAATATGGAAAGGGAATTTGGGCTGTAATAACAATTCAGACATAGGGGAAGCAAATGTAGAAAATTTGTTAATGAGGCTGCCACAGGGATTCATTGAGTATGTAGGCTAAATCAACGGAAGTATAGTTTCTAAAACAAGGGAGAAGCTGGGACCACCCTGGGGTGCTTTGTGCTGCAGTATTGTGTCTACATAAGGACATAAATGAACTGTGGTGTGTGGTTAAGAAAGAGCTGCCATGTTATAGGATAAGTTGCTACATGCATAAGAACTATTGAATCTGGAAAAGACCTGTGGTTGAAGGTGGTGGGGTTGGAAATAATGCCTCACAAATATTTGAAGGGCTTCATAAAGTTAGGAGAAATTAGACTTTGTTTATCTCTAAAAAGAAAAAAAATTAGGGTCAACGTAGAAGCTACAGGACACCAATTTCTGATGACATGAACCTCAGGGAAGAATGAGGTTATTATTCTAAATGCCATATATTAGCTGAAATGTCCCATCTCACTGGCACCCCCATTGCACCAGCCTGCTCTTACCTGATATTGTCCATCCTTCTCTCCATAAGCTTCAGCATTCTATGCTTTGATAGACTAACACAGTTAGACAATTCTTCCATAACGGTTGCTTTCTATGCACCATTCTGAGTGCTGTACATGTATTATCTCATTTAAGCTTTTGTAACAGACTATGAGGTATGGACTATGATACCTCTATTTTACCCAGGAGGATACTGAGGTAAAGAGGGTAAATACCTGTCCCTGTTCCACCTCTGGGAAGGGGCAAGACAGGGACCCAGACTCAGGCAATCTCTGTCCAGCATCTTCAGTGGCACCAGTTTGGCTCTGAAACGAGGAATCATTGGAAAGGACTTGTCTCACTTCCTCTTCCCTTTTCCACATGAATCTGACCTTTATACATCCAGGGTCCAGATGTGAGGAGGAGACAGGGAGTGTCATGAGAGCCCTTGGAAGGTGGCTGAGTCACAAGTTTCAAGGGGCAACTTCTGTTATACATGGATATTCTAATGTGGGGAGAAATGCGCACTGAAAGTAGAGAAAGAGTCTCTGAAGGGGATGAAGCTTTGTACCCGTTAGTATGGTTATGGGGAACACAGCTCCCTGGAGCACATGCTAAATGTTTGAGTATCCAACAAATTAGCAGGAAACGCTGACTGACTGAGCCAGTGCGTCACAAAAAATAACAGTACGTGACATCTAGCCACCAACCAGAAATATTTCTGCAAATTGTCAAATATGTTCGTTCATGTTATAAAAACTAGAACTCTCAGAGTTCAATAGTCACAGGTTTCAATATTGATATGTGTCACTTAGGACACATTCAGCTGCAGGGAACAGAGATGCCAAACAAACCGTGGTTTAAGCAAACAGGATTTATTCTTGTCACCTTTCAGGAAGTGAAGCAAGATGGTTAATGGCATTGGTTCCTGATTCTGGGCTGGTGTCTGGGATTCTACCTGCCTTCTCCTGGTGCTACTAAGCTGGCTGCCTCAATCAAAGTCAGGAAATGGCACTGAGTAGAGTTTATTTTCATGCACCTTCCACATATCAGAGAAGAAAACTATTTCCCAGAAGCTTCTCTCTGATGTTACCTAGTATCTCATAAACCAGGTGTATCAGCCTGCTGTTGCTATTACTGCTGAACAACCCAGCAGGAACTCATCTCAAGGATGTACAACATCACAGTTACTTCTTTCATGTATCTGCGGGTCAGCAGGGGCGGCTTGGCTTGACCCTGCAAGTTGAGGGGTTGGCCAGGGAAGTGGTACCGTGTGTCTCTCTTTATGAGACCTGCACTACCCAGGTGCCAGAAGTTCCCTGAGAGGCAAGCCTCGCGCTGGATTCGGCACATTCTTACTTCTGCCACATTGTGGGTCCAAAATCAATGGGGCAGGAAAGATACTCTTCTCAGGGAGGTCACGGTAGGGTGGGGGTTGGGGGTGGTTTCCCAAAGGTAATGTAATCTGCCATAAAAGTACTGGATTTAGGCCAGGGCCTGGGTCGACCTTCCTGGAAGCCAAAGGATGTTTAGTCAACCTTAAACAACTGTGGAAAGCTGCCATCCAGAAAGAAAGAGGGAAATGGCTTTTTGATAGGTAAGGAGCCATATCCACAGTGTCTGCCTCCAGGTGAGAATTTGATTTGGAAGGAATTTTTATAGTTCTCTCCACATCTTAAGATGTGGCATTAAGATGTAGTGTGTTTAAGTGATAATTATCTTTTCTGTTTCATACCTCCAGGGACGGGGAAGAAGATAAGAAAGGGAATGATCATTTATTATGTGTCTAACATATGCCAGAAACTATGCCAGGAACTTAAGATAGGCTATTTTATTTATTGTTCATAATGCTTTGAGATAAATGTTATTATTATTATAATTTTATGTAGAAAAAAAATTGAGGATTTAAGATGTAACTTGACTATATGCATTACACACGGTGAAGCCAGGATTCATGCCCAGGTTTGTCTAGCACTAAGACTTTTATTCTTTCTATTCTACCATGTTGTCTTTACTACATTTTGTTCAATTTGTTTAAGAGCTCTTTTTGGAACATTCTGTATGGAGTTCCATAGGAGAAACATAATTATCCTCAAGCAGGATAGTACTTTATGTGTGTGAAATCAATAATTCTGTCTTTCTGAGTCATTGTCTCTCGGGGTTACATGTAGTCAGTTCCATCAATATTCCTTTTACTGTACATGTAAGCTCTGTAATAGTCCCATTTTTTCAGAAGGCCCTCAGGTAGTCACGTGTAGAAGAACTCTTAACTAAAACGATCAGGACTGATAGCTGGCTGATTGCTCCTGTAATCATCTATGTAATACTAAATTAAAGCATGCAATTAAAATAACAAGAGAGATAACATAAATATATTTGGGACTCTAGCCACACTGGTAAGTATACAGTACAACTGCGAGTCCTATTAGTTCATCAGTAGATTGTACAAAAATAAGATCGGTTCAAAAACGTCCCACAAAAATATGTTTCCTGGAATCACCATTCACGGAGTCAGGAAAATCCCCTGCAGCTCAAATCGCAGAAGCAATAGATTGAAATCCACTTGGGTTTGGGTTCCCCATCGAGCTTGTTGCTTATTTTCTTTCTTTCCCACTTTTGCTGGGTCTTCGGCTTTTATATCCTTTGTCTTGGTCTTTTAATACTTCAGCAGTTATGCTATGTGAACATGAATCCCAGAGAAGAATAGCTTAATGAGACATAACTTTATTTGTCTCGCAGTTCACGAGAAAGGGTTTCATCCTGGCTTACCCTCGCTGCGCTTCTGCATGTGGATCGAGCATCCAGTTCAGAACAGCTCACCTAGTGAAGCAGACCTGGAAATCTTTTATGATGTCACCTCTTAGAGTTGTCTCTCCATCTTCTTTCCAGGACTCTGTTCCTTAACTCCTGGCACAATGGCCAAAACTCTGGCCTCCCACGCCCTCTGATGTTGGGGACTGGACTTTGTGAGCATCACCCTCAGCCCTTCCAGAACCCACAACTGATATTATCACCTCTGTTTTGGTGGTTTCTTCACAGTTGTGAGCTGGCTTCCTAGTTACTTAGAGATCAGCTTAGAAGTAATAAAGACCAGAGGATAAAATCTCAGATGCTTTTATCAGAAAAACCTAAGTTTGTAGAGTGGTTTCCACAATATTCTACTTGAGTAACTCTGTCAGGTTTCTTAACCTTTCAAAGTTTTAGCTTCCTCATCTGTGAGAAGGTTATTTCAACAGTTCCTGTTTACTAGGGCTGTTCTGAGCATTGAATGAAATAAGAGAGCTTGAGGTACCGCAAGTGCTCAATCCATGGTAAGCCTGCACAGTATTATGTATCAAGCACGAGTCTAAGAACTTTACATACATTATCTTGTTTAATCCTTGCATTAACCACACAAGATAAGTACGATTAGTACTGTTTGAAAGAAGAGAAATCTCAGGCACACAGAGATTTAACAGCTCAGTCAGTTATACAGCTAGCTATTAAGTGGTAGTCCCAGGATTTAGACTCTAATTGGCCGACTTCCTGCAGGTTCCTGCCCATACCTGCACAACCTTCACGGAGCAGGAAATGGGAAAACACGGAACCTCTCTTTTTTTGCAGGGTCATTCTTCCTACTTTCTTTTACCACCAACGTAGCTCCCCTTTCACCTTCCCGTGCAGAAGATAAATGCATAGCTTCTTCCCTCTTCTTTGCCACTCACTCCCAGCACCACGCTTCGTCCCCACCTCACTAGGCACTTCCTTTGTCACTCCATCCCTCTAATTTAGCTTTGGCACCCGAAAAGGCATAAACTGACAAATTTCTAGATTGTGGCTAATTAGAGTCAGGCTCCATGTGGTTTCTAAACTCCTCCTAACTCTCACTGTGCTCTTATAGATTACCTGAGTTGGTCAGTGGTCTTTCAAAACATCTACCCTGAGCTACACACCACATGAATGACCAGGGCAGACTCCGATGAGCTTAGCTACTTCCTTCGATCTGGATGTCATACTGTTCTTTATGCTTCCTTAGAGAGCGCTGATTCTTTTAGAGGCCATATCTAGATTAGCATGTTGAATGATGTTAAATTTTTAATAAACTAAACTATCAAAGAGAATTTTGGTCACCGACTTCCTATAATAGTAAAAATAGATAGTTTATATCTTAACCTGGCTGAATTTTGTCTTACTGAGTTTATACTTGTATTCCACCCTGTCAAAGCAATTTTGGTTATGGATTATGTTATCTTTTATAGTAGTTACTTCCAAACATTTGCATAATCTGAAAGTCTTACATGTGGGATGTTGGTGCTTAGCAGAATCTAGACTTAAATGGCCAACGCCTAGTTTAGGAGCATTTAGCGAAGAAGACAGTAATCTCTCAACGCCAGCATGGTCCCACCAAGACCAGGTCAGGCTGTGCGAACATTGTTTCCTTTCTGGTAGGGTCATTATTGAGCAAAGCCACACACAAGTTGTGTTGTGGTTTCTGCAAGGTATTTGACAAAAATCTCTAATTATGTTGCTGTGAATAAGAAGGCAAACTGTGATCTTTAGAATGATACTTGCTAGGGGAATTCATAGTTCAATGAAGTACCGTAACCAAAAAGTGTTGATGAATGACTTTTTAAGTCAGCGTAGATGATGTCTGCATAGGAGCACGCAACTCGGTACTGGACACGTCTCGTTCCACCTTTGTATCAGAAACTCACAGCACACTACACACATGTGGTATGTCATCTGTTCTTACTCCCATTTGACAATCAGGGTACTTTTTTCATCTCTCCCATATTTGCCTTTGTCACGAGTGCCTGTAGTGGTTCTGATGTTGATTGAAAAGTGCCTGTGGTACCCGGAATGCCAGTCAGTTGGGTCTGGAGAAATGAGCACATACAAAGTACATGCTCTGAATGGCAATTTTCTCTTCCATCGCCTCTGTCCTACCTTTTCAAGTTTTCATTTTCTTTTCATATTGGACAAGACAGAAGCAAAATAAGAGTTGAATAATTTTGCTTTCTGTCATCTGTTAAATCGTACTCAACATTCCCCAACTCCCTGTGAGCTTATTTGGTTCTTATTCCCCTTGCCTCCCACAGTTTAAAAATCCCTTTCTGCTTCTCTGACATTGATTGTTTTCAAGTTTTAGCTCATTCTGGAATTTCTCCTGTCTGACAACATTTTTCAGGTCTGGACCATGTGTTCAACAAATTTATGAAGTACATATTCTAACGGAGAAAGTTAGGAATAAATATCGTAAGCAGGTGAACCCCATCATATATATTAAAGTAAGCATAGTGGAAAGAATAAACGAGTGCAGAGATTTAGAGTTCTGGGTTAGGGTATGAGCTGCAGTTTTAAATAGAGTGGCCAGCGTAGCTCAGTGAGGCAACTTCCTTTGAACAAAGACTTGCAGGAGGCGAGCAGCAAGCCAATGTTTTACGATTCATATCAACCTCATGTCTTTCCTTTCCTTTTTAATGCACAGGCTCTTAGGTTCCGATCCAATTGTAGAAAAAGAGCATCACATTTCTTACCCCTCCAGGTCTCCATTAACACCCCTCCCCTTCTCTCACCTTCTTCCAATCAAGAACTAAGGTCTACAGACTAAAGCTATGTCTGATTCTTAGTTTTAGCTGTCACGTAATCCTTTCTTGGCACATAAGACACACTTAAGAAATATTTATTGAATGAATGAAAAAATGAACATTGGCCACTAGCTAATAACAAAAGGTGGTGACTAATAACCTATTTTGAAAGCTCCAGCCATATAGTCCCTTGAGCAGTATCCTTTGAAGAAGCACCTACAGCAAAAGACCTGAAGACAGGCTGTCAGAACAGCAGGTGGTGGGTTTGTAGTGTGGGGCTGGAGCCCTCTCTGGGCATTGCCTCGACAAATGTCTCTAGTTAGGTGGGCTTAGAAGCACAGGCAATTAGCTGCCCTGAACTGGGGAACTGGACCCTCAGACACTGATTCTGTGAGAATAGGAAATGGGAAAATCACCCATGAGGTATTTTTCCACTTAGCTTTTAATCTCCTGAGCAAGCTTCACTGCTGGTCACCACAAAACAAACAGCAAGCACTTTTTCCCAGGGCCCCATGTCCTGGACGGGCTGAACACAGAAGGCCCTCACCAAGGGCCTCTGCTCTAAGTGTGCTGCTTGTAAGGAAAGGGAACAGATTTGCAAACCATGGAGTTCTGACGCACCGTGGAGACAAACATTCTGGGATACTTTTGTCCTTGACTTCAAATAAGCACACTGTGGAAACCGAATGCATTCCACATTCTGTGAACACAGAAAATGAGCAAAAGGGACTTAGAAGATGAGTGGCCATATAACTTATTGTCCCAACTGAGATAATTTTGAAAGTGAAAGGGTCTCTGTGAATCATCACATTGGGAAACAGGCATAAGCTAAGACTTTCTCAGGCAAACCAGCATATAGGGTAACCCAAAGAAGATAAGTACTGTGAAAAAAAAGTATAGTAAAATGTAATACTCTCTCCCTTACTGCCCATTTTACCTTTGATGCTGCCGACCCTAACCACAGAGTCAACAAATCATAGAATTTTAAGGCTCAGATTGGGTTTACGGATCATCTATGCCCCTCTACTCCAAAGTCTGTCCATGGACCAGCAGCCCAGGCCTCGTCTGAAAGCTGGCTAGAAATGTGGAATCCTAGGCCCCACTGAGTCATAATCTGAGTTTTAACAAAATCCCTAGGAGACATGTGTGAGTATTTAAGTTTGAGAAACACTGATTTAAGCTATTTAACAAATAAAAAAAAGTGAAAGCTTGGGAAAGTAAAAAGATTCATCTAAGTCCCCCAGTTATAAACAGGGCATCATCTCAAATCTCGTGTTTCCTTCCAGGCTGCTTGTCCTTCCAATGTGCAATGGTTCTCTCCCATCCATCAGGTCTAAAAAAGCCAGGACTGGCAGAGCAGACCTGAATTCTGGTCCTGGTTTCACCTCAGATTAAAAGTCACTGCAGCCTGTTTCCTCATTAATAAAATGAGGACATCTGATTATACTGGTCATCAGGTTTCCCTTCCAGTTCTGAAGCTCCGTATTTCTATGAATTGCATGGCTTCTGGGAAGCCTGAAGCTAAACGACAAAAGTCACAAAAGCCGTGGTGTAGGACGAGTGTCTTGATTAATGCCTTTCATGGGGAAGGTGTGCTGTTTGTGATGAATAGGAAGGGTGTTCTGGGAGGATGAATAGCAGAAGCAACTGTTTGATCTGAGGAAAAAGTATTTGGGGACCATAGAGGCAGTTTGGTGTGTGTAAGAAATGGAAAAAAATATCAGTCAGCTTTAAATACGTTCCTAGTAAATTTAGGCCATGGCAAACAAAAGAGCCTCTTAAGTTTACAAAAGTTTTCTTCTCTTGGAAGTAGCTTATATTTCACTGCTTCTGACACTTTCCCTTTGAACTTTTTGCGCCTATGGCTATGTGCAGTGTGATACTTAATTTTAAGTGTCACCCTGGCTGGACTCTTGTGCCCAGTTGTTTGATCAGACACTAGTGCAGACATTGCTATGAAAATATTTTTTAGAAGTGATTAACATTTACAAGCAGGAGACTTTAAGTAAAGCAGATGATCCTCCTTAATGTGCATGGCCTCTTCTCATCACTTGAAGGATGTAAGAGCAAAGGCTGAGGTTTCCCAAAGAAGGAATTTTGCCTCAAAACTGCATTGTAGAAACTCTGCCTGAGCTTTCCAGTCTGCTAGCCTACCCTACCAATTTCAGACCCACGACGGCATGAGCTATTCCTTAAAATAAATCTGTCTCTTTCTACAAACACACACACACACATGAACACACACACACACACACACACTCACCAATCCTATAGGGGGCATTCACAGATTTCTCTCAACTCTTGTTTAACCAGAAGTGAACTGCTACAGACTTTGGGTGATCTATTGTTCCCAAGTTCTGCCTGAAGAAAGCAGGGCCCATTTCTGACTCACCAATCTATCTCCAATGCCCAAAGACTGTGCCTGGGCCGGACACAGAGGAGGTGCTCAATAATTGTTTGTCAGTGAATTCACGTGAGAGTAATACTTATCTGTGTAGAAAGTCAGGCTTAAGCTCTATAGCCAATTGAGTAAGCAATAAACTGTTTATGATCTTGAAGAAAGTCATGTTCTGTAGACAGAGTTGAAGGGAAAATCTAATGTATTCCCTTAGCAATTCTGAGATTTTTGAGGTGTTGAGAGAGGGAAACAGAATATCACAATCTCCTCTCAGTATCGATATACCATATTAGTTAAGAACATAGATTTTGTTCCAAGCATGTTTAGGTTCTAATCCCAGCTCTGCCACTTGATATGTGTGTGACCTTGAGAAGGTTCCTTAAGCTTTCTTAATCTTGGTTTTTCCATATGAAAAATGGGCATGATAATATGCTTGCCTCAACATGTTTATGTGGAGGTTGAGTTAATACAAAGACTCCAAATAGATCCTGGTGTCCAGTAAGAACAACAGAAGTAGCCGTAATAACTATTTTCCTCTCCCATTCAATAGTGAGCACCCATTGTCTGCAAATATACTGAAAAAGCCAGACAAAATGGCAGCCTTTTGTAGTTGTTGTTGTTTCCTATGTGTTTTTATTGATATGGTAAAATGTTCACATATAAGATTTTTTTTAAATTTTTTAATTAAAAAATTTTTATTCTGGTATCATTAATCTACAATTACATGTGCAACATTATGGTTACTCAACTCCGCACTTCATCAGGTCCCCCTACCTACCCCATTACAGTCACTGTCCATCAGAGCAGTAATATGCTATAGAATCACTATTTCTCTTCTCTGAGTTGTACAGCCCTCCCTGTACGCCCCCCCAACATTATGTCTGCTAATCATAATGCCCCTTTCCCCCCTTTTCCCTCCCTTCCCACCCAACCTCCCCAGTCCCTTTCCATTTGGTAACTGTTAGTCCATTCTTGGGTTCTGTGAGTCTGCTGCTGTTTTGATCATTCAGTTTTTTTCTTTGTTCTTATGCTCCACATATTAGTGAGATCATTTGATACTTGTCTTTTTCCGCCCGGCTAATTTCACCGAGCATAATACCCTCTAGCTCCATCCCTATTGTTGCAAATGGTAGGATTTGTTTTCTTCCTATGGCTGAATAATATTCCATTGTGTATATGTACCACATCTTCTTTATCCATTCATCTACTGATGGACACTTAGGTTGCTTCCATTTCTTGGCTATTGTAAATAGTGCTGCAATAAACATAGGGGTGCATCTGTCTTTTTCAAACTGGGCTGCTGCCTTCTTAGGGTAAATTCCTAGGAGTGGAATTCCTGGGTCAAATGGTATTTCTATTTTGAGTTTTTTGAGGAACCTCCATACTGCTTTCCACAATGTTTGAATTAATTTACATTCCCAAAGCAGTGTAGGAGGGATCCCCTTTCTCCACATTCTCACTAGCATGTGTTGTTTTTGTCTTTCGGATGGTGGCCATCATAACTGGTGTGAGGTGATATCTCATTGTGGTTTTAATGTGCATTTATCTGAGGATTAGTGATGTGGAGCATCTTTTCATGTGCCTGTTGGCCATCTGAATTTCTTCTTTGGAGAAGTGTCTGTTCAGATCCTCTGCCATTTTTTAATCGTGTTCTCTGCTTTATTTATTTCTTTATTTATTTTTATTTACAATTTATTTTGGTGTCATTAACCTGCAATTACATGTGCAATATTATGGTGATTAAACTATCCCCTTCATCAGGCCCCCCCACCCCCATTACAGTCGCTGTCCATCAGAGTAGCGAGATGCTATAGAATCACCACTTGTCTTCTCTGAGTTGTACAGCCTTCCCCGTACCCCCCCTACCTTACGTCTGCTAATCGTAATACCCCTTTTACCCTCTTATCCCTCCCTTCCCACCCATTTTCCTCAGTCCCTTTCCCTTTGGTAACTATTAGTCCGTTCTTGGGTTCTGTGAGTCTGCTGCTGTTTTGTTCCTTCAGTTTTTTTCTTTGTTCTTATACAACACATATGCGTGAAATCATTTGATACTTTTCTTTTTCGGCCTGGCTTATTTCCCTGAGCATAATATCCTCTAGCTCCGTTCATGTTGTTGCAAATGGTAGGATTTGTTTTCTTCTTATGGCTGAATAATATTCCATTGTGTATATGTACCACTTCTTCTTTATCCATTCATCTACAGATGGACACTTAGGTTGCTTCCATTTCTTGGCTATTGTATATAGTGCTACATTAAACATACGGGTGCATATGTCTTTTTCAAACTGGGCTGCTGCAGTCTTAGGGTAAATTCCTAGGAGTGGGATTCCTGGGTCAAATGGTATTTCTATTTTGAGTTTTTTGAGGAACCTCCATACTGCTTTCCACAATGGTTGAACTAATTTGCATTCCCACCAGCAGTGTAGGAGGGTTACCTTTTCTCCACATCCTCGCCAACATTTGTTGTTGTTTGTATTTTGGATGTTGGCCATCCTCACTGGTGTGAGGTGATATCTCATTGTGGTTTTAATCTCCATTTCTCTGATGACCAGCGATGTGGAGCATCTTTTCATGTGCCTGTTGGCCATCTGAATTTCTTCATAAGAGAAGTGTCTATTCATGTCCTCTGCCCATTTCTTAATTGGATTATTTGCTTTTTTTTGTTAAGGTGAGTGAGTTCTTTATATATTTTGGATGTCAACCCCTTATCAGATGCATCATTTATGAATATATTTTCCCATATTGTAGGATGTCTTTTTGTTCTACTGATGGTGTCCTTTGCTGTACAGAAGCTTTTCAACTTGATATAGTCCCACTTGTTCATTTTTGCTTTTGTTACCCTTGCCC
>JAQQAC010019963.1:53224876-53279723 GCA_029783875.1 Phataginus tricuspis | reverse complement strand
CCATGTTGTTGCAAATGGTAGGATTTGTTTTCTTCTTATGGCTGAATGATATTCCATTGTGTATATGTACCACTTCTTCTTTATCCATTCATCTACAGATGGACACTTAGGTTGCTTCCATTTCTTGGCTATTGTATATAGTGCTACATTAAACATAGGGGTGCATATGTCTTTTTCAAACTGGGCTGCTGCAGTCTTAGGGTAAATTCCTAGGAGTGGGATTCCTGGGTCAAATGGTATTTCTATTTTGAGTTTTTTGAGGAACCTCCATACTGCTTTCCACAATGGTTGAACTAATTTGCATTCCCACCAGCAGTGTAGGAGGGTTACCTTTTCTCCACATCCTCGCCAACATTTGTTGTTGTTTGTATTTTGGATGTTGGCCATCCTCACTGGTGTGAGGTGATATCTCATTGTGGTTTTTAATCTCCATTTCTTTGATGACCAGCGATGTGGAGCATCTTTTCATGTGCCTGTTGGCCATCTGAATTTCTTCATAAGAGAAGTGTCTATTCATGTCCTCTGCCCATTTCTTAATTGGATTATTTGCTTTTTTTTGTTAAGGTGAGTGAGTTCTTTATATATTTTGGATGTCAACCCCTTATCAGATGCATCATTTATGAATATATTTTCCCATATTGTAGGATGTCTTTTTGTTCTACTGATGGTGTCCTTTGCTGTACAGAAGCTTTTCAACTTGATATAGTCCCACTTGTTCATTTTTGCTTTTGTTACCCTTGCCCAAGGAGACATGTTCATGAAGAAGTCGCTCATGTTTATGTCCAAGAGATTTTTGCCAATGTTTTTTTCTAAGAGTTTTATGGTTTCATGACTTACATTGAGGTCTTTGATCCACCTTGAGTTTACCCTTGTGTATGGGGTTAGACAGTAATCCAGTTTCATTCTCTTACATGTAGCTGTCCAGTTTTTCCAACACCAGCTGCTGAAGAGGCTGTCATCTCCCCATTGTATATCCAAGACTCTTTTATCAAATATTAATTGACTGTAAATGTTTGGGTTAATGTTTGGATTTTCTATTCTGTTCCACTGGTCTGTGGGTCTGTTTTTGTGCCAGTACCAAATTGTCTTGATTACTGTGGCTTTGTAGTAGAGCTTGAAGTCAGGGAGCATAATTCCCCCTGTTTTATTCCTCCTTCTCAGGATTGCTTTGGCTATTCGGGGTCTTTTGTGGTTCCATATGAATTTTAGAATTATTTGTTCCAGTTCATTGAAGAAAGCTGTTGGTAATTTGATAGGGATTGCATTGAATCTGTAGATTGCTTTAGGTAGTATAGCCATTTTGACAATATTTATTCTTCCTAGCTAAGAGCATGGTATGCATTTCCATTTGTTAGTGTCCTCTTTAATTTCTCCTAGGAGTGTCTTGTAGTTTTCAGAGTACAGGTCTTTCACTTCCTTGGTTAGGTTTATTCCTAGGTATTTTATTCTTTTTGATGCAATTGTGAATGGAATTATTTTTCTGATTTCTCTTTCTGTTAGTTCATCATTAGTGTATAGGAAAGCAACAGATTTCTGTGTATTAATTTTGAATCCTCCAAGTTTGCTGAATTCAGATATTAGTTCTAGTAGTTTTGGAGTGGAGTCTTTAGGGTTTTTTATGTACAGTGTCATGTCATCTGCATAGTGACAATTTGACTTCTTCTTTACCAATCTGGATGCCTTGTACGTCTTTGTTTTGTCTGATTTGCTGTGGCTAGGACCTCCAGTACTATGTTGAATAACAGTGAAGAGAGTGGGCATCCCTGTCGTGTTCCCGATCTTAGATGAAAAGCTTTCAGCTTCTCACTGTTAAGTATGATGTTAGCTGTGGGTTTGTCATATATAGCCTTTATGACATTGAGGTACTTGCTGTCTATACCCACAAAATGGCAGCCTTTGAGGAAATCAATCAGACAAAATAATTAAAAACAAAGTGGCGGATGTTCAAAAAGATATGTGTATGTGTTTAGGGACACACAAGGCAGCTAATTATTGAAACTAAGCAGCCCATGAGGGCTTTATGGAGGAGGTAAAATTCAGCCAAATCCCAAAAAAATGAATAAAAGTCCACAAGACAAAGAAGTGGGAAGGGCATTTCGGTGGAAGAGGCAACATAAACAAAAGCAAAATTACCAGTTTGCTTGTGTTAGAAATAAAACATGTTTTGGGAAATGATGAATTCTATCTTGAACCTGAGGAATGCCCACCTTAAAATACTCAGCAGGTAAATCGCAAGAGGGACTAGAGTGCAGGAGAAGGTAGAAGCCGGAGGAATAAATCCCGGAGTCATAGCGTCAGCAAATTCGCCACAGTGGTTCTCAGCCGTGTGCAAGAATGAGCATGTGGGTGAGATAATTTGAGAGTCACTTGTGACCACCGTGTGTAAGGAGTAGGTGAGTGACACACTAGAAATGGTCAGAGAGGTAGCAAGGACACCCAGAGGAGAGTGGTGCGGTGGAAGCCGAGAAAGCAGAACATTCCAAGAACGAAGGCATGCTAAGTCTCTCGGGCCCCACAGTTGGTGAATAGCTAAATGATATAATAAAATACTATGTAGCCATCTATGTAGAGTTGTATGTGCTCATATGGACAGAATTGTTAAATGAAAATACAAGACACATTACAATGTATATTGAGTAAACCCTTTCTGTAATTAAAAACAGATCATAAATATTTTTTAAAAAATGAAAGGATCCTAGGAGGAAAATAATCAATTCATATCTTCCCTTCTTCCCAAATACAGGCTCCAATATGCAGATTCCTTGAGAACATTCAAAAGAGGACACACCAGTGTGCTTGTGTTAAAAAGAGTACAATAGTCAAAAACATCTCACCAATTATATACCTTAAAGGTAATTTTATTTTATCTCTGGTGAGTTTTGCATGAATGTGCAATTAAGGTAATTGCCAGTAACTATGTGAATTTTGTCAAAGTAGGAAGTATGCTCTTCTAGAACCTGTATAGTTGTAATTAAAACATAAAAAAGGAAAACATCTGTTAATGCTCTTGAAGAACTATTAGTGCTTTCAGTCCTAGGATACCACTCAAAATATTGCCATAAATCTTATTTTGTCCCCGGAGCTCCTTTTATTGGGTGCAAGGTAGGAGCAGGGTAGGGGCAGGACAAGCTCTTCCCTTTATGTGTTTTGTTTTGTTCTGTAGAACCCTTCCCCAAACAGACGCTGCTCTAAGCTGTTACGCTGGTGGCCTCTTCACACCTTGGGGAGGGGGTCTTGCCCCCTGGAATCTGGATCAGCCTGTGACTCCCAGCAACCAAACAGATGTGGCCGCCATGGCAGTTCCACACCTAACCCCCAGGAAGGCCTGGCAGCCTCTGCACCTGTGCTCTCAGGAGCCCGGAGCCACTCTGCGAGAAGTCTAGGCCCTCTGCTGGAAAGGCTGTGTGGAGAGGTCCCAGAGAGGGGCGGCGGGGAGAGGGAGGAGCCCTGAGACGCCAGTTATCCCAGCGTCATTCTTGACCAGTGGCCAAATGCAGCCGTGTAAGTGGCCCCTGAGAAAAGCAGCAGGGAGTCACCCAGCCTGGCCTGGCCCAGAGACGGAATCCTGAGGAAAATAACATTTCACTGTGTCCTAAGCCACAGAGTTTTGGGATGGTTTGCTATGCAGCGACAGATAACCAAAACAGATGACTGGTTCTTTTTACTGAGAGAAAAAGTATAAGAAACTTTGCAGGAATTTGAAGAACCTTACCTCACAGGGCTGAAAAGTAACTTTGTGTTTCGAGTTGGCCCTTTCATAGGCAAGCCCCTCTTGGTACAGAGACTGTGATTGTTCGAGGCCAAGTGAAGCCCTGAGCTTAAAGGGAATTTGTTTCCTTCAGCCCACACATTTTAATCAAAGCAGTGTCCCTTTTCCACGAAAGCTGTAGATTTCTAATTTTTCTCTCCATCTGCTGTTTCTGTGTGTGCACTCGCCGAGAGACACACCAAACACACATCCACTCCCCAGGAAATCCCTTTACCTCCCTTGCCTGGAACCCCCCTCTGTCCTCAGCCTCTTCTCTCATTTTCTTTTTACCTCCTCTACCCCGTGCACCTTGTAGTTCCTGTTTCTCGGGAACACCGTGGAGCCTAGAACCACAGCATCGCCCGCACCTGGGAGTTTATTAGAAATGCAGATTTCAGACTCCACTTCAGACCTACTGAAGCAGAGACTCTGGAGATGGGGCTTGTGATGTTTCAACAAGCCCTCCAGGTGATTTCCAGGGGGTCCGAGAGGTCCGTCTGTGGCCCTCGGTCTTGGCCTCCCAGCCATCGCATGGGGAAAACGGCCTCAGCCTCGGGTCAGCCTGGATGGGGGTGGATTGGGCCTCCCCACTCCCCAGGCAGGTCGTCCACACGGAGCTGCACCCCTCACCCCAGCGCCAAATAAACCAGAAGTCTGGAGTCGAGAAGGCTCCTCCAGTCATTCCGGGCGGCAGTGATCTTGGGCCAAGCCCCATCCCTGCTGGGTGTTCCTGGGGCTGCGGCTGGAGTTGCTTGTTTAGTGCCATTAGGAGTCACCCCTTCTGGAGGGTCTGGGGGGTGGGAAATGTGTGTGTTGGCACCGCTGGGAGAGAGGGCGCAGGGAGCGCTGGGCTGGGAAGGTGGCAAGCATGGGTCTCCTAACAAAAGCAAAACCAAAACACCCACAGGGCCCTTCCGCTCCCTGGAACACCGGAGTCCTTCTTCTGCCGGGGGAGCGAGCCCCCTGAAGAGGGCCGTGTTTACTCTCCCGGGTGGGCTGGGCGCCGTCACAAACCCCTGCAGCCATCAAACAGCTTCCTCCACCGCGGCGGCTACCCTGGGAATCGCGGCGCTTCCGGGCGCTGGAGGTAAATGGCAAGCAGATGGAACTCTTTCTTTTGGTACTAAAAAGAGAAGCAAAGCATTTTAGGGCTTCTTGTTTACCGCAAAGCTGAGGATTTTATTGCTGTTGTTACATAAGTAAAGCAGAAAGGTATTAAATTGGAGAATTTTTCCTGCTTCAGAACCAGAAAAAATCCCGAAGATCAGGAACACAACGCATATATCATTGCATACCGGCTTCCCCGTATGTAGCCCGTCAGTGGGATTCAGGGGTGCACCCTGAGCAAAGGAGTGGCTCCTAACCAGTGATGGCATCACATTGCATGGGAGACAAAGAGGAACAGGCTGGGAAAGTGACTGAGATAATCATTGTCATTAGCAGTTACTATGAATGCTGCCCCTGACACAAGAGATAGGGAAACAGAGGCACCAGATTAGGCGACTTGCTCAGATCAGTTAAGTGGCCCAAACTGACCACAGTTAGGATGTATCTGGCTCTACTTTCCTTCAGCCACTGCGCACACCTCCCAGCACTGGGGCCCTTTGCCGGATGCCAGCACTTCAGGGTACTGCATGTCCCATGTTGTTCTAAACACCTTACCTAATGAATTCATTTAATCCTCATTATTAAATAGTAGACACCATTACTATCAAAATTTACATAAGAGACCATTGAGATTAAAGGGGAAATCACACCTCACACAGCTATCAAATAGCACAGCTGGAATCTGAACCATGCTGGCTTTAGATGCTTGCCCTCCACCCCTTCCCTGCAGGCTCCTACAGGACACAAAGGGCGGAGCCCCTGCCCTGCCACTGGTTAGCTGTGTGATCTTTGGCACATTGTGCAGTATCTCTGAACCTCAGCTTTCCTCTTTGTAACATGGGCCTCAGAGTTAATAGTGAGAAGTAAGTGAACTGTCCTTCGTCTAAAAGCCTACTTGCCAGGCAAGTAGCACATGCTTTAATAAATGGAGGTGGTTATTTATTATTATAGAGTCCATCCAGGCTCAGGGGAGGGGCATGGACTTTTAAATCTCTTTTAGTAACTTTCTTCTAATTAGAAATATACATATTTGTTATGGAAAATGCATATGAGAATAAAGAAAACAATTTCAAAATTTCAGGAGTAAGAGATTATTAACATTTTGATATATATTTTTCTGACTTTTTTCTATGCATACAATTATTTGTATAAAGTTGAGATTATTGTATGATATGTTGTACACTAAATTGTGTATTTTGAGGATATTTCTACATCATTGAATATTGTTTTAGTGTCATTTTAAAGAATGTTTTTCACTGTATGGTTACACTATAATTTTTGAACCAGTTCCCTATGGTTGGAATTCAGATTGCTCTAAATTTTTCCTTATTTTATAAGTAAATCTTTGATAAAAATTTTTGTGTTAAGCACAAGAACATAGCGTTTCATGTCTCCTGATATTTAAGCATAAAATTTGAGATCCACATTTGGGTCCCTTTCTAACTATATATTTACTGTGTTTATATAAACTTTAATAAGTTATCCTTTTTCAGTTTCAGTTTTCTCATTGGTAAATAAGGATAACAATGTAATAACTATCTCATCAAATGACTATAAGAATTAAATTAAGAGACAGCGTAGACAATGTGTAACTGACAGGTCAAATGATATGCATATTTTCCACACATAGGATAAAATTGCCCTATTACCTTCCAGAAAGGTTGAGCTATTTATATCCTTGCCGGCAATGTAAGTACCCATTTCCTTGGAAACTTGACAACATTGAGTATTAACATTAAAAAAAAACTTGGCTAATTTGATTGGCAAAAAAATATTTCAATGTTTTAATTTACATTTCTGATCACATGCATTTTAAAATAAACGTGCACCAATGTGAGTCATGTGGTACCACTGACTGAGGAAAAAGAAAACTGATGGAGTGAACAAAAATACTCGGAATGAAGGGTGGCAGAGCTTTAATAAGATAAGCAGCTGATGGGGAGAGACGGGATATGGAAGAATAACAACACTCCATAAGCATATGAACTGTGCCTCCAGAGACCTGACCTCACATATGCAGGCAGCACTTTATACACAGTTGTCTGGGAATCTGAGACAGTCAAAATCCAAGGCCTGGAAACTGAGTCTCAGGTGGAGGAGACACAGGGGAGATGAACCTGTTTGTCCCAGGTTTGCAGCACACCTCCAAGCGCCTCGGACCCAGCCGCGCTCCCTGTGTTGTGGGGGATCAGTCCCCACAGCCTCTGCGTCTGGTGCGCCTGCCTCCCACTGCCCCGGTCGTGGGGAGAAGGGGCCTCAGGAGGAGCCTGTCATCAGCCTGATGACGCAGTTCCTCTAGAAGCTGCCAGCGGGGAAGGGCATATCAAGCCCTGCTGATTAAGGAGCAGTAAAACAGCAGGAGTTAGTCCTTAGCTCTTCTTCTTGGCTTTATTCTGGCTCAGAGGAAAATAAGTCAGCAGGATATGGACCAAAGCTGAACCCAGCCTTCCCTAACCACTTCCAGCAGACTTCTAAAGTGTCGCACACAATCACGCACAAACAGTAATAAAAGATATTTTCGATTTTCAAAGTCCATCCATTGACTTATTTATTGCCTGAGGTTTTTGCAGGGCACTGTTACTCGGACCTAGAACCTGTACTGTATTTATTCACTCAGTCATGCTTGATACACAATGGATTCAGAGAGACACAAAATATGATCTTCTCCTGAAGACGTTCTTAATGACCTGGGGGAAATCCTCACCCACTTCCCACTGAGTGCTTTAGAAAACTTGCAAGTGCATTAAAAAAAAAATTACGTGATTGTTAGCAGGTACCGAGGAGCTTTCAGTGGCTCACCTCCTCTTGAAGAACAATGCGTATAAGGCTAGGTCACGTATGGTCTGCAGTGGCCAAGGGCAGGCTGCTTCAGAATGTGCCACTTTGGCATATTGATTATTTCAAATTAAAAGTTACCTAAGGCACAGCCAGTGCGATAAGGACATTCTGACTGCCCCCCACCCCAACCCTTTGTCTCCAGCAACCAGGAAATAAATCTCCCATGTGAAGGTTTCCCTCCCTGTAGTAGGAGGTAGAGACGTCCTTATCACCAGAGAGGGAATTCAGAGCCAAGAAAGCTATATCAATAACACTGTTACTTCTACTAATTTATGGCCCCAGCCCAAATTCTGTTCAGAATTGCTTAGTAACTGAAGTTCCTGAATATAGTTTCTTTGTCCTGTCAATTCTTCACAGATTTATTTTCTCTTTATCTAAATTGTATAAAAATTGCCTGTCTTGGTCATTTCTTCAGCTCTCAGTTTCATTACTGGGCCTCTGTGTACCTGATTAAACTTTGTTTTTTTTCTCCTGTTAATTTGTCTTAAGTCAATTTGATTTTTAGACCAGCTAGAAGAACCTTGAAAGGTAGAGGAATGCTTTTCCTCCCCAACAAGTCCCTGGTGGAAAAGGTACTTTTGTGCTCTGAGAGCCATAATCCAGCCTGTGACTTTCCTCTGCCATGTGGTGTCCACCCTGAACACTTCCAGGGTCAGTTCTCAGGCCACCACCACGTGCTCCACCACTTCTCACACCTCTCACAAGACCCTTCTCTCTGTCCTCCTGGTGGGCAGGCCCCAGTAGCCTTATGGCCAGGCTTCTTCTCAGTCTGCAGAACACTCCAGCACTTTCTAAGTACCCACCTCTTGGCAGAGGAAGCCAGTTGATTCCCTTCAGACGCTAGATCCCCTTCCTTGCTTTTCTCCATTGTCTCCAAGGAAAAACTCTCGGTCCCTCTGCTTCTCCAAAGTTTTCCCAACTGTCCAGTCTCTCGGGTCACTGACCTTACCTGTCACACTAGTCTGTCTTACCACCTTCTTGCTCACCTACAACAGCCAGTCTATTTGTAGGAAAAATGGAGTCACCATGGCCAGGATACTCACCGGGATGCTGTTTCGTGCTTGTACCCACTGCGCAGGCGCATGCTTAGGTACTTGCCTGCGGTGAGCCACGACTGGCTGTGCTGTCTTAGAAGGATGCCCACCAGGCACTCCTGAGGAGTACGCCATCAGCACTTCTCCTGCCACTGGGAGAAGAAGGCGTGGTATGAACCCTCTATCAAATGGCTCCGTTGCCACTTTTCGATCTCACCGAATCCAGTGTGAACCTGTCAGGAGCCAATCTCCTGCGGGACACTGTCCTAAAATCTTTCTGATTTTATCTCCTAAATATTAAGTCTGCTCCCTTCTGATCCCACCCAGCCCTGCCACCCTCTGTTGAGCTACCACTGTCCTCCCCGGGACTTTTGAAACTTTTGGTGCCCACATTTTCAGTCTTGTTTCTCTTCAGTTCATTCTCTGCATCAAGCCTGGGAGATCTTCAAGTACTCTAGTGGCTTCCCATTGCTTTTAGGAAAGTCTCTAATCTTTAACACAACCTTTATGACCCTGGTGCCTGTCCCCATCTTTAGCTTCATCTCACGTCCTTATTGCGTGGGCTTTGGCCACCCTGGCCATGCCATCTCAGTTTCTCAGACCATCCCTGTTCCCTTCTGCTTCAGGGCCTCTACTTGCATTTTCCTCGGTCTGGACCACGTTCCCCATCCCCCATTAAATTTCTCTGAATCCTTCAGATCACCCAAAACTTACCTCCTCATAGATTTTCTTCCTTACTGCCTTGCTCAGATCAGACCCCATACAGGTTCTTAGCTCTCCGTGTAATTTGTCCTTCGTGAGCCTTTTCACAATTCATAAATTTATATTGTATAATTATTTAACTTATGTTGGTAGCCAGTTAGATCTAAAATACATGAAGGTAGAGACCAAGGCGTTCTTATAATTATATGTGTAGCACACATTTGGGATATAGTAACCAGTAAATTATTTATTAAAAGAATAAATGAAAAAATGATTTAATAAGGTCAGTTAGCTTTCTCAAGAAATCATAAGATTTTCCCTCAGAAATAGACACACACATTTATGTATGAGTCGTCTTCATGGTTTGGTCACATTGGGGAACTTCAGGCCTTAGGATCACGTAGGCATTTATCTTCGGGTTTCCATGGATAGGGAGGACTGCCTTAGAGTTGTCATGGTGATTTGGGGTGGACATAGTGTAAGGTAATACAGCACATGTGTTTAATCATTTTACTTCTTTCCTAACACCTCCTACCCTTAAGTCCTTATCAGTCCTTGTTGTAAATTTATGCAGGGACCGTCTCAGCATTACAGGAATATGGTCTCTACTTGCTGCCTCAATCATTTGACCATTACAAAGGGGTTCCTTTCTTTGTTATTACTTTGATGGTTTTCGGGAACACTGGTCAGACATTTTGTAGAATACCCTCAGTTTATGTTTGTCTGATGTTTTCTTTCCTCCCTTTTTAAAAAATTGAAATATATTTGACATATAACATTGTGTAAATCTAAGGTGTACAACATGCTAAATTGGCACATTTGTATATTGCAAATTGGTTATCATTGTAGCTTTAGCCCAATGAGGAGCATACAGGAACCCCTGCAATATCTTTGCAACTTTCTAATAAATATAAAACTATCATAAATGAAAAAAAAAGTGTCTTTTGAGCTTACACAAGGGTAAGAACTAAGCATATATATAAATATATATACGTGTGTGTAAGAACTGTGTACTGTATTTCCTCTATGCTCTCTGCTTGGAATATGATCCTTTCTCCATCCATCTATCCTAATCTTACATAAATTTCTAGGTCCTGCTAAAGTTCCATAAGAATAATTGTCCATTGTCTTGAGTAATTACCATGTGCCAAACACTGTGCTGAGCACATTTAAGTTATTTAATTTCATCTTAGTCCATGGTGAAGGGAGTATCATTTCCCCTATTTTTAAAAAAAATAAGTAAGAACACCAAAGCTTAGGGGCTGAATAACTCGTTCAGTGTCATCTGGTTGGCTTCACACCTCGGTCTGGCTGACTCTGACAGCGACACGGTTAATCTCATTGTGCCCTGCTGCCTCCATTTACTCCAGGAAGCATTTCTTGGTCATTTTTATTCTTACTGACCTCTCTTCCTCTGAACAGTTGCTTCTGGCTGTGACACTCAATTCCAGATTTTATTATGCTCTGTGCTAATTTGCTGGGGTTCCCTGTAGATTTCCCTTGCCTTCCCAGTTGTCCTTGTGCCTTGTGAAGAGGGCTAGCTGCCATCTCTGAACCTCCCTGAAGCTGGTCTGCACATAGTTGCTTACACCCTAACCATGGCATGGAGTAGTGGGAAAAAGGGGGCAGGGGTTATTGAGGGAGCAATCTACATGAGAAGGGTGTGCACCCAGCGAGGAAGCCAAGCCTTTGGAACTCTCACGGTGGCTTGTTCACATTTGCACATGTCCCAAGCAGCTAATAATCATAAAAGGAAGTATTGTGTCCATGGAAAAGACAAGCAAGAGTCACCTTTGAAAACAAACAATGTCATTGTATTGATGGGATGGCATTCTGTGAACTGGCCAAACATATGCTACTGTGGTGATGTTAAAATACCAAACATAGCCCCAGTGCCGCTCCCCCAAGCAGCTTGTTTTTTTATTTACAAGTTGTTACAGCTCTTTTCCTTTCTCCATTGTGAGCCTCTTTCCTAGTTGTCTCACAGACTCCTATTCCTATTGTCTTGTTAACTGGTTCTCCTTGCACATGCTTGTTGGGTTCTATGTTTTTCATTGTATGTTTCACTGCTTAACTACCTTTTCTTCATATTCAATCCAAATTCCTACCTCTGCTTGTGGTCGTGAAGTCACCCTCTCCCAAGTCCTTTGGGCTGCAAACAGGTTAAGTCGCTCTCTCTTTCAGGCATTTTGAGTGAGACTCACTCTTCCGAGTCCATTTGCAGAAAAGCAGGTCAAAATCGTAAAGAATAGACTTCTCCGGAGTGGTGACTTTCTGGGTCATCATTAATCACTTCCTTGTGAACAGCTGAGAAAATAAATTCCTTGTGACTTCAGGCAGGTATCAAGCAAGATACTCTGTTGAGTCCTGTGAGGATATAGGTAATTTTTATGGAACTGGAAAAAAAAAAAGTTTTCCGTTTCTCAAATATGAGATTTTTCCTTTCATTTTAAAATCTCAATAGCTTCCACTTTTATCATTTCAATAAATCCTCGGAGATGATTCTCCAGAGTTTATTTGTAGAGTTAGAAGACAGTAAGTGGGGGGACATAAAGCGGTACTCCTAGTCCAACAGTGAGAACAGTATTATCAGAAATAATTTCTACCCTGAGGGTTGGATTTATGAAACCATAGGCCTATGGTAAAAGGAAAGGTAATGAGCCATGTGAATCCTTTAGCTCTAAATTGTGTTCCTTTAATTGTGACCCAGCTCCACAGGGTGAAAATCATTTGGCTACAGCCCATAATAAAGAGATATGCACACTACAAAGGAAAATCTCTAGAGGGTAAGCCCAGACTTGACATATAATTATTACCACAAGGTGTTTGAAAACTCTGGCAGAGATTTTTACTTGTAATCAGCCTAGCATCTTTTTCTGGTAGACTGGGTAATTGTCCTCCATTTTTTAGGAATCATGAACTCAGAAATAAGACAATATACACTGCGCTTGATTTGGCATATGGGATTTCAAACAACAAAGGTGGACATGCTAAAGTCCAGCTGCTACAGGGCAGCAAAGCTAATAACTGATGGGAATCAGCAGCCTAACTTTGTATAATTCTTTCAGAATACTAGCCACCAAGAGGAACACCTCCCAAGCAGCCAGCATAGCTGTTGAGCAAAGGAGCCTACATGTGCTCGTAATGGTTCACAACATAACCTTTGTAGTCACCTCCTGACAGACAGAAAACAGCATTATCCAGTCATTTAAGAATAAGCTTGCAGATGCTGAATGCAGGGATGGGGAGCTAATTATGCCTATTTTAATGTATTTGAGAAGCCCATTCCACAAAGAAATTCTTAATAATTCAAATAAGATATAGGATAAGGGGAAATGACAGCTATTTTATTAATAATAGTGAATTCTTTTTCCAACCTCTAATTTGAAAATACTGTATTATTTTCCATCTGTGTTCAGTTTCACCCATTCATTCGTTTATTCACTCATTCACCAACCAGGAACCACAGCCTATGCTGAGCAATGGAAATAAAATGGTGAAGAAGGCGTGAGATACTCACAAGATGAAGTGAAGGTGGTTGGAGCAGCCTTGTGATAGATTCTGCTTCCTCTTGAGGATTTCCTTTTTCATGACATCCCTACAGTTACTGCAGTTGTATGGGTGTAACTTGTTAAGTGGATAACAAAACATTGTTACTCTAGGATTCAAGGTCAGTGGTGACACCCCCTGAACAAGTGGCATGTCATCAACTTACCCCAAGAGTTGGGGGCAGGAGTTAATCAACTGAGGGCAACTGCTCTTTGTGAAAAGTCTTTCTGGAGATCTCTGTAGGGATCGTTCCTGGTATTGATGGCTGGAGACTCATCTGACCCGCTTTTCTTTCCTAAGGAGTCTTGAGGGAATTTACAACAGCCCTGTGTGGCTGGTAGAGGGGCAGAAGAAGTAGAAAGCAAGGTGGTAAGGTATGGATGCTCTTTCAAGCAAAACAACAAGGTGACTCCCAGGTCTCCGAGCTTCTCTTGCTGTTCAATAGGATGCAAAGAACATTCATGTTGATGAAACAAGGGGCATGAGACAAGTGACTATTTGATGTGCTTGTAACAGAGATGTAAGTGGCTACGTTGGATGATGGAGGCCCAGGCAGCAGGAGAGCAGGAAGGGCAGGTGCTTGCAGTTGTAACTTGGTGTCTTACCATTAGTTATTTCATTGATTAGTTTCCTTGGTGAAGGTGACTTCACACATTAGATCTATAGGAAGAGACAACCAGAAATGTGATAAAGCCAAGAAAAACTACAGCAAGTGACACTTGTGGAAAATCCTCCTCAAAATGCCACACTCTGTGTTTATACAAAGTCCTCATCTAAACACATGGCAAAAGACAAGACTCCTGTCAACAATTTCTGTTCTAAGTGATAATGTGGAAAACTACATACAATGATATGATAATGTTAGAGTAGGTAGATAACCAGACATAAGCAGGGAGCAGGGCAGGGGGTGGTGGGTTTGGTTGGATGCTTGCTTGCATTCTGTTTATTCTGTGCAAGCTGTTCCCACAGGATGTGGAGTGAAGAATATACATAACAGACTGGCCAGACTAGCTGGTTCCAACATGGAGGATAAACTGACCCAAACTTCACCCCAAAATACATTAGCGTAGTAAAAATCATGCCCTTCTGTTATTAGCATAGTAAAAATCACACCTTTCCGCCATGACAGTTCCAATGGGGACCAAATATAGCCAAAAATCCTTCTACCCAACGTGAGGGAGGAGAAAGCCTGAACTCTGAAAAAACTCCACCTGTTCCCTTTGAAATGTAACACCACCGCCTAAATACTGATGCGCCTTTACGTGAAAAAGGCTCCCTGTTGCTTCCTTGGTGCAACTCCCTCTGGGTCTGCCTACTCCCAACTCACAGGCGTGTGTTCTCGTCTTTCTCTAAACTCTAAATCTCCAAATACACTCTTAATGCCCAATGGCTTTTCTGCATCCATTTTTTTTTAATTCTTTCTTGCATCGAGACCAAGAACCATCTCCAGTAGCAATATGATTCTCTCAACTGTTTTCTCTGGCTAAAGCAGTGACTTAACTTCAACAGGGGCCACTGTTTGTTTTAGTGAGGTTGAGAAAGATGGAAAATCACAGCATTTCTTCTTACAAAAGTGTCGGGAGCCGGACAATCAGGCTGAGCAGCAGCAACTGTCGCCGCCCACACAGAGCTTTCGCAGGGACTCCATTTTGCTGCTGATTTGCTGCTGACGCACTTCTTATTCTTCATGCTCAAGTGCGCATGCGCCCGCATGGACTCCATTTTGTGCTTGGACACCATCTTGTTGCCTGCTGCCTGGACTGTTCTTTGAGCGCATGCTCATAGACTGCTCTTCCATAGGACTTTGGTATAAGGCTTCATTTGCATGCTAAACTGCCAATCAGGATTAGCCACAACCCCTTCCCACTTGAGCTATGCTATATAAGCTGTGTGTTTCCGCAAATAAACGAGACTTGATCAGGGAACTGTCTTGTCTCCATCCCTCGCGTCTTTTGTCCCTGTTCTCCTCCCCCTCTCTTCGGGTTCCTACGTTGTCTCTCCTGCAGGTCAGGAACAAGTGGCGCCCAACGTGGGGCTTGAAGAACGAGGGGACTCCGAGAGAGAAATCGAAGGAAATCCGTGCGGTACCGAAGAAGTTGAAACTCCTGGGTCGGCCAAAACTCAGCCACCGGACCCGAGCGGGGAGGCCCAGCGCTCGAAAGGATCGGTGAGTCAGATATTTATAAAATATGGGGCACACACAGTCTTCTCAAAAGGAGAATTTTATAGCAGGATTGAAACAAGCCCTTCAGACGCGGGGAGTGAAAGTAAAACGTAAGAATTTAGAATCTTTTCTTGCCTTTTTGGATAAATTCTGTCCTTGGTTACCTCAAGAAGGGACCATAGATGCACAAATTTGGAAGCGAGTTGGAGACTCCATGAATGATTTTTATCGGACCTTTGGTAAGCAGAAGGTGCCTATTGTAGCATTTTCCTACTGGAATCTTATTAATGAAATGTTAGAACGTAAAGGTGATTTCAAAGATGTAGTTGCGGTAGTAGAGCAAGGTGAAGCTATTTTACAGGAACATTTTTGTATCAACATTTTTTTGATAAATACCTGGAAGTGGGATTGTTGGGTTTATGGTAAATGTATGTTTAATCTTATAAGAATACCACCACACTGATTTCCAAAGTGACAGTACCATTTTCCATTTCCACCAGCATGAGCGTTTCACTTGTTCCATGCCCTTGCCAGCAGGTTGCAATTTTGCTAATTTTAGTTACTTTGTAGGTGTTTAATGGTCCTATCACAAAATGTCTGTATTGCACTTTAATTTGAAAAACTACACAGTTGGTCTTTAATTTCTTTGAGGATTTAAAGTTCTTTAGATCTCTGATTTTTTTTAAGGGTCGTATTTATCCCTTGCAGTGGTAGAGGGAAAAGGTGGGCTCTGCTGCGCAACCCCCCGATTCTACAAGCGGTAGGGACTTCCTCCCCTGTTTTCCCTACATTCTTTTCTACTAATATCTCTTCAGGACTTCCTTCTATACCCGATGACAATAAGACAGTAAAAATTAATTTCACTTTCCCACTCACTAATACTATGTGTTTCCATATTGTTAATAATACCAATGTAAAACAGTCTCCATGCATTATGCTCAGGAATGCAAGCCTTGCCTCCTTTTCTGGTATAAAACCAGGGACGGGCAGCTCCCCGTCCGTGAGCGGGAAATTTTTTGGCCTTAGCAACGTATTATACCCCTCTGAAAATGCCCCTTCCTCTAATACCACCAAACACCCTTGGTGCCAAGTTAGCCCCAGGCACCGATGTTGGGGAAGGTTTGCATCAGACAGTGACCTTAAATGGCCCATCCCATGGTATGACTGTTATCATAATCATAAAAGATACCCTCTTCATTCCAACCTCTGCCTTGAAGGACCTATGCCTTCCTTTTTCACGAATAATTCCCATCAATCTCCGGCATAGTGAAGGTCGTCAGGTGTTAAGAGATCCTGTTTTTAATGGAGTATATCTTTGTGGTCCCTATACCTGTACTAATATAGCTCCCCTCCTCCTCCTTACTGGTGTATATATGAATGGGACCTTTACTCAATCAAATGATAGCTCGATGGATGTTTCCAGTAATGTTACTGAGGAGTTTGCGTTTCCTGTATGCGTTCAATCTCCATTCTTTTTTGCACTAGTTGATGATATTGATGATAATAATGGTACTGCATCAGCCATTGTTAATTGTATTAACCTTAATTGTTCTTTGGCTAAATGTTGGAGCGGTTTGCAAAAGATAGCGTTAATAGTTAGGGTACCACCTTATCTGCCTTACCCCGTAGAGGTTCAAGGAGGCTACCCAGTAGTGCTTCATAGAAATAAGAGAGACTTTGGAATAACAGTAGCAATAGTTATTGCTGTAGCAGCAGCTGCGGCGGCTGCCGCAGCAGCAGGTGTAGCCCTTTCTCAGACAACTGTTGCCGCTGCCACTCTTGATATGTTATCTGAAAGAGTGTCTACTGCGCTACAGACCCAGCGCGCTATCGATAATCATCTGCTTTATTGGAGTTTTAGTCCTTTGCAGGATGCAAAGAACCCAGTGGAGACACGCCTTTGCCACCTATCAGCTGTTGGTTGACAGAGAGCCTGACAGGCCTTCTCATCACATTCTCCTCAATATGCTGACCAAGTAGCCAGTGACGGGCAACACCCGAGTATGTCTCTTAAACACCTTAGAGACAGTGCCTGGTGACCTAAGACAGGCATTGGTCCAGTTTACATCCCCCCGCGTAGCAGCTGGATAGTCAGCGACGGGTAAGACAAGCAAAAGAGAATACCAACCTAAGACAGGACACTGGTCTAGCTACCTGTGCTCCCATGACGGGTAAGGATTCTCTTGTTGCAAGTCAACCTAAGACAGGCACAGTCTGCTACCATGACAGAGGGCTCTGTCATTAAAGAATAAAAAAAGGGGGAGATGTCGGGAGCCGGACAATCAGGCTGAGCAGCAGCAACTGTCGCCGCCCACACAGAGCTTTCGCAGGGACTCCATTTTGCTGCTGATTTGCTGCTGACGCACTTCTTATTCTTCATGCTCAAGTGCGCATGCGCCGCATGGACTCCATTTTGTGCTTGGACACCATCTTGTTGCCTGCTGCCTGGACTGCTCTTTGAGCGCATGCTCATAGACTGCTCTTCCATAGGACTTTGGTATAAGGCTTCATTTGCATGCTAAACTGCCAATCAGGATTAGCCACAACCCCTTCCCACTTGAGCTATGCTATATAAGCTGTGTGTTTCCGCAAATAAACGAGACTTGATCAGGGAACTGTCTTGTCTCCATCCCTCGCGTCTTTTGTCCCTGTTCTCCTCCCCCTCTCTTCGGGTTCCTACGTTGTCTCTCCTGCAGGTCAGGAACACAAAAGGTTACTGGTAATTACCTTTGTCTGGGGGAAAGCTTCGAAGGGAGTCTGGGGAAGTGCCGTTGAAGGAGCTGTGTGAGATTTCATCTCCGTGAGGGAGTTCAGCATTCCTTTCCTACAAGCCCTCACTGCATGACAGCTTTAGGAACTACATAATCTTTCCCTCCAAGAGTCATAGACAGAGATACCGACACTTTCCACAAGACAGGCTTTACATAGTATGGTTTGTAATTTTGCAGGTGTTTCTGGGATGTGAAATGTTCTTTGACCATCTCACAAAATCATTGCACTCAGATGAGATCCCTGTCTCATAGATGGTGAACTCCTTGTGTTGGGGGGGCGTTTGTGTATTTTCCTCAGTCCTTGTCCCCGCCGCGACAAAGAATTGAAGGGCAGAAACACAGTAGTGAAGCAGAGTAAAAGTTTTATTTAAAGTTACTTAAAGAGAGAAAAAGTACAGGCCACCTCAGCAAGGAGAGGCATCCTGAAAGTTTGGAGAGAGAAAGTTTAAGATTAAAGGTTACACACTTAGAAAGTTCAGGTGACCTCAGAGAGAGGAGCACCCTGAAAGGTTGGGGGTTCTCTCTCTTCAGGAATGTGACTAAGGGCTGGGGGTGCAACTTGTTAAGTGGTCTCTGAGTATTTAGAATTAACTTAACACAAGGAACTTCCTGCTCTGATTTCTCCCTGGGATACCATCATCTTGGTCTGGGAGCCTAACTAACAGGGCCACCTGCCCGGCCCCCACAGTGGACTGAGTTATTCTCTGTTTGCTAAAGAGTAAATTAAGAATCTTACTTCTTACCTTTACCTAAAATGCAATCTTACCTTTAAGATGGAATCCTTCCTGCCTTTTACTATGTTGTTTACAGCTGGGCCTGCCTGCTAAATCAGTTGCCTAGGTTGCAAACTACTTGATTAGGGCCGAACGAGAAAAAAACAGCATATAGGTAAACTTAGAAAATAAGCTGGGCCTGCATGATTAACACAATAAAGACATGGGCTATGCTAAGGTACCCTCCTTTATCTGGGGAATATTCAAACATTCCAGGCCAAGTTGCTCCTGGCTTTTTGAGCTTTAACTGATTAACTCAGGGCTTTCCTGGCCTTAATCTCTTTCCGCCCCACTCATATCTATTTTCCTGCCTAACACTTGGGCTCCTGTCCCAGGGCTCACACCTTGACAGAGTCACCCAGAGGCTCACCGTGTGCAGTTCATAGTCTCTGATTTGACCCCTCTCCCCTGGCTGCGCACACAGGACTCCACCACGACCCCAGCCCAGTTCCAGGAGCAGCAGCCACCAAAGGCCGAGTCGGCCGAGGTGGGCACCCTGAGGTTGCGCTGATAGAGCTCTGGGCATCTTTCACCTGGGACATCCTTGGCCCCTCCTCCTTCTCAGCCGCGTGAGAATGGGGACTTAACAAGCTGGCAAAATTAACTTCATTCAGATTTTTTCTGGCCTCTTCTCTCTGTGGAATGAGTCTGTAGGACCAACAAAAGCCACAAAGATCCATGCACAGCCCCTGGAGAGCAATTTGGTGGGAGCAGCTGCAAATGTCAGGAAAGGTCTTGCCCTGTCAAAGGAGCCAGGATGCCTTTTAGTTTAGAGACTAAGCCAGCTGCGTTAGCATCTTCTCCCCACCAAGCCAAACGCATGTGGCAATCGGGCAGGCTGTCTTACCTCCCCTCCACACCCAGGAGAGCATGTTTGGTCGCTGCTGCATACAAAGGGAGACCAGGGCCAAGAGATTAAGAGCTTTCAAGATTTAAGAGCCTTGAAGATTAGTCTAGCAGTTTTAAATGCCCTTTAGCTGCGGAACCCTTTGTTCAGGGAAACCATCCTGGAAACACATTACCGAAAACTGTGAGGAAGATATATTCTGATTGAAGTAGGAGTGGGGCAAACCTTGGACCTTGTCCACTTAAGCCCCAATTCAGACCCTCCAGAGTTACTGGTCTAATATGGCAGCCGCTCACCACATGGGGCTACTTAAATTTAATAATTTAAATAATTAATTATATTGAATAATCCGATTTTTAGTAATTTAATAGTTTAATAATTAATTAAAATTAAATAAATTAAAAGTCCAATTTCTCAGTCCCACTAACCACATGTCAGGTACCCCTAGCCACCAGTGGCAGTGGCTGCCTATTGGACAGTGGCAGTGTGGATATAGAACATTTCCATTGTAGCAGAAAGTTCTGTTGAACAAAAGCTCTATTGGAGAGCACTGCTCTAGAGCCTAGGAAATCCCTCAGGGGACTCTGGGAAACAGAGCTACAAACCTACTGCCCTAATCTAACAGCTGAGCAAGAGGAGAAATCCCGAAGGTAGTGTGGTTTGCCAGTCACATGGCTGATTATTGAAAATCTAGAGTTCCATCTCAGGTCTCTTATTTCATTTCTGCCTGCCCCTAGCCTCTCTGACGCCTTCCCGGGCTTCACCACTACCCCTAAGCCTTTCTCTGACATCCTAGTGTCTAAAGAGAGGGAACTCAGGTCCCAGGCATCTTTTAGGTTTGGAAAGAAACTTTAAATTATATACATATTCAATCAGCTTCAGGCACTTAAATAGAGACATTTAAACTCGTATCAGGCCCAAACAGATATGGAGGGAAATACTGTCAATTAGTGAAAGTCTAATTAATCTTCCTTTGCCATATACACTCTGTCAGGATCTAGAAAGTGCTGTTTTGCTCAGAGCTGCAGGATCGCTTGCTATGGAAACAATGCATGATATTAATATTGATGTCTTGACTTTGTTCAGAAGCTGGCAGTGGAGGGAAGATCTTGCCAGCAGTCACCACTGAAGTTGGAAAAGTAGAAAGTTAGTGAAGGAGGGTATTTTGGAATCCTTGCTTTTCATAGAATAAGCATTTTACCCTGCATAATATTCAGGTATTTCAAGGTGATTACCTAATCACATCTTGTTATTTCTTGATCTAAGTGTTACTATTATGTTTTTGCAATACACAGAGGCTTGAATTAGGGGACTGTTTGTCTCACCTGAGGGTTTCAGCCCCAGGAGAATTCACTCTGGATTCAGTGAGACAGATAATGACAACAGAATGCTGTGGGTAAAAAGGGGCTCATTCCAAGCTTTATTCTCATGGAGGTAGGTCGAGTGCTAGAATTCCATCCACGTCTGTCTCTGCCTCAGACTCTGCCCTCACCTCCAGCCTCTGCTTCCTCTCTCCTGCTCTCTTGCTCTCTGCTCTGAGCTCTGCCTTTAGTGCCAGAGCACCCTTTTTATAGCAATACCAGCTGTAATGACTTGTTGCCAACAGGTATGCAAGGGTGCGCCAGCATAATAGGCTACGTATTACATCATTGCATGTATACAACGGGGAGCTTAGGTTAGGATCAGGTGAGGATCCTAGACACAGAACTTCCATTTTCCCTACACTGTTATAAATTAAAGTCTTCAAGGGCAGGGGATCCTACAGATTCTGGTAACTGGCTGTGATTTTTCCAAGGGCTCAGAACTTGCCCAGTTCTACTACATGTCTGATACTTTTTCTTGTGGTTGCCACTGAGATATGTCTAATTACTGTGGATGCCCTAGAAAGGGCCAAGCCAGAAATAGCATCTCCATATACCCAGCCAGCCAGCAGTCTCCATAACCACCTAAGCAGCCAGAAGGTAGAGAATGTGCACTCAGTATCACACAGAGTGCTAGGCACAGAAGCAGTTACATAAGTAAAGGGAACAGTATCTAGCAATGGAAACTGACTGCTGAACTCATATTTGCAATATGGCGTGGTGTCTGTGACAGAAGCATTTGCAAAGAGTGGTGGGAGCAGTGAAAAGCTTTAGCTCTCGTCACTACATTGAATTGTTCCTTTTAATATAATGCTCCTGGAAATCTGTATGTATTATTTCCTTGCTTTCTTTACCTGTCTAGATAATTTCCATTCATTCATCAAAGGTCAGTTAAGGTCACCTTTACATATGAATCCTCTCTGACCATAATGTTAAAATAGGTAGCCAGACATGAGCAGGGGAGTGGAGGGGGTTGTCAGTCGCTGTTTACGTTCAGCTAGATGGTTGCTTACACGCCACACATTCCTGTAAGCTGTTCTTAAGAGATGACGGGCGTGAGAATACAGATAACAGAGTGGCCAAAAATGGCTAGTTTCAGCATGAAGAGAAGCCGATCCAAACTTCACCCCTAATTACATCATACACTCATTAACATAGTAAAATTCACTTCCCTTTGTCATTAACATAGTAAAAATCATGCCTCCCTGACAGTTGCAAAGAGAACCAAATACAGCCAAAAATCCTTTCACACAGTGTGAGGGTGGAACAAACCTGAACTCTGAAAAACACTCCATTTCTTACCTTTGAAACCTAACCCCACTTAGTGAACATCCCTTTATATAAAACAGGCTCCCTATTATTTCTGCAGGGTGACTCCCTCTGGGTCTTCCCTCCACCTTTCCCTATGCTCTTATTTTCCAAATACACTCTTAGTGCTCAGTGGCTCTTTTGTGTCTGTGGAGAAAATGGAACTTTCCGACAGGAATTCCTGCCTTGTCTTAACAGCACCCACTGTGTATCTAACAAGAACCTGTTTGCACATCTGTGGGAAGTTTACCAGCAACAGAGCCACTGGTCGGTCATTGCAGTACCAGCCCAGGGGAGGGGTGGAGAGGAAACACCCATCCTCTCCTCCCCTCAGTTCCTGGTATGTAATTGGTCAGGTGTCCGCCAGTCACCAGGGTCCCACCCACCGAGTTCCTCCCTGTGCTAGGGGTGGGAAAGTATTCAGGGAGGGTGGGGATGAGGAGACCGAGACCTACGGCCGTGAGAATAAATCCCCTTAAGCCCCCAACTTCTTGCCCTTGCCTTTATTTGGCCTCACCAAATTCATAGGGACACCCCTTTCCTCCTGGAGGAACAGCATCCCTTCTTGAATTCTTTCTCGCAAGGAGACCAAGCACCTTTCTCTGGTAATGACACCACCTTCCTTAATTAGCAAGACAGAATAGGGTGCATTATCCTCACTGTCCTTAAGGCAGTCCATAAATTTCTCTAACCAGTACGCCACATTGTTTTGTAATTATTGTCTATGTCTCTATTACCCCTTTAGAATATGAGCTTAATCTCTCTGGGGCCCAGTTTCTACATCCATATAATGGAATCATGAAAGAAAAGTATGATGTGGGTCATGAAAAATGAAAAGAAATTGTCAAATGAAGAAGATATCTTAATTTTAGTAACATCCTCCTCAAAGTTTGCAATATACCTAAAACTGGGAACTAGTCTGTTGAGAGTTCATCACTCAGATCACTAGGGTACCTTTTTATTTTATTTATTTCCTCACTTATTTAACCTTTACCATACACATATAATGTGGGATGTTTGGGGACTTTGGGGCAGTAGAAGGACACAGAACCCTCTCTGGAGGAATTTAAAGTCAAAGACACATGAAATAATTAACATTGCAGACATATAACTAAGAAATTCAAAAATGGAGACTATATATAAAGGAGAGTATAATGATGTAATAGGTATTCAGAGGGTTTAGATTTTGCTCTCATTTTCATTGAGGAAAGTTTCACAAAAGAGGTGAGGCTTTGAAAGGGCCTTTAAAAATGGGTAATTTTTGGAAGGGGTGCTTGGGAAGTAATTTCCAGCAATGGGAGACCAGAAGGACAAGAACAGAGTGAACATGGACAAGGTGGGTGCAGGAGACAGCAAGTAACCCATCTACCTAGAGCAGAGGACTTGCACTGAGGAATTGCAAGAGATAAGATTCATCCATTTATTCAGCAAGCATTCATTGAATTCCTATATATGCTGAAGGTGTGTGGGATATAATAATAGGTAAGATAGAGTCCTGATTACTAGGAGCTTATAGTCTAGTGGGCAAGATAGGCAATAAAATAGAAAAAAATGAAAATATAATAATCATGGGAAGAGATAAGTGCCATGAAGAAAAATAAAGTAGGAAAAGGGGAAAGAGAGACATTTCTGGGCTGCCCTACTAAAAACTCCTATTTTGGGGAACAAGGTCAAGTTCTCTGATGATGTGGCATTTCACCAGAGATCTAGTGAAGTGAAGGAAAGAGCCTCTCAAATATCTGGGGAAAGTCATTAAACTTCAATGATTTGTGGTGAGATACCTCTCCAAAAAACTCTTGATAAAACAAAGAACAGAACTTCTTAATAAAATGAGCAATGAACTGTTGTTCCTTAATATTTTTATATACCCTCCTTCCCGTAAGAGGAATGTACTTCTGGTTGCTTGCCATCCAGACTGAACCATGTGACTTAATGCAGCATAACATGAAAGCAGAAAGATATCTGCTGTGCAATCTTGGTGGAAGGCATAAGAGCTCTGGAATGTTTTCTCTATCACACTTCCCAGCCTCTCTCCTCAAAGATGTCCTGTCCCAGATAAGGGCTGCAACCTTGATTCCAGAAAGAAGCAGCACGTTGAGCAGAGATAGCACAGAGTGGAAGCCAACTCACAGCTGATATGTAACAAAAGAAAAATGCAAACCTTTTTGCAGTAAGCCATCAAGATTTGAAGGTAGTTTGTGGTGACCGCTATTATAAAAAATGGTAGCTACCAAAAATCTGAAGCCCACATAATACTTAATAATGAAAAAGTGACCTATTCCCTTTAAAATCAGGAACAAGATAATGATTCTTTTGATGCAATACTGTGTAGTAAGACAAGGAAAAAAATAGGAATTATAAAAGAAAAAGCTAACCTTTTATTACTTGCACATAATGATTGTCTTTTAGAAACCCCTCAAAATGTAAACATAATTTTATAAAACAGCATTTATAATACCAACAAAATTATAATGCACCTAGGAATAATCTAACAAAATATGTACAAGACTTCTTTGAAGAAAATTATAAGCATTTTTTTGAAGCCATTAAAGAAGACCTAAATAAATGAAAATTATCTGTGTGTATATATATGTATATGTAAACACACACTTTTTTCTTTCTTTGGTGGTTTCTCTCCATCTGTCATGGTGTTTGTGCATGTGCCCAAGAAAAAGCTAAGTTTCTCTTAGGCAAGCACACTCACGAGGGAGCAGTCACAAGCTGCAGAGCTCACAGCACCTGCCAGGAACCCTCCCCACCCCCACCCCGGGCCCCTGCTGGAAGAGGCGGGCCGCAGCAGCCACTGAGTGAGGCAGCAGAGTGGGTGCTGAGAACCCATCCCAGAAGGTGGTAAAAGATAGGGCCACACATAAGCTGAGGCCCCAAGCCCTGGAGCATGCTCCATTGTCCCACTGGCTTCACTCACAAAACATAAATTATAGGATAAAACTATTATGAATTTCAAGAGAATAGCCAGAGATCATTAAATTTCAATTAAAGGGTATTCTTCTGAGCACCAGACCGTTTGCAAACAGCACTGAGTGAATGTCCGTGAACTAGTCCTGAGGGTAGCACAATGGACTAATATTTTAAGCAAAAGAAGAACTGAATTATGTTAGGATTATGGTCACCGGTGGATGCAGGGAAGAGAACAGATGTGACGGAGGGCTGGTAATGATTGTGTTCTACTCAGCTGGTGCTAGGTACTCAGGTGTACGTTTCATTTTTTTATTTGAAATTTTCTTACCCACCAAATGTTATTTCCTATATATGAAGCATTACATAGTAAAAAGTTTTATGTATATATATATATATATACACACACACACACACACACACACATATATGAAGTAGAGGAAGTATAGGCAGTGAGTATATATAACTAAAGACATGCTATTCTAAAAGGGAGCAGAGAATCAGTATGGTAGCTAGACATGTATGCGCCCATTCTGCTTTCCTCCCAATATTAAAAAATTAGAACAAAACAACATAAAAAAATAATAATGACTACATGAACCTATCTCCTAAAAACTATGCAATGTAAACCATTAAAATTTCACGTGAATAGTCTCATCTCAAAACCAAAATAGTACAGAAATCCTAGTTAAAAACAGGAGAGTTATTTTCTTTTGTGTTTTATTTTGTTTTGGGTAAAGGCCCATCCAGTCTGACATAAAACCTAGAAGCCACTGAATAAATGTGTTGATAAATTCAGCTACATAAAAATGAAAGTGTAAAATATAAAAAAAAAAAGTTTTGCATGATAAAGGACCCACAAGCAAAGGAAAAAAATGAATAAAGTGGAAAAAACTATTTGCAACTCATAATTCAAGGAGCTAATTTCCTTTATATATAAAAAGCTTCTTTAAGTGATGAGAAAAACAAAAATTCTATAGGAAAATGAACATAACATCTGGACAATTAACCAAAAAAAAGATCTATGTGTGGTTCTAAACATTCGAGAACACTAAACTTCATTTATAACAAGATCAATGAAAATAAAAAATACACAAAGAAACCATTTTTAACCCATAATTTGAAGAAAAAAAAATTTCAGTAACACACTCTCTTGCCAAGTCACTCTCACATACTGTTAATGGGGAAGTTAATGGGTACAATCATTTTAAATAAAAATTTCTCAACGTCTTTCAAAATGTCATAGGCGGATACATTTTGATTCTATAGGAATTTCTATATATCTGAAATTATACCTATATCGGGATATTAGTTGCACAGTTTATAAAGACAAAAGATTGGAAACTGTGTAAATAGGCTACAATCAGGAAAGGCTGTATCTGTTTCTTTGAAAGTGGAATGAAATGGATTATCATACAAACACTAAAATACTGAGATAACTTTGTGTTAATAAATGATTGCCAAGATATATTGCTAAGTGAAGAAAGCAAGATGCAAACAAATAAGACTAGTATGCTATCATCTGTGTTAGAGAGAAGAGAGCAAGGGATAAGAAACAAAGAAGAGAGAGAGACAACGTGTAATTGTCTGTGTATCTGCAGCCTCTGGAATAGAGTAGGTAACTGGTTGCAACTGAGGAAGACAATGGGGAGTTTGAGGAACAGGGTGAGAGGGAGATTTTTTTTTTCTGTTTACCCCTTTGTGCACTTAAAATGTTGATTTATGTACATGGATTACCTATCCAAAATAAATTTTTTAAAACCCAAGGCTCAAGTTATGAAATATTACCAATTTATTGTCAATGAAAAGCTACAGTGTTATTTCAGCAACAGATAAATATTGAGATATAAGATGACCCCTAATGTGCTTGTTGAGCAAAGACAGCAGGACTTTTGGGAGACTATAAAACACTCCATGTTGGCTTTCTATGTGTCCTGAATGAAACATAGATATTCCCCAGGGCAATGTAACAAAACAACCTGAAGATTTAAAGACAAAGAAATAAATTCTTCTTTTTATGGATATAGTAGCCTTGGTAAAAGTATGCTGGCAATTTAATTACCTAGTAGTGTTTCCTGAGTACACATCCCCAAGCAGTGTGCTAGAGTCTGGGTGTGTGTGCGTGTGAGGGACAGGGGGAGGTGGGTGGCTAGAAAGGTGAGTAAGACAGAGCCCCTGCCTTTAATGAACCTATAATCTACTTAGGAATATGAGTCCAGCACACACGAAGCACTATTTTTCTGTCTGTAAATGATTCCATTTGTGTACGTGCCCTATGGCCACTTTCAGCTCTACTTTTAAATTCAAATTAGCAAATAATAAAAGACCACATAATTTTAAGCCTGTTGGAATATGAGTCTTGGTGCAGTAGAATTTTGACAAAAGATTAGGTAGGAAAGAAAAATGACAGGGTGAAACAGACAAAGGGACTGAGCAGGCTTAACTCGCCAGATACAGGAGCCACGGGCTTATCCTGATCCTGAGAAACAAGATGCTGCAGAAATCGGCTGAAACTAGATTAGGCCAAGGTGGTGTCCAATTTGACCGAGAATAGACCTCTAACTTCACTAAAATCTCGTTTACATAGTAAAAGTCATGCCCATCAGCACCACGGCAGTTTACCAGTGTTATGACACTCCCTAGAAGATACCTAATAAGGAAAAGACCCCCTCACCTATGAATCTAAGAATTCTTGGATTCTTACGGATTCTAAATTCTCCTAAGAATTTCCAGAGAAATCATGACTATTCTGGCCCTGCCTTACATACTCGTACTTAAGACAGAATGAACAGACCACCAGCGAGGAGCTGTTCTGCCGATGGAGTGGCTCCTTTCACATAGCTGCATGTTCTATGCCTTTTGCCTCTTAATAAACGCCTCATGCTACACCTGGTGCATGTTTGATTTCTATCCTGCACGTAGCCAAGAACCCTCTACTGCAAGGGCGGCCCAAGGGCTCGAGCTTCCCAAGTTCTCCTATAACAAAGGGACACTGTGAAGACTGGACTAAAGGCAGAAACCCTCCTCCAGTAGGGAAGGCTGCCTATGGGCATAAGGGTAGGAACTGGCTTAGCTGGAAGCGTGTCTTGCCCTTGCGGCGTCTCCTCTTTGCACGGTAAGGTCCCTCTCCTCCTCTGCATTAGGCATGGTTGGTATTCCAGGCTTCCATCAGTGAGCTCATACTATTTGACAGTGGAGAGTTAGAGTCAAAATTGGAGCATACCAATAGGCATAAATCAGTAGGGAAGACTTATTGTCATTTCCTATTTTATTTTGGGGTCCTGAGTAAAGAAGTCTTGACTGGGCCTCTTCTCACTCAACAAATTGAAAAGGAAGAACCTAATGCTTCAGAGTGGACAGGTCTAGATTTGCACTGACCATCTCCACCACCTATTACCTATGGAACCTGGGCAAACTGCTGGGCTTTAGCTTGCTTACTAAGACCAGGGGAAACTGGGGAAGGCTATGCATGTGGTGGGGCAGGGCATATATGGGAATCAATGGAGACCACTCTCAATTTTGTTGTAAATCTAAAACTGCTCTAAAAAATAAAGTCTTCACAAATGGGAAAAATAACTACTTTGCAGTATTATTATAAAGAGTAAATGAGACAAAGATAAAGGACATATATTAGATACCAAATAAATTGAAGCCATTCATTTTGATTATTATTCCAACTCTAAGCTGCTCTTTTCTCTTAAAGGTGAATTCTACAGGTGAATCCGCCGTCCCCTTTGTGAGGGTCTCCTCATCCTTAGCTCAGTGCGTGGCATCATGCCTAGCTGTCATCTCTGAAGGCCAATCCTTGCATTTTCCATTCACTTCAATAAAATACTAATAATTACAGCTACCTTTTATTGGTCACCTGCTATTTGCCCTGAGTGCTAGCTGTGTGCATGAATTAATGCAACCAATAACCCTGTGATATGGGTAAGCTTCTTAAAACATTTTACTCACAATTATTTATTCTTTCTTTATCACAGACAGCAAAATTGAAAGGCAAATGACTTGTTCTACATCATCTCATAATGAAAGCCTGCATCCCAAATTCTTTTGTGTGTCCAGCCATGTCCTGGGTATGGTACAAAAGAAATTGAGAGATAATTCTGTCGTGTAACTTAGTACTTGAAGAAGCAAATCAATATTTTATATCACTGAAGAGAGGCCCATAATTATGGGCTGCAAGAGCCAGAGTCAATCTTGCAGAGATATTAAAAAAAGAAAGAAGAAAGAAAGAAAAAGACAATATGTAAAACCTCCATTAACAGGAATATAACTATTCGTAACAAATAACAAGATTTCTTTCCATTCCATTCCCCTCCCTTATTTTCTACTCTCTATTTTTAGAACAGAGAAACAATGACAGCAAAGCTTCCTATCCAAGATGTAAATGTTGTTGATGCTGATTGATTCCAGGGATGTGTGGGTGGGTGGCTGTCCCTGGGGAATGGTGGCAGAAAGTTGCCAACAGATACAGGCAAAGAATATAAATTCCTTTCCTTAAACAGATACAAACAAGTGTTTAGTTACAGGAAGACTGCCTAGCAGAGCGAGAGACCCTGAGCTCATGGTGGGAAATGCAGCTTCCCTAGCTTCCATATTTCCCATAACCAGGGCACACAACCAATGCTAACAACTCACAGGGCCCTTCTAGACTGTATGCTATGCCTTCCCAGCTTGGCGGGGGGAGGGAGGACGTTTTTTTATATTTCTGTGGCATTTCTTGACAGTTTTGAGAGAGGAAAATAGCAATGCTGGGGAGAAAATTATTATCAACCATATCAGGGTAGGAATGTATTTTGTCCTAGGGATATTTACATCCCTTTCTCATCAGTTTAGATGCTACTATAATCCGGGCCCACATATGGCTGAGTAAAGAATGCAGCCTGTACTGAGGTGGTCAACCCAGGCCTCTCGGAGATCTTACCGTCCCAAGTAGGAGCACACGTTCATTCTGCTAGAAACCCGGTCCTCACTGGTAGGCTCTGCACCATCCAGGACTGAAAGATGGTTGTACAGGTGGTGCACTGCACAACTCTAGAGAGCCTGGTGTTATTTGATCGCCTGGATTCTGTTCATATCCTTATCCTTTTGTCTCTCTAGTGATCGCTGATGATCAGGATAAAAACCGAAAACACTGCAAGACCTTGGGAATCAAAAGAGAGTAAGAGCTATTTTCTGCTTCATGCAGGTAGAAAATGGATAAATACAATAAGCATCATGTTCTAAGATTTCAGATGAGATTTAAGACGAAATTCCACGTATTAAGATTTCCACAGTATACAATTTATATACCCTATTATGATCACAGCAAAGAAAAAATGGACTCTCTCTTGCCTACTTTCTTACTTTATCACCCTTTCTACATTGGAAAGTTGTTTTCATTTTAGTAAGAGTGGACTTTTAAATATCTAATATGTGAATCAAAAACCTATCAGTAGCGAAGTGGTTTGGGAGGTTAATTTATAATTCAAGCCTATCCCCAAATAACTCAGGAAGGTATGAATGAAAATTGCACAGGATGCACACAGTATTAATAGATTTTAAGAAGAAATGCAGACTGAACTGAATTAAGAAGGATTCAGCTATGCCTGTCTCCAGTTGGGACTGAGTATAAACACTCACCAGATTGCTGTTAGCTTAGCTGAAGTAGCAATGTCTTTGATTCCAAAATATAAGTGGTAATTATCTCATACCCATTTATTTGAAAGCCTCCAGTAAAAACAGAGTTAAAACCTTTGCAGTTCATGACAGACTAGTGTTGAATTACAATTACATTATTTACTACAGCACTTTCTTCGCAGCAGCTAAATTTCCAGGTGAGACAACAATTCTTGCAAATTTCTCAAGTCCCGATAACACAAAACATTATGTATCAGTATCTCTCACCCATTCTCTCCCCCACTGAGAGAACCGCTAAACCAACTCCTTATCCAAAAAAGGAAAAGATTCCAGGACTAACACCTTGAGCAGGAGGAAATGACAACCGAACCAATCAGCCATTTCACAACCTCCCTCTAGCTCAAGCTGGCTTTTGTGTTAGCCTCTTTATGCTCAGTTTTTTACAAGTGGTAATCATTATTCTATTAATTTCATTAAATGCTAGCTTCTGTGATGTCTCTTGAACCCTGTAAAATTGCAAAGCTATTCACCTAGGCCATGATGAACTTTCTAAATTAGGCAAGATAGACTTTAATGCGGGTACAGCCCTAATGGGGGCAGCTGATTACTTATGGTTATAAATATTAACAAATGGGCAAGGAAGGTTTGGGTAATTTCCCCTCTCTCTTTCACATGCACACACACGCCTTTCATTAACTAAATTCCTGTACAAGTGTAATTTTCAAAATGATAAATCATGACCCTTACTTAAATTGAGTATAGGTTGAAAATTTGATTTCTCCCTATTGAAAGGGATAATCGAGTTTGGGAGAATCTGAGGTATTTGAAGATGAGGCAGTCAGGAATGTGGAAATGAATTTGCTAACTGATGTAAAGTGGGTTAATATCCTATAAGGCAAATAAAATGTAATGTTTTGTGTAACCTTTTCTAAATATCTGAAATCATTTGTCTACTTACCAGATAAAATTAATTTACATTGCTATAGATAAGAATTGTGTGCATTACTCTCTCTTTTGTACAACTTCATTCTACCCCTACAAAGTTCCAAAATAATCAATAGAAACCAACCAAAGTACCACTTCCACAGAATCCAATAATCCCGTGAACGTCAGCTGTAAAATGCCCAGAACACCAGGGTAAAGGACACCCAGCTCCCTGTTTTACCATTTAAAGACTTTGGCCTTTTTGTTCTGACTGTCAGTAAAAGTCACTAGTCACGCTGCTATTTCAGAGGAAGAGACAAGGTAGCTGGAGAAAAATCAGATGGATCATTCAAACCTACACAAGGGCTAAATAAAGGCAAGGCTAAAATTCTAGAAATTTAGAGCAAGAAGAGATTTTAGAGATCACCTAGGATATTCACCTTACAGAAAACAAGTCTGAGATGGTCGTCTTCGGCAGTTGGAAGATAAACCCCCTCGCTCAGATGCCTTAAGCTCTGTGGAGTCTGCCGCAGAGAGCTTCTATCTTCCCTAGGGTAAAGTATCTCCTTTCTCCTCCCTTATTCATACCTGAGCTACCCCCAAGAGGTTGCCTTTTTTATTCAGAAATAATCAGAATCAAAATACACAGAAAAAAAGTCATATGTCAGGATAATATTGCTTTTTAATCATTTACATAAGTTCTAAAATTTTTTCTAATGGAGGGATAGGGTGTTTGTGGGTAAAATTGTAACATTTCCAGAATATCTCGCAGGGCTTTAGTACATCTGCGTATCAATAGGTGTTCAGAGGTGGAAAGAAGTATGGCTTTAGTGCCTTTGCAACATTCCTCAGGGGTAGAGAGTTCATCTCCATATCGATGGGTGATTACCTGGGCATCAGAGGACTTATCTGTACCTGAGAGGTGTGGGGAGGGCCAGTTTTTGCTTCTACTGGAGCAGGAAAGAGAGATGGCCCAGGACTTCAGTGTGTGAGCAATAAATGGATTTTAAACTTTATTTCTCCCTTTGACTGATTTCGGTTTTTAGAGGTATTGTGCCCTGGGATTTCCTCTCCCTGGACTTACAGCGTTTAAAATGGGATTTAAAGTAAATGGTATTTCCAATAACTGACTTGGAATAATATGGAAATACAGTTTTATAAGTGGGAAATAGGACCCAAAAGTCAAGCTACTTCTTCGGTCAGAAGAATTGAAAACCTCTCCATCTGATAGAACTCGAAGATTATGGGGACCTCATTCTCCACTCAGGGGCCCTCATTCTTTGGGATATCTTTGCTCAGCTGACAGTCTAGCATTCCCCTACATCCTAAACAGAGCCACCATTCCCTCCAAACTGTTAGTGCTCGCAAAGAACAAAATGCCCCCCAAAACAAAACATACCATTTTCATTTTTTTTAATTTCAGAGGTATACTTTTTAAAAATTAATCTGTTCCTAAGGCTTTTTATGTGTAATTCATTCAGACCAGGGTTAGTCTATATTATTAAACTTCTGCTCATTTAACACTCATTGAACACCGAATAGAATTGCTCTGTGTCATTAGATATATGCCATCTAATTGGTAGATTAAAGATACTTATTAGGTAAAATTACATTGATGCCAGTAGGAATAAACGGCTCCTCAAAACTTATAGCTCATAAAAAGTCAGATTCTGATTACTGTAATTATTTCTTTCAAAATGTAAAGTACATGAATTATTCACATTAATGAGAGAAAAACAGAAAGGAAGCAGGAAAAAATGAACCTTATTTGTCATCTTGTCTTTGTCTTAAAGTCTCAGGCTAAATTGTTATTCTTTCATTTTGTTCAGTTCAGCTCATCTCTGTCACTTTGGAGATGCAGATGCAATGAACAAAGCCACATTGTCACCCCCAGATTCAATTTGGAAATTTCTTAAGGAGAAATATTTATGTAAATGTAGAGCTCAGAAGGAGCTGATATCAGTCACTTTGTTTCTTGGGCATTTTGAATACTTTATTCTGAACGCTTCCCATTTTGTCTGCACCCTCCACCCCTCCACCCCCTCCACAATAATCATTACAAGAAACAAAGAACTGAAGCCTGCTTCTTGTCACAGCAGCCACCATCCCATTTTCTTGCTTTTGAAGAGGGATTTTTATTTGCATAGCACTCTCCACAAGATTCTCTCCTTTAGGCTTCACTACTGCCCTGCCTGGGAGATACCGGCAGCTATTGCTGACTCCCAACAGCAGAGGAAACTGAAGTGTTCAGGCCCAGTAGAAGGCCACATTTCTGGAAAATAGTAGAGCTAGAAGTTCAGGCCCTGTCTTCTCCTTTCAAACCCTGTGCTCCTTTGCTTATTACAATCTCTATTACTAGAAATTATCACTGACTATGGTTAAAGTATAGAAAAATATCTGTGATTGTTAACAGCATTCCCTAGCTTTGGTTATGATAACTTCCAGAGATCATTATTTCCCAGCTCCATGCTCACCTTGGAAAACAGTATAGTTGTACCCCAAAATTTAATGGGCACACAAAAATGGGATCATTCCTAATGAAGAAGACATTCTGACCCACTAGGGATAGATAAGTTCTTTCTTGCTACAGAAGAATGAAATTTGTTCCAAATTTAGTTAAAAAATACAAAAAGTGTCCAATTGCTAAGGGGAACTCATCTAAAAATAAAGAAGCAACGGTTTTTGTCTGTAAAGAAATTAGCCTGATTCAAAGACAGTAAGGGTATAAAGTGGAATGCAAGATGTAAACTTACATTGCTCAACTAATAGAAATACCATATGTCAGATTCAGAACAGAAGAAACCTGAGCATATAAGGGAACCAACACGACTATTTCCTCTTCTCCAACATATCTGAGATAATAAGAAATTCTGATCAGAAGACATCAGGCTGACAATCATGCACAAATTGCCCTTGACTACTCAGCAGGGGCAAAGTGATGACATTTTACAAGGCAGGATAGGAAGATCTCCATTCCGGCCCAGAGTAAAGTTGCTGGGACAACCCTCTCCTATTGCTTTTCTTCTGAAAATGAAGTCCTATCTATCCGAAAGGTCCCCTAGGCAAACAACCTAATTACTTCTGGGTAGTCTGGCCTTGAGAATAGTCACTTGTGTCTTAAACCCAGAATCAACAGGCTTTCTGGCTTTTAGGACTGCCTTATCCAGAATATGTCCTTTGCACATTATAAAACATCAAAGCATATTTTTTGGCACAGGGCTTACATGAAAATTCATTAAATGATTGTATTTCAGTGTCAAAACTACAAATCCATATTTTTATATTAATTTTGCTTATCTCTATTCTTTGTTTCATCTTGAGATCTTGTTTGTTTGGGGTCTTACAGATGCAAAGAAGAGAAATAGGCTCAGATTACCTTGGTTAATGAGCTACATGAGGAAGTATGATAAACTGGATGTCTAAAAAGCATACAGCTAGGGGGCACAGAGCACTGAGATGCTATTCACCATCTCTGATGGTCTGACAATAGTCTGAGGGCAAGACATTTTATTTCTGGGCCAAGTTTATGTTTCAGGTCCTGCATTTACTTTTCCCTTCAACCGCTTCTTTGTGTTACTTAATACCATCTTTTCCCTTCCTTGTCTTTTCTGCTCTGCACATTCTCTATTTACACAAGCTCATGGCTTTGGTGCTTCGCAGCTTCTGCTCTGTTGCACTCTTGTCTCTCCATGCCTGGATCACACTGCACTCTGCTGACTTTGTACATCTCTCATTCAAACTCTCTGAAAGAGAACTTGCCGAGGTCACTAGTCCATGTGCATACAGTGGGCTGTTGCTGTGCTGGGCTCTCGGGCTAGGCACCTGGAGGGCCCTGGCCAGCTCACAGAGGGTAGAGATCTATGCCTGGTCCAGTCTGCTGCGGCCAGAGTGACAAGACCAACAATGCAAACGTGGCGACCAATCTGAAAGGAACATTGAGAAGAGTGTTGGAGGAGCCTAGTACGTGGGCACCTCGGAAGAGGTCGTGAGAGCTGCAGCTATAAGACGTCATAGCCCAAAATACATGACTTCAAAATTTTGTAGAAGACAGAGATGAAGCCAAGCCAATTTGGTGTGAGATTTCTACATCTGATTCTTCACTTAAATATTAACAAGACATGAAGGAATAGTCTGGAAAAAAGTAGAAAAAAGGCAAATAGAGTTTTTATTATTTTTCTTTTGTGCTGCAGGATGAAATCAATATTCAAGTATTCAATTCAACCATCAATTAATCAGATTACCAATAATCTGCTATACCCCTTTAAGAAGCCATTACACAGCCATAGAGTTGAGTCATAACTTTATACCACTAAGGCCAAGGCATAAATTCATCTCAGATACATGTTTACTTGTATCTACACTCACATATACTAAGGTTACCAGACAATTTCAATAAAAATGGATCTACTAATAAAAATTGGTTGACCAAAACTCTGCTTATATGATATGGGACATTTACTAATCATTATAATCAAATCTCATCTTATATGTTACATTGAATTGTACAGCTTTTCATCATTTCAAAAATTTCCCCCAAACTCACTTGTCCTTTGCTTCTAAACAAGGAAAATATATGTATTTTTTTAAAAAATGAAGGTCATCTTACAGAACCTACAATCAGCCTATTGTATTCATTGATCCACACATTACCCGTGACACTTAAATTTTTTCCTACACAGGCCTTTAACATTGAAATTGAGACAAAATACTGACCTGGTTTCTAAAAAAATTGTAGCGGCGATTTTTTTGCCAAAAAGAAAAAACATTTTCACCTAACATATTTTTCCCTCATGGGAAGTGAACCATCAAGTCCGAGGTACTGACTCCTCTAGTTCTAAAAAAATGGAGAATATTCTTCATGCATGGTGACAGCATTCAGAATTGAATTATTCCATCAAAACAGCATGATTTCTCAAAACACTCAGAAACACAATATACTGACTTTTCAAATGGAAACTGCCTTGCTGGGTATTTATAGGCTTTTGTATCAATGCTATTAGAAGTAATTATTCTGAATACCAGAATTCTAAAAAAACTGTTTTAAATATAAATAGAACTTATGTTCCAAAAAACTTACTATCACTTTTGCTAGGAATTTAGAACTAAAATACATTGGTAAGTTTGTAAGCAAAAATGAATTTTTAAAGAACCCTGGAAGATACTAGGTAGATGAAAGTTAGACAAATGCTGTTTAAATCATAAGCTTACAAAAAGAATTTCAACAGTATTGAGCACTTCTGCACTGCCAGGCTTGTAGACAATGAAGGCTAGTTTGGAAATCAGACCATAGTTGCCAAGTGTAGTGAGTTGAATGGTGGCCCCCAGAAAGATTCGTCCACATCCCTCAACTCCAGAACCTTTAAAAGTGACCTTATTTGGAAAAAGAGTCTTTGTAGATGTAATTACATTAAGGATCTAGAGAGGAGCAGATCACCCTAGATTATCGCAGCGGGCCCTAAGTCCAGTGACAAGTGTCCTTACGAGAGACACACAGGAAAGACACAGAAGGTAGAAAGCATGTGAAGACAGAGGCAGAGAGGTAGTAACGCAGCCGCAAGCCAAAAAATGCCAACAGTCACCATGGGCTGGAAGACGCAAGGAAGGAATCTCCCCTGGAGGCTCTGGAGACAGCATGGCCCCACTACTGCCTCCATTTCAGACTCTGAGCCTCTACAAATGTGAAGAAACATGTTTCTATAGCTACCTCGCTGAAAAAGCTGAACATTCAGAACTTGGAAACAGAAGGCTTAGGGGAAACATGACAGCTGCTTCAGAAACACAGCCGGCAAGGTTTCTGCTCGCGTTGCCCCTTCTTCTCAGACTCTACCTGCCCAGCTTCTTCATCTGGCTGTCTCCAATCTTGCCTTCCAAATTCTACTCCAGTGCCACTTCCTCTGATGAACCTTCCACCCCCAAGCTTGGCTTAGATGTCCTGCCATGTGCTTCTGTAACACATTGTAACTGCTTACCACATCTTAACTTAGCTACATTATAATTTTCTCATCTGTCTATACCACCAGTCTATACACTCTGGGGCAATAGGGTGGAGGGTGGGAGAAGCTCATTAATGTATCATTAGCTTTGTATTTTCAGCACTGTTTCTCGGACAGAGTAACCACTCAGTAAATGTTCCTTCAGTTATGGAATGAATGGATTTGAAAGTCCACTATGCTGAAAAATATTGTACATACTCTTCATGATCGTGTGGTTTTAGAAAGCAGAAGAATGACAGAAGCATAGATAATGATATCCCAACACAGGTAGGAACATCCTGCAGATGGGATATACTGACCACATTCAAGAAGGCTCTGTAAAGTAGCATGTACTCATCATCAGAAATGTCCAAAAAAGGACTTGACATCAGAGATGGTGTTGACCTGATTCTCTGCATTGTTTGAATGGTGGAATAAAGTATGCTCTAGGGACTTAACTGCTCTAAGATTTTGTCATTTTCCAGATCCCAGAATTCCTGTCATAGAACTAGTGCTGTTTCGTTTCCATGATCCAACTCCACTGAATTTATTGACCACTATCAAGTGAAGTTTTGACCACCATTCACTGTTGACAGTTGGATTACTTGACTTACTTGGATGAATAAGACCCAGTCCATCTGAAGATGAAAATGTTGCTCAAGACTCACATAGCAAACATAAAATGCTATGAGTGTTCACAGGAGGGAAGGATCATAGCTAACAGAAGAGGATGGGGTAGTTGGCTTTTGAAAAGGACCTTGAAAAATGGCTAGGATTTCAAAAGAACTTAGACTTGAGTAAAGTCTTTTTAGGGCCCAGTGTTTTATATTGTTTCATGTTTTCTAATTCTTTATTAGGATTCAGCTTGTCTTTTATAAACTTTTCTTGGAGAGTTAGTCCTTCATACTCTTGATTGTTATCTATTTTAATATAACACCATTTGGCTTATCAATAGACACTCGTTCCTTGGCTATGAGGTGAGACATGGGGCAAGAACTTCTAGCCAGAAAGAACTCTTCCCTCGATGATCCAGGTAGTCTATCTCTAATTCTTGAAATTCCAGTGTTAAAGATTCATTTCTTTGACTTGTATCAGAATAGCATATTTCCTTCTCCATTCCTAATAGTTGTACTTTTTGTTTATGATAGCTCTGATTTTTTCTTAATCAGTCTTACCCGAAGTTATCTATTATTTTAACTTTCCAGATAAATGTTTTTGCTTTGTTGATCTTCTCTATTTTCTTTTTATGATTTTTTTCTTATTTTTAAAATAAATTTTATTTGGTTTTATTCTTTTTAAAATGTAATTTCTAAGCATGAGCACTTAGCTCATTTATTTTCTGTTTTTTTCTTTTCTGATAAGCACTGTCTGTTGAGAAGTCTCCAGAGGTAGAGGATGGTGGATGTTCAAGATGTTCTCTGTCTATTGCAGAATGCTGTTTGAGGGCTAGCCCAGCTATTTGCAGAAAGTTTTGTCTAACAGAATGTGCTAATGTGGTTTTTCTGATCCTTTATATATTTACATTTGCAGAGCTTATACTCAAAGACTCTTTTTTCCTGAGTAATAGCCACATTTAATATGTTTCCCAGAAGGAATTTTTGTAGTCCTAATTACTGCCTCATATTCTGAACAGCAATCCCCCATAGTCTGTGGGGACCTGAAAGATGTGACATTGAAATGTTTTCTCCAGTAGGTATAACTTTTTCATCAAAAGTAAAACTCTTTCCAAATTATGTATACATAATCTGCATATTATTCAATACCAGTATTTCTTTAAATAAAAATTAAAGAGTGGTAGAAAGAAATATAAAAAATTACATATACTCCTTCTTAAAACCATTCTAATTTACTGCTATGCAGCACTTATTGCCTAATCTAGTTTTTGTGCCTTTTCAGAATTGAGGAAATGGAGATGAGTTGTAATATTGTGACTCATGTGATTCATGTATCAATAAGGTAATGTTTTTATTGAGCAAAGAACAAGTTACTGAGCTAGGTTCTAAAGAGATAGCAGCAATTTATAAGATAGAATCTCTGTTCTGGGATCTTTCTAGTCCAGTAATAGTAACTAAAACTACCTGCAGTAAATATAGCATACAAAAACAGTGGCAAATATCAAACAGGCTTAAGCACAGAGCTCTGTGAGTGCACTGCTAAGAGTTGCCCTGGTCCTCTTTGTTCTTATTAAAATTTTTACCCAGTGTCAAGATCTTTGGGGTCATGGGTATATGGCTTGATTCACCTCTCTTGAATGTCTTCTCTTTTTCTAATGTTAAAAAACAAAGCCTTCCTTTTATTTCAGAAGCAATAGCACAAAGTCAGAACAGCCTAAGCTATCACTTATGATGGCTTTTGCAATGAATAAGCCATGAATACTTCTCTAGAGCTACCATAACCATTAGAAACTATAAACAAACAAATCAATAGTTAACGTCGCAGTGAAATTATGTTGTTTCCACTTTCTAGAGGAGATTGCACAAAACACTTTAGTCTCTTTAATCTTCTCTAACGCCATCATACGCCGTGGTTTATGACACTAACAATTACAACAATGCACTATAATATGCTCAGTGACTCATCGGCACCTGCCTTCCCAAGGCACTCAGCTCGCACATACATGAAGAGTAATGTCTCATAGAGGCCTTGCTTAATAACTGTATCAGTTTTAGTCTGATGTGATTCTCCAAATGCATTCTTCTTTTACAATAAATTATAAATTATAAGGCTATTGTCTGGAAAACAGAGAGTCATTTTCCCCCAGCCAAAGATTTATTTTGCAACAAAGTTGTTTTTGAGTCCCTGAATGTCACTTTCAGTGGTTTCCAATTCTCTAAACAAGTACCTGCCAATCACCCAGACATGTGAAGGACAGTGCTCTAGTGTGTAGTTATTCAATGGGAAATGTTGCCATCAGAGCTGAGGGGATGGTCTGTCAAATTCTGAGAGGGTGGCAAGAAGGAACTGAGGAAGAGATGAAAGGGGAAAAAAAGGGAGAAGGAGGAAAAAAAGTCACACAGACACAATGAAGTGGAAAATTTCACAAGTAATAAAACCTCATCAAATTGTCCTAAATAATAAAAAAAAATATTATTTTTCAAATGGTGCTAAAGCCTTTGTAATATCCTTGGAAAAGGATTTCTTCAGTAATGAAAAACTGCAAACAAGATTGCAAAGAAGCTAATTAACTTACATCTAAAAATTCTTTACATCTTTTAGCAGTGTTCATTTGCAAAAGCAGAGATTGTCTGCTCTCTTGTCCACCAAAGCAGCTTTAGCCAGGCTCACTTAACAATCCTTCATGAACCACTGATTTTTTTCATTGCACTGTATGCCAGAATTGAGTTTTAAAATGCATAATTCAGGCTTCACTACGAGACTCTTTTAAATTAGCTAAGTTATCTGTTAACTAGATTGGGGCTAATATGCTAATAATGACAACTTTGAGTTCTATATTATTACTTTGCCCACATCTTCCTGATGAAGAGTAACAATATAGGTAGACTAGGAACTTCAGGATATTTACAGGGGTGGGCAGATGGATGCCTGCAGTTCAGTGTCAACAGAAACATCGGCTCACTCAAGAGTCCATGAAACCAGCACCGTCACAGATATGGTTGGAGACCGCTTTCTCACTCTGGAAAATTTCCCTGCCTTTCACTTCCAGTTTTACTGTCTGCAGACCCCTTCTTCCTGTCTGACCATGATTTCATAGTCTCTTTCACTGGTTTCTCTTTCTCTCTCATTCAGTCAGATTCCACGTGGCTCTTTTCTCTACTCGCTCTACATTCCCCGCCTAGGCGATGGCAACATGTCCCATGTTTCAGTGTGCCGATTTCTTTTTTTAATCTGCTGGTGACTCTCAAATGTATACTTTCTGATTTAACCTGGTTTCTGAGCCTCAGGTTGTATTTCCAACCAGACACCTCTACCTGGATATGCTCCACATGCACCTAAAACTTGACATATTTAAACTGAACATTAGCTCTTTCTGCTCCCAAATTTACTCCTCCTTTGCTCCTTAACTTGAATGACACCATCAAACTCAGTTGCTTAAGAAACATACTCCTCCCACTTTATACCAATTGATCACTATGCCAGGCCAATTTTATCTCCAAAATATTACGCAACTTCCTCTCTACTCATCGCTTTTCCTACCATTATCATAATTTGGACTACAAACTCCTTCCAATGCACTCAAACTCCTACAAGCTGATGGCAACAAATCATTCCAGTTCCTTCCCTCACCCATCACTACCAAACATCTCATGTTATAGGCCCTAGAGAACTCACCATTACTTAAATATACCATGTTCTTCCAAGAAGCTTTCTTTTTCTCCATGCTTTACCCTCTGTCTGGAATGCCCTTTTGACTTACCACTTGTGAAAATCATGTCAAGATTAGGACATGGTCGATGGAGTTAGAGCTGGGTTGATGCTACCATGCCACTTAAGTAAGCATGTGACATTGCACACACTGATTTATTCTATGCTTCATTTTCCTTACCTGTAAAATGGGAACAAACCTAAATACTTCATAGAATTTGTTTTCTCACTTTAAAAAAAAATTAAGACTCTTTTAGTTTTACAACAAAATTGAGGAAAAGGTACAGATATTTCCCATATGCCGGCAACCCTGCACATGCATTGCCTGCCCCATTATCCATGCCCCCCACCAGAATGGTGTATTTGTCATAACTAATGAACTCACATCGACACTTCATAGTTACCCAAAGTCCATAGTTGAGATTATGATATTGTACATTCTGTGTGTTGGGAGAAATGTATAATGGCATGTATCCTTCATTATAGTACCATATAGATTATTCTCTGCCCAATAAATCTTCTGTGTTTTACTTATTCATCTGGTCCCCCACCCTGATTCAACCCCTAGAAACAAACCACTGATATTTTTACTGTTTCCATAAATTTGCTCTTGCCACAGTGTCATATGGTTGTAATCATACAATATGTATACTTTCTAGATTGACTTCTTTCACTTAGTAATATATATTCACAGCTCCTCCAGGTCTTTTCTTGGCTTCTTTTTCTTATTTTTTTAAATTAGTGCTCAATAATATTCAGTTGCCTGGATGTGTCACAGTTTATTTATCCATTTACCTTCTAAAGAACATCTTGGTTGCTTCCAAATTTTGGCAAATATGAATAAAGGTGCTGCAAGCATCCATATGCATTTTTGTGTGGAAATGAATTTTAAACCCCTGTAGATAAATGCCAAGGAGCATGATTGTTGGGTCATATGGTAAGAGTATGTTTAGTTTTGTAAGAGAGTACCATATTGTCTTCCATTTTCCATTCCCACCAGCGAGGAATTAGAGACCCTGTTACACTGAGGTCGACAAGGTCCTTACTGATTTTCTGCTCCTTCATCTGTCCCTTTCTGGTAAAGGGATGTTAAAGTTTATAACTGTAATAGTAGATTTATCTGTTTCTCTTTGCCATTTTATTAGTTTTTTGCCTCACATACTTTGACACTCTGCTAGGTGTATACACATTAAGGATTGCTATATGTTCTTAAAGAATTGACCTTATTATCATTTTGTATGATATGATATCATTTGTATCCCTGATAACTTTCCTTGATTTTTGGAAGTCTCAGTCTAAAATTAATGTAATATATATAATAAAAATTATATAATATATAAAAACTATAAATAAATAGATAATATATTAAAAACAGAATATGTAAATACATAAATTCTAAATATATAGTACATATATTATATATATTATATGCTAATATAATATATATATATTTCTTTTCCTTCTCCCCTCTTGCTCCACTTTCTCCTTCTCTTTCTTCTCCTAGATGTATAAATTATGTAATTTTCCAACACAGTATTTTTGTTTTGGGGTAAACTAAAATGAAAAACTATTATCTATAAGAAAATTCACCCCTTAATCCTTTTATGTCTGTGATTCAAATCTCTGGTTTTCCCTTGGAGTCAGCAGCAGTAATTCAACTTCAGAATTTACAATTATTACTTCTTTTCAGGAATAAATGATATGCAAACCGACAGTTGTGTTAGCAGAAAACTGTTGTCCTGGTCCTCCTCACCTCCACCTCAGTAGATCCCGGTTGTTGTCACCACAAAGGGCGGGAAGGGTCAGGATGCTAATTTACTGGGAGCATTAAAATATCACTGAAAATGTAACAAAATAGGAAGTTTTTGTATTTATACAAACTTTTTTTCATGGAGAGTTACCAGTATGTGTTCAGATAGAGTGGTGGCTGCAGTAACAGAAGGAAAGGCACATTAAGGGACGCGCCCCCCATGTTACACATGCTTGAGTGACGAGATGATTGCAACATCATCGTCTAAGATTTGTAGGTAGGTAAATTATAAGATTTTGGTTTTTTGAATGAAGAATGGGAGTTTGTGACCAGAGCTGAGTCACTTCAGACTAGCTGTTCTCAAACTTCAGCATGCACTAGAGTTCTCCTGAAGACTTACTAAGACATTGTTCGGCCTCACAGAGTTTCTGGCTCAGCAGGTCTGGTGTGAGGTCCGAACATCTGCCTTTCTAACAGTTTATCAGGTGAGGCTGATGGGCTGGTCTGGGGACCACACTTTGAACACCATTGCCCTGAACCAGAGAGAAGATGCTAATGATAGTCATCAGTATCCTACTTTTCTACTCCTTCTCCCTCCTACAAATAAATATTGAAAAATAATTAAAGAAAATCAGTATGAAAGATGCCATGTTATTAGCATGTTTGGTATTCCTAACAATTCGTTCGCTAAGGCACCTGTGTGCCTTGATCTAGCCATGACCGCAAGTGCAAGCTGATGCAAAACCACTACTTCCCACTCTTCTCACTCTCTCCTATATTTTCTTTGTGGTGTTGATCATAAAATGGCTACTTTCACATTAGGAAAGGAGAAAGGGATTTAGGCAGAAACAAGAAAACATTTAACAAAAATATCACTTTTATTACATAGCAATATAGTGATCTATAAAAACATATCTGTTTCAAAGATTGAATTTTATCAGTGTAAAATCTGCTTCACTATACTGGTTAGTAATGTCTATTGAAAACGAGATCCCCAAATGCCATGTTTGCTTGCAAAGTTCTAAGACTGAAGTCCAAAAATATTCCATCGTATTTTCCAGTAAAAATTGTTCAGTGTGGAATGAAGTTGTAAGGATGATCGATCAGTCTAACTCTTATTTATATTCCTTTCAAAGTCAATCACAAGCCACTTTCAACAATGATTTGATTCAAATATTTCATTTTCTATAAACACTGAACTGCTTGATAGCCACAACTGTATTTTACTTAAGTTTTTATCTGCAGATCCTAGCAAGCGTCTGGCATATAGTAGGTGTTTAATTCATTTTTGACAGATGAAGGAAATTTGCATAATACTCTTGCAGTTGAATTATAAGTATCCTGCAGGAATTCTTCCCATGGGACCCACTGTTTTACCGCCAGCCATCAACTACTTAGACCTCAAATCTTCAATAAAATGCAGAATCTGGGACAGAGCCACCCATCTATGGCACATTAACAAAGGATTGGGTGGTATTAGGACTCTCGTGAGGAGTCAGTTGGATATAGTTCTGTTCTCACATAAGGAGAAGAGATTTCACATCTCTCATAATTACCCATGTTTAATGCTTTTATTCACAACCCTTCTTTCATAGGACATGGATCTGGTCCATTCATCATGGACAGGTTCCTCAGAAAAGACCCAAACAACATACTTTCAGATGATCTTTTTCTTAAGATTTTGAAGTATATTTAAGAGCCAGTCATAGTTCACACACTTGGTACATCTACATGAAGTGCTATCGGATCACTTTCTTTGATGTTAAAACTGTGATTCTCATATCTGATAAAGGTCTTGTGCAATAAAGAACCTGGCACCATTCTTGGTGTCTCAGTGCTCATAGCTTTTGAGCTACACTGCTCCTCTCAGCCTCCTACTGGCTCCGTGCCAGCTGAGGAAACCCAGGTGCCACCTCCTTTGGGACTGGCGAAAGGTCAAACCACGCAAGCCCAGGGCTGTGGGGGTGGGAACCCTCACCTCAGCCCACTCTTTAACTCTGTAAACCCCAAGCCAGTCTCCTTCCCATGCTCTCTTAAGCAATTTGTGGACCTGCTTGGAAGCCTGTCCTGCTGCCCCTAGAAAGCCTCACTATGTGAGAAATAACCCTTCTCCTACCCCACTGGCTCGTATGTGACATCATCAGTCTTGTCATCTTGAGTCAGATTCGGGGTAGCAGGTCCATCTACCTCTGTGAAAAAGTATCTGGAATATATAACTGGTATCTGGAATACGTAAAGACCTCTCACCACTCAATAATAAGTAAACAAACAACTCAATAAAAAACAGACAAAAGATTTAAACAATCACTTCATAAAATAAGATAGATTGCACATAATACATGAAAAGATGTTTGACATTATTAGTCAACAGGGAAATGCAAATAAAATCATAATAAGATATCACTACACATCTGTTCAGTGGCTACATACATTTTTAAATGGCAATACTAAGTGCTAGTGAGGACGCAGAGCAACTGGAACTCTTGCACATTGCCAGTGGGAATGCAAAATGGTACAGTTACTTTGGAAAACAGTTTGGCAATTTCTTATAAAGTTAAAGTTACTTGCCATGCAATCCAGCAGTCACCCTCCTGGGTAAGAAAAATGAAAACATATATATGCAGAAAAACCTGTACACATTTGATTATACTGACTTTATTTGTACATCAAAATGCATAAAACTGTACATACACAGTAAAAACTTATACTTACTCTATCTGAATTATGCCTCATAAACCTGGCTTTAAATAAATTGTGATTTTAATTAATCAATATGTTCAACACCATTTGAGCCAACTTACATGAAATGCGCTATTCCCAAATGTACTGGGATGTTTCTCTTCTTCAGAACTAAGATATGCAGGAATCAAATAAGAATCATAGGATTTTGTGTGGTGAGAATATTAAAAACCAAATATATTTTTCTTTCCTTGTTCAACCTTTTTTCCCTTTGCTGTTTCAAGCTAGTCCTAGTGAAGATTAAATCCTATTTTTTTAGACTGCTCACTGGAGGTTAAGTAAATTCAGGGGTTGGCATGAAAACATTCTAAATGGTTTGAGTTCATTTAACATTTTGCCTAATAGTATTTTTGCTCATATATCTCATCAATTAAGGGGTAATTTTAGATAAGTGAATATCATTAGAGGGAGAAGTATTAAGTGTAGATTTTTAAGCACTTATATTGGCCAGAGCAAGAATAATTTGATTAAATAATTTGGACAGATTCCCTCTCAATATAATTCTATGAAGAGCCAAAGGGGAGAGCATCAGCTCCCTAGGGGATTGAACGAAACAGATAATCTGTGGTCAAACAGGCAAAGAGAAGCACTTTACTAAAAATGGGTCTTTCTGTCTGCATTCGAAAAATTGAAGATGCTCTAAAGAACTCTATTAAGGATAATGGTATCTCTTAGAAGAACTGTGAGCTTCATGGCTTAGGTACTTGATTAAATGGCTAATTCACCTTTTGCTTATCTAATTGATCATGTTTTCTCCTCCTTCACCCCGCCCTTGAGATACCCAGAAGTAAATGTCATGTAACCACTACCAACTCCTTTCCCCTTATTCATCAAGGAAGGCTGAACTGCAGCTACTCCTATCATACGTCCTCTGGGTACGTGAAGATGATGACCTCCATGTTGGGGGTGACGGCACTTATTTTTGGAGGACAGCCTGAAGCAGTCCTATGGATGGGAATCCCTTCTTAAAATGTAATTGGATATCATAGAGGAAAGAAAGCATTCTTCTATAAAATTCACTTCCCTTCTTTTCAAACAAAAGGTCTTTTACTATATTGGGCAAAGGGTGACTCCACTTCCATGTCCCCTGCAGAGCCTGATAGGGAAGCTTTGTCTTGAAAGAGGTGAGGGCTAAACTTGTAATCTGAAAGGGGTCTTTGAAATAAATCAGAGTCTATTATTCCTTTCATGAAATGTGATGTAGGAGTGGTTTCAACCACTCTTTGGTTGCTACACAAATGCTTGATACATTTACGTATGTGACACAGCCATTCACTCATTCTGGACAAATCCATTCAGCACCTGTTATGTTCTAGGCACTCTTTTACACATTAGTGATACAATAATGAACAAATAGACAATTCCTCCCCTAAGGGAATTTACATTCCCTTGTGTAGATAGGTAATAAAGAAGGTAGATAAGTACTACAATAAAGTTATAAATAAGATATAAGACATAAATCTCTTAGATAATAACTAATATTATGAGGAAAAATAAAGCAGGGAAGAATGATTGGAAGTGTGTCAGAGCAGAGTGTCATACATTTGGAGAGTGGCTAAGATAGTCTCATTGACAAGGTTTCACTTCAGTTAAAGACCTGAAGAAAGTAAAGGAATACGTCCGGGGGATACCTCAGGAAGAACATTTGAGTCAGAGTGAACAGAAAACGCCAAGGCTGTGGAGCTTGGGGCATTTGCAAGGAGCAGCGAGGAACCCGGTGTGGCTGGAATGGACTGAATGAAGGGGGGAATAGTAAGGCGTGAAGTCAGAGAGGTAACTGGAGACCAAACCATGCACAGCTTAGTGCATACAAGGCATATTGAAAACTGTGGCTTTACTCTGAGAGAGTTGGAAATCCGTTGGAGGGTTTTGAGCAAAGAAATAACAGGATCTGAAGTATCCTTTAACTGTTTGTACTGATTGCTGCATTGAAAATAGGTTAAAGGGGTGCATGGAGAGAAGGCTGGAGCTTGGTTAGGAGAATCTTCCAGGATAGTGGCAATGGGGATGGTGAGAAGGTTTCAAATCCTGGGTATCTCATTGTGCTGGACTAAACAGTGTCTCCTAAAAATTCCTGTCCATGTGAAGCCTCAGAATGAGAACTTATTCAGCAATAGGGCCTTTGCAGATGCAATTAGTTAAGTTAAAATAAGGCCATACTGGATTAGGGTGGGTTCTAAAACCAGTAACTGTTGCTTTTATAAGAAGGTAATGTGAAAACAAAGAGACACACAGGGAGAAGGCCGTGTGAAGACAGAGACAGAGACTGGAGTGATTCTCTGCAAGCCAAGGAACACCAAGGATTGCTGGCCACCTGTGGGGTAAATGGCAGAATTTCCAGAATCTCCTGCCTGGCCTTAGTCCATTTACATACTAATAGGTGTTTACCACTGCAGCCTTCCACAGCCTCCAGGGTAAGGGGCGAAGAGAACTGGCCATTCTCTCCTCCCCTGCATTCCTGGTGTGTAATTGGTCTGGCATTTGCTAGTCACCAAGCACCTGCCCATGGATTTCCTGCCGGTAAGGGCGGGCAGGGGAAGCAGAGCCAGAGCTGTGACAGGAGGACATGGATGGTGCCAAGCCTGACTAGCGACTGTAAGGAATAAAAGGCTTCCTCCCAACCCATCTTTTTGACTTATTTCACTTTCATTGGTTTCATAGGAGACTAGCCCTGGGCCAGGAATACCCTTCCCCCTGGAGCTAGTCCACTACCAGGAGGATTCTTCCACAGACCTCAGAAACAGCATGGCCCTGCCAACATCTTGGCTCCAGACTTCCAGTCTCCAGAATTGTGAGAGAATAAATTTACGCTGTTTTATGCCATCTGTTATGTCTACCCCAGGAACGAATATACTCATGAATATAAAGTCATCTGAAATTCCTAATGGATCAGTGAGTATAGTCAGAGAAAGACAAGTAAAGAATACACCAAAATTTTAGGTTGGGCAACTAAAAGAATGAGATTTAGGGACAATATTTGGAGTTCAGTTTTGGACACATTTTATTAAGACATCCCCATATCTAATCCAGTCACACAATATTTAAACTATTTACTAAATCTTAAAGGAGAACAAGTAGGAGGTAAATTATATTGTTGCATGAGCCCCAGCTAGAAATGAGAATTATATATTGAACAAAAAGCAGACTTTAGTAGATGATTTAAATAGTTATCAAGAAATAACGAGTACAAAGTCATGCACCAAATTATTCTGCCTTTATTTAGTGCATGGATGTCTTTCTCCCTCTCTGCTGCCAACAGAAGTCATACGGAGATGAGACATGTGGGGTGCCGGGGATGAGTATTAAGTCAGCTACCCATAGTGCTGTGGCCTGAACAAGGAGAATTTTATTTATAAAACAACATCATTCATCATATTTTAACACAACAGTAGGATTTTCTTCCATTGAGCCACCTTGGGGGATATATGCAATAAGACCACCATGAAATAGAGGCTTCTGGTTAAAAAATGATGGAGAATATTTTACTCTCCCTTGCCTTGAAATCTGTCAAAAACAACAAAAAGAATGAAAAAATAGTCCAACTACCATTTCTTTGAAACAAAAAAATTGTTCCAATACCAAACCGCAAACCGTAATGAATATTTGCCAAATAAAATGAAATTTGCACCAAAATTAGAAGAATGCCAACAGTTGACACAAACTTTTTCAGAGGTCAGGCATGAAAGTGATTTTTCTCAAGTAAGTATAACATAATATCAAAATGGGAACATAGGTGACTCCGTTTTAACAGAGGCCTCAAACTGCCAAGTTCCCCAGAATTCTCAAAGTGAGGCGGTAAAGGACTGACACAGAATTTGCAAAGGATGTGGCTGAAAATTGAATGTGCCTCTATCACCTCACACTGAGAAGTATATATGGACTGAAATTAAAGTGAGAGGATAAAGGCCAACAGTGAGTGGAATGCGGCAGCCGCCCTCAGGAGCGAATTGTTTGTCTAGGAGCCCGAGATGCATGTGAGCATTGCGTCCAAGCTTCGTTAGCATACTTCTCAAAACACAGCCACTCTTATCTGTCAGATCTTCTTATTTGCCCAGTCGCTTTGATGAAGGATATTCTAGGCTACCTAACAACACACTCCATTTCTTCGCCTTAGATAACTGGAAACAAGTGTCAAACTAAGTCAGACTTTAACCTGATGTTTTATGAGGCTCAGCTGGATTCTAAACCAAATCCTCCAGATCTAAAATCATACATATCACCTCGTAAAGAAAAACAAGTACCACAGAAATCTTCTGTCTTCAGTTTCTATGCTCCATTCAAAAAAATTTTTAAATCATGAAAACATGATTCTCCCTGCTAAAATTCCTATATAATCGGTATGTAGACATATTCGTCACACTTGGGTTTGGGTAAAATAGCTCCATTTTGAACAGCTTTTGGCTATGAAAGCAATGAAGCTGTGATAAGAAGATCTCTTAAAGTCATAAAAGACAATTGGATTGCTAACGTTCCATCAGCAGAAGCTCTACAAAACTCTGTGGAGGAAATTTCCAACTTAACTTGATATTGGCCTATTAATAAGTTGCCACAGAAGTCAGGCCATTTGATTGCTGACTGACCTGGGAAAACCTTTAAAACCACATCTCCCTTTTGTGGTTACCTTTCACCAAGAGAATTCTGCTGTGGATGTCTGGTAAGATTATATTCAACAATGGGACTGCCTCTGTAAGGGATACAGGATTCAGTGTAGCACCACAGCTCTCATGCATCAAAGGGAAATGAAATGGAAAGAAGCCAATGGTTTGTTTTCTCTGATTGGTGTCCAAAGTACTGAGAGGGTTCCATTCTTAAAGTTTCTTAAGTACAATGAATACGGCATTAGCACCAAGAGGGTCTGTGTTTCTGAGCTTGTACCCAAGCCAGTAGATCTATTCCTCAGACCAGAAAACATGATGACTTCTATGATGTTGGAGGCTCTGGGAGCACGTGTCTGGGGGGTTGGACTTTTACTCAGCCATGCCAACAGACCATGCATTGAGTTTAACTCTCCCCATATTTTTAGAACCTTAGTTGGGACCAACTCAGGCCAGTACACCAGAAATCAATATGTGCACATGCATACACATATGCACGCATACACTTATACACACATAGCATTTTCCTTTTTAAGCAAACCAAATTCATGTTTCCTACAAATATGATGTCACATTAGTACTTCTTTGAGTCTGCAGAGTAATTATCTAGATGCCAGTAACATGAAAGCTATCTCTGATTTTTTATTTAACTACTTGAAGAATTAGCCTCCTCTTCTATAAATTAGATTCTTGTCTCTGAATACATTTCAGGAAAGTTGTGATGTTTATATGAGTCTTTATCAGAATGCTTTTTGCTTTAAAACCTGACACCAGCCTTCCCAATGTGTCCCATAAGAGGTAAGTCCCCAAAAAGGTTAATAGATATTTTGCAAAAAAAAAAATAAATCAATCAAAATGCCTGCTCAGATTAAGTTGGGAAAATCTTAGGATAAGACACCTGTCTTCACTGCAGGATTTTCCAGAGCCTGTAAATCCCTAATGTGCAGTAAGAATTTCCAAGAGAGAGATATACTGTGCAGTGCTGCCAACCTACCTCACCTGAGAATTACTTCTCAATGATCATCTCAAAGGATATTTTCCAGGACACACTACACCTTAAAATGCAAATCATGTTACCATGGATATAAATGAGCTGAGCAGCCTAGGTGAACCCTTAATAAAATTAACTAGAAGGCATAATGACATTCATGTTTTCTGCTCAAAGGGGAATCTATTTTCAATTTGGAAACTGAATCATAGAAATATTTTTCATGTTAGAAAAGGAGGTAAGAGCCCTCATCACTGCATCATAGCTCAGAAAGGTCACAAGAGGGGCAGAACACTGATCCCACAGACCCTCTCAGAATGGACAATGAGGCTGCAACCCTCCTGGGCTGATTGATAAGTGACTAGTGAGGGCCATTGGTATAGCACATTGGAAAATGTCATATTATTTCAAGTTTTATTAAGAAATAATTGACATATATCACTGGAAGAGTTTAAGTTATACAGCATGATGGTTTGATTTTCCTTTACTGTGAAATGATTACCACAATAGGTTAGGCTGACATCTGTCTTCTCATATAGATACAATAAAAAGGAAAAAAGAAGAAAAGAAGAAAGGAAAAAAAAAGTTTGCTCCTTGTCCCGACCTGCAGGAAAGACAACTAGGGCCCGAAGAGAGGGGGAGGAGAATAGAGACACAAGACGCGAGGGATGGAGACAAGACAATTTCCTGATCAAGTCTCTCTTTATTAGGGAAGTACGCACAGCTTATATAGCATATCTCAAGCGGGAAGGAGTCGTGGCTGATCCTGATTGGCAGGTGAGCATGATAATGAGATCTTCTGTAAATGTCCTATAGAGAGTCCATGTGGGTGCATGCGCACTTGAGCATGAAGAACGGGAAGTGAGTCAGCAGTAAATCAACAACAAAATGGAGTCCTTGTGAAAGTTCTGTGATGGCGGCGACAGCTGCTGCAGCTCAGCCTGATTGTCTGGCTCCCGACATCTCCCCCTTTTTTATTTTTTAATGACAGAGCTCTCTGTCATGTAGCAGACTGTGCCTGTCTTAGGTTGACTCGCAACAAGAGGACCCTTACCCGTCATGGGAGCACAGGTAGCTAGACCAGTGTCCTGTCTTAGGCTGGTGTTCTCTTTTGCTTGTCTTACCCGTCACTGACTAACCAGCCTCTACTTTGGGGGAGGGCAGCCAATTCCATTCGTACTGATCAATGGCTATTTTGTCAGCATACTCAGAAGAACGTGATGTGATGGTCGATCAGGCTCTTTGTCAATCAGCAGGTGATAAGTGGCAAAGCCATGTCTTCTTTGGGTCCTCCTTAGTCTGCAGAGGGCAAAAGCTCCAATACAAAAAGCAATGAGGAAAAGTATCCCAAGAGCAGTAGTACCACTCCAAGCTTTAAGAAAACCACCAATTGTTTGTAAAAATTGGGCTCCAGTCATTGGGGGTACCCTAGTTTGATTTATGGCCAAAATTTCGTGTGTAAGCTGGGAGGTTAGATTCATAAAGGTAAGGTTCCAAGGACCAGCAAGCCATAGGTTCAAGTTTTTGAGCGATTCAGAAAGATTTTGAACTCTGGCAGAGGTAACACACATATGAGGAAAAGAAGGAGCACAGGAAATAGATTGTACCTGAAAGAGAATGTCCACCTGTTCTTGCAAGAGTGCTACCTGCTGATTCAGGGTCAATATGCCGGTGGCGAGATGGTTGTCAATAGCCTGCTGAGTGTTCAAAGCAGAGGACACTCGTCCTGACAGCTGGTCAACTGTGGCAGCCATAACAGCAGTCTGGGACACGGCCACGCCTGCTACTGCAGCGGCCGTAGCAGCCAATGCCACGGCAGTGACTATAGCAGCTGTCACTCCAAAATCTCTTTTTTCTCTATGCAAGATCACCGGATAATCGCCTTCGATCTCTACTGGGTATGGCAGGTATAGAGGTATTCTCACTATCAGAGCAATTTTATGCTCTGAGGCATTCCAACAGGCGGCCAATGAACAATTAAGGGTAGAACAATTAACAGTTGTGGTTACAATATCATAATTATCAACAGCACCCTCCCGACTTACAAGCACAAAGAAAAATGGAGGTTTAACACATACAGGATAATTCAATTCTGTAAATTTTGTTACAGTAATATTATAGGCATCATTCCACTGATAAGTTCCATTTTGATACATTCCTTCTAAGAGAAGGAGGGAAGCCATATTAGTGCATGCATTTGGACCACAAAGGTACACACCATTAAAAAGAGGTTCTATGGCCTGAGAGGGCTCTTGTTTGTGCCAAGGAGAAGATTTATAAGATTGATTTTGAATATAGAAGGTTCAGGTCCTTCAATGCACAAATTGGAGGGGAGAGGATAACTTCGGTAAAAATAATAACAGTCATACCAAGGGATAGACCATTGAAAGCTTGTATCTGGAGAGTGGTTCCATTTACCCCAGCAGCGGTGGCGAGGGCCAATCTGGCAACAGGGTTGGGAAATATTTGTACTTTTCCTGGATGGGTATAAAAGGTTTGAAATGCCAAGCACTTGCCCTTCTGTATGGTCACTAATATTTGTATAGGCAAAAAGGCCAAGGCTTGCGTTCCTAAGCATGACACATGGGCTGTCTGAGGTATTAGTATTGTTAACAATTTTGAAACATAATGCTCCACTCAATGGAAAAGTAAGGTTTATCTTTTGTCTCTCATCATTACAAGGTATAGATGGGAGCCCCGAAGAAGTATTGGTAGAGAAAATGTGGAGGAAACAGGGGCAGTGGTTCCCACCGCTTGTAGAACAGGTAGGTTACATAAAAGGGCCCACCTTGCTCCTCCGTGGACGGGGGTTATTT
>JAQQAC010019963.1:53165152-53224866 GCA_029783875.1 Phataginus tricuspis | reverse complement strand
GTTACATAAAAGGGCCCACCTTGCTCCTCCGTGGACGGGGGTTATTTATAGGCTATTGGCAGTCAGCAGCAGTAAGAACCGCAAAGGAAACATGGTTACCTAAAGAGGGGGAAGGAATTTTATGCTAACAAGGTTTATTGTACATACTATAACAGACTATCAGTCTAATCTATATCAGTGGCATCTATTTGTTTTACTAATCTTTCAGGAAGCCACTGAGCACTATCTGATTTTGAATCATATATACATACTGAGCCTCGTCCCCAAATAAGTACTGGAGAAGATTCTTGCCACTGATTAGTTAAAGGATCTCTCCATATCACCTTTGCATAATCTTGTTGACTCTGGGGATGCCAAAAGCGATCTGCTGCAGAACGCCCTCTGACATCTAAAATCAAAAAATTCAAAATAAAAAGAGCATGATTCAGGAGGTTTTTAGGTGAGCCTTTTATGGGGTAATACTCCCCCTTTTTTATTCTTTGTAAATAAAGTTTTAAAGTAAGGTGGGCTCGTTCTACTATTCCTTGTCCCTGTGGATTATAAGGGATTCCAGTTGTATGGATGATGGAAAACTGTTCACAAAATTTTTTGAAGGCAGAACTACTATATCCCGGGCCATTGTCAGTCTTAATTTTAGAGGGGTGGCCTAAAACAGAAAAGGCATGTAGTAAATGTGCAATAACATGTTTAGTGGCTTCACCTGATTGTAGGGAGGCACATACTAGGCCACTGCAGGTATCTATGCATACATGAATATATTTTAAATGACTGAATTCAGGGAAATGAGTAACATCCATTTGCCATAGGGCATTGGGCACAAGACCCCTGGGATTAACTCCATGATGAGGAATAGGGAGAGAAGGTAAGCAGGAGGGACATTGTTTTACTATTTGTCTGGCTTGTTCCCTGGAAATTTTATAACATAGACGGAACGATTGTGCGTTTAGATGATGAAGGGCATGGGCAGCTTGAGCTGCTGTGACATTGGATGAGAGTTGAAGGCATACCACCCGTGCTGCTAGGTCGGCGGTGGTGTTACCATGGGCTAGAGGTCCTGGAAGGTTAGAGTGTGCTCTAATATGTGTTATACAGAATTTGCAAGATCTCTGTCTGATAAGAGCTTGAATTTGTAAAAATAATTGCTGTGCGGGTGAAGAGGGTTTAAGGAAAGCTGCAGTCTCTAGCAGGGGCACACTATTAGCTACATAAGCGCTATATGAAAAATATTCAAGGAGGTGGATGCGTATCTGGCAAAAACTGCTAAGACAGCACATAGCTCTACAAGCTGAGCAGAACGGTGAGGGGTCAGGAAATAATGGGTAGTATTGTCAGAACAAAAGGCTGCGATCCCAGAAGATGAGCCATCTGTAAACACAGTTAAAGCAACTGAAATGGGATACAAAGAAGTAACCTTAGGAAAGACGAATGCATGAATACGTAAAAAGTGAAGGAGCTTATCCTGTGGAAAGTGATTATCAATAGTCCCTGAGAATGCTGCAAAAGCTATAGGCCAATCTTCAGTGGATTGAAACAGCCAATCCACTTGAGCAGCAGTATAAGGCACAATGCACATATCAGGGTCTTTCCCAAAATGTAGTCTGCTTTGTTTCCTGCCTAACTGGACAAGCTGAGAAACAGCAGAATAATATGGCTGAATGATCTTCACAGGAGAAGAGAGAAGATGCACCCACAAGATGGGGGCTGTCTGCCAGAAGACGGCAGTAGGTGTATGTTCGGTAGGGAGGATAAGATACATCAGGGGGAATTTACAATCTATATGAGTAACAAACTGTTCTGCAATAGCAGATTCTACTAAGGCAAGGGCCTCACGCCCGGAAGGGGTTAATTGCCTAGGGGAGCTAGGATTGGCATCTCCTTGTAGGATATCAAAAAGGGGTTTAAGTTGTCCAGTAGTAAGCCTTAAATATGGACGTAGCCAATTAATATCCCCAAGCAACTTTTGAAAATCATTCAAGGTTTTTAACTGATCTGTTCGCATATGAGCCTTTTGTGGTTTTATGTGACCTCCCGTCATTTGATAACCAAGATAAGTATACGGGTCAGTCAATTGAACCTTCTCTGGAGCAACTTGTAAGCCAGACGCCATCAAATCCGTTTTTAAGGAATCAAAAAGGAGAAGCAGCTGCGCGGGATCTGGCAGCGCTAACAAGATATCATCCATGTAACGTATGATGCAGGCTCATGGCCACTTGGCACGAGAATGTGAAATGGCTGCAGCTACAAATTTTTGACACAACGTGGGGCTGTTAGCCATTCCTTGCGGTAGAACCTTCCACTGAAATCTAAGCATAGGCCGATCAAAATTCATTGCGGGAATACTAAAAGCAAAGCGCTCTTTGTCTTTTGGGTGTAATGGTATAGTGAAAAAGCAGTCTTTCAGGTCAATAATAATTTTTGACCATCCAAGAGGTACAGCACTCGGTATAGGGATCCCTGGTTGTAAGGGCCCCATGATTACCAGCCCTCATATTGAGACGGGAGATTTCCTTGCAAACTTCAACAAATAATCTCCCCCTGATAAAGTGGCACGGGCTATAGTTTGCCACTCGGCTGGAGTTATCCAGGCATCAGAGATAGCCTCTAAGATAGCTTGAGTATAGGGGGCAGTGGCTCCGTACTGTGCCACTGCTTGCTTAAGTTCTTTTACAATTTTAAAATCTAGATTATAAATTTCTCTCGTTCTATTGTCTTGCGGACCTGTCTCCAAAACTGGGAACTGATCTAACAGACGGCCACTCATGGGGAAAGATGCATCAAAAGATATGGTCCTTTTAATAGCAGAACGCCAATGCGAACCGTCAGTCGGCATCAGGGCCTTTGAAAAGGGAGCGGTAACTTCCTGTTTAGGCTGATCTACATCTGTACTTTTAAGCAGGCTTCCGGTCTTTAAATCTTGAAGCTGCTGTATCAGTGCCTGATGTTCTTCCTCTAGCTTAATCTGCTCCTTTAAGAATTCAATTTTTCCTTTCACTTCTGCCCGAGTGTCTAAAGCAGGAAGAGCGCAGGGAGCGGGGGGGATATGGGCAGAGCAGAGGGGCGTAACTCCCCTACTTCCTTAAGTGACGTGTCCAGCCCTCTCGTTTCTACTGCGCGCGCCTCTCCGAGTACTGCGCGCGCCTCTCGGAGAAGGGTGTTGTAAGAGGGCGGAGGCAAATGAGGAAGTTTCGAAGGGCGTTTCTTATTAAGTTTCACTTCCTTCTTTTGAGGGCGGGGACTTTTTGAGACTATGCCCTGTGGCGCAGTTTCATCCTCCACTGAGCCAGAGCTTTCACTAGACAAAGAAATGAGGAGGTCCCCACTTGGCTCAGGAGCTCGGGCCTCGGACTGCTTGTCCTGTTCTTGATCTGATTTTACTTCTAGCAAGACGGATTCGCCCCGCTGTACCACAGCAGCAACATCTTTACATTCTGTCTTACGTTCTAACAAATCATTAATAAGATTCCAGTAGGAGAAGGCCGTTACAGGCACTTGCTGAGGACCGAAGGTCCAGTAAAAATCTTTCATTGCATCTCCAAACCGTCTCCAAACATTTACATCAATTGTGCCCTCCTGAGGTAGCCAGGGGCAAAACTTTTCTAAAAAGGAAAGAAAGGTCTCTAGGTTTTTCCGTTTTACTGTCACTCCTCGCGCCTGAAGGGCTTGTTTCAATCCTGTTATAAATTCGTCTTTTTGACTAGAATGTGTGTGTCCCATTGTCTTAAAAGTTGTCAGTCACTTACCTTACCAGTCCTTGGAGCGCTCGGCCTCTCACTCAGGATCTGGCTGCCGAGAAAAACTTGTCTTATTACGGGAATTCCTTACTCAGAGTCCATCGGTTTTCTCTCTCAGAATCCCCTCGTTCTTCGGGCCCCACGTTGGGCGCCACTTGTCCTGACCTGCAGGAAAGACAACTAGGGCCCGAAGAGAGGGGGAGGAGAATAGAGACACAAGACGCGAGGGATGGAGACAAGACAATTTCCTGATCAAGTCTCTCTTTATTAGGGAAGTACGCACAGCTTATATAGCATATCTCAAGCGGGAAGGAGTCGTGGCTGATTCTGATTGGCAGGTGAGCATGATAATGAGATCTTCTGTAAATGTCCTATAGAGAGTCCATGTGGGTGCATGCGCACTTGAGCATGAAGAACGGGAAGTGAGTCAGCAGTAAATCAACAACAAAATGGAGTCCTTGTGAAAGTTCTGTGATGGCGGCGACAACTGCTGCTGCTCAGCCTGATTGTCTGGCTCCCGACAGCTCCTTATGATGAGAACTCATACGATTTACTCTCAGCAACTTTCCTATATATCATATAGCATTGTTAGCTATAGTCAGGTTGTGCATTACATATAATATTTATTTATCTTGTAACTGGAAGTTTATACCATTTGACCACCTTCCTCTAATCCTCCCCACCCCCATTACTTCTGGTAACTACAAATCTGATCTCTTTTCTGAGTTTTTGTTTTCTGTTTAGATTTACATACAAGTGAGATCATATCATATTTGTGTTTCTCTCTCTGAGTTATTCAATTATCATAATGCCTTTCACATCCATCCATGGTGTTGCAAATGATAGGATTTCCTCATTTTTTATGGCTGAATAATATTCCCTTCATTACATCTTTATCCATTCAACCATTGATGGACACTTAGGTTGTTTCCATGTCTTGGCTGTTGTAAATAATGGTGCTATGAACATGGGGGTGCAGATATCTTTTTGAATTAGTGTTTTCACCACCTTTGGATCTATTCCCAGAAGTGGGATTGCTGGGTCATGTGGAAGTTCTATTTTTAACTTTTTGAGGAACCTCCATACTGTTTTCCATAGCGGCTGTACCAATTTACAATCCTACCAACAGTGAACAAGGGTTCCCTTTTCTCTACATCTTCACTAGCACTTGTTATCTCTTGTCTTTTTGATGATGGTCATTCTAACAGGTGTGAGGTGATATCTTACTGTGGTTTCAGTTTGCATTTTCTTAATAACTAGTGATGTTGAACATCTTTTCATGTACTGGTTGGCCTTTTGCGTATCTTCTTTGGAGAAATGTCTATTAAGGTCTTTTGCCCATTATGTAAAAATTGGGCTATTTTTTTATTTTTTACATACTTTACTATTGAGTTTGTATGAGTTCTTTATATATTTTGGATTTTAACCCTTCATCAGATATATGGTTTGCAAATAATTTTCCTGTTCTGCAGGTGATCTTTTTAATTTGTTGATGGTTTCTTTTAGTTTGATGTAGTCCTACTTGTTTATTTTTTATTTTGTTGCTTGTATTTTAAGTGTCATATCCAAAAAAATCATTACTAGGACTCATGTCAAGGAGCTTTATTCCTGTATTTTCTTCCAGGAGATTCATGGTATCAGGTCTTATACTTAAGTCTTTAATCCATTTGAGTTAGTTTTGTGAGTGGTTTAAGATAGAGTCCCAGTTTCATTCTTTTACTCATGAATATGCAATTATCCCACCACCATTTATTGAAGACTGTCTTTTCTCCATTGCATAATCGTGGTTCTCTTGTCAAATATTAATTGACTCTATATGCTAGGGTTTATTTCTAGGATCTAAATTCTATTCCATTGGTTGATTTGTCTGTTTTTATGCCAACACCATGCTGTTTTAATGACTATAGCTTTACAGTATAGCACAAAATCAGGATGTGTGACACCTCCTGCTTTGCTCTTTCTCAGTGTTTCTTCAGTTATTTGGAGTCTTTATAGTGGTTCCATATACATTTTAGGAGTGCCTTTTCTACTTTTGTAAAAATGTCCTTGGAATCTTGATTGGGATTGCTTTGAATTTATAGATACCTTTTGACATTTTAACAATATTAATTCTTGCCATTCATAAGCCTGAGATACCTTTCCATTTTTGTGTGTTGTCTTCAGTTTCTTTCACCAATGTCCTGTGGTTTTGAGAGCAGAACTCTTTCACCTTAGTGAAATTTATTCCTAAGTATTTTATATTTTTTGACACTATATAAATTGGATCGATTTGTATCTTTTTCAGAAAATTTTTGGTAGTATATAGAAATGCTACTGATTTTTGTATGTCAATATTGTATTCTGCAACTTTACTGAATTCTTTGATTAGCTCTAATAATTTTTTGGTTGAGTATTTAGGATTTTCTATATATAAGATCATATCATCTGCAAATAAAAACAATCTTCTTACTTTCCAATTCTGATACCTTTTATTTCTTTTTCTTGCCTGGTTGCTCTAGCTAGGACTTCTAGTACTGTGTTAATTAGGAGTGGTGAGAGTGAGTACCTGTGTCTTCTTCCTGATCTTAGAGGAAAAGCTTTCAATCATTCACCACTGAGTATGGTATTAGCGCAGGCCTTGTTATATATGGCCTTTATTATGTAGAGATATGTTCCTTCTATGCCTACGTAGTTAAGAGTTTTTATCATAAATGGATGTTGAATTTTGTTAAATGCTTTTTCTGCATCTATTAAGATGATCATATGATTCTTTCCTTTCACTGTAGTAATATGATATATCACATTGACTCACTAATATGAGTATGGTGAACCATCCTGGCAGCAGGGATAATCCCAGTTGATAATGTTGTATGACTTTTTTTGCTATCATTAATGTACAATTAAATTAACAACATTATGGTTACTAGACTCCCCCTATTATCAAGTCTCCACCACATACCACATTACAGTCACTGTCTGTCAGCATAGTAAGATGCTATAGAATCACTGCTTGTCTTCTCTGTATCATACTGCCTTCCCCAAACTACCCCCCACTACATTATATGTGCTAATCATAATGCCCCTTTTCCCCCTTTATCCCTCCCTTCCCACCCATCTTCTACAATTCCTTTCTCTTTGGTAACTTAGTTCATTCTTGGGTTCTGTGAGCCTGCTGCTGTTTTGTTCTTTCAGTTTTTTTCTTTGCTCTTATACTCCACATATGAGTGAAATCATTTGATACTTGTCTTTTTCTGCCTGGCTTATCTCTCTGAGCATAATACCCTCTAGCTCCAACCATGCTGTTGCAAATAGTAGAATTTGCTTTCTTCTTATGGCTGAAAAATATTCCATTGTATGTATGTACCACCTCTTCTTTTTTATTTATTTATTTATTTTTATTAAGGTATTATTGATATACACTCTTATGAACATTTCACATGAAAAAACAATGTGGTTACTACATTTCCCATATTATCAAGTCCCCACACATACCCCGATTCAGTCACTGTCCATCAGTGTAGTAAGATGCCACAGATTCACTATTTGCCTTCTCTGTGCTACACTGTTTTCCCCGAGATCCCCCACACCATGTGTACTAAACATAATACCCCTCAATCCCCTTCTCCCACCCTCCCCACACGCCCTCCCACACCCCTCCCCTTTGGTAACCACTAGTTCCTTCTTGGAGTCTCTGAGTCTGCTACTATTTTGTTCCCTCAGTTTTGCTTCGTTGTTACACTCCACAAATGAGGGAAATCATTTGGCACTTGTCTTTCTCCGCCTGGCTTCTTTCACTGAGCATAATATCCTCAAGCTCCATCCATGTTGTTGCAAATGGCAGGATTTGTTTCCCTTTTATAGCTGAATAGTATTCCATTGTGTATATGTACCATCTCTTCTTTATCCATTCATCTACTGATGGACACTTAGATTGCTTCCATATCTTCGCTATTGTAAAAAGTGCTGCAATAAAGATAGGGTTGCATATGTCTTTTTGAATCTGAGAAGTTGTATTCTTTGGGTAAATTCCAAGGAGTGGGATTCCTGGGTGAAATGGTATTTGTATTTTTAGTATTTTGAGGAACCTCCATATTGCTTTCCACAATGGTTGAACTAGCTTACATTCCCACCAGCAGTGTAGGAGTGTTCCCCTTTCTCCGAATCCTTACCAGCATTTGTTATTCTTAGTCTTTGGATGCTGGCCATTCTTACTGGTGTGTACCACCTCTTCTTTATCCATTCATCTACTGATGGACACTTAGGTTGCTTCCATTTCTTGGCTATTGTAAATAGTGCTGTGATAAACATAGGGGTGCATCTGTTTTCTTCAAACTGGGCTGCTGCATTCTTAGGGTAAATTCATAGGAGTGAAATTCCTGGGTCAAATGGTATTTATATTTTGAGGAACCTCCATACTGCTTTCCACAATGGTTGAACTATTTTACATTCCCACCAGCAGTGTAGGAGGGCTCCCCTTTCTCCACATCCTCACCAACATTTGTTGTTGTTTGTCTTTTGGATCGTGGCCACCCTACCTGGTGTGAGGTGATATCTCACTGTGGTTTTAATTTGCACTTCTCTGATGATTAGCAATGTGGAGCATCTTTTCATGTGCCTGTTGGCCCTCTGAATTTCTTCTTTGGAGAAGTGTCTATTCAGCTCCTCTCCCCATTTTTTAATTGGCTTATTTGCTATTTGTTTGTTGAGGTGCATGACCTCTTTATATAATTTGGATGTCAACCCCTTATTGGAAATATTTATGAATATATTCTCCCATACTGTAGGATGTCTTTTAGTTCTACTGATGGTGTCCTTTGCTGCACAGAAACTTTTTAGTTTGATATAGTCCCACTTGTTCATTTTTGCTTTTGTTTCCCTTGCCCAGGGAGGTATGTTCATGAAGAAGTTGCTCATGTTTATGTCCAAGAGATTTTTGCCTGTTTTTTTCTAAGAGTTTTATGGTTTCATAACTTACATTCAGATCTTTGATCCATTTTGAGTTTACTTTTGTGTTTGGGGTTAGACAATAATCCAGTTTCATTCTCTTACATGTAGCTGTCCAGTTTTGACAACACCAGCTGTTAAAGAGACTGTCATTTCCCCTTTGTATATCCATGGCTACTTTATTGTATATTAATTGACCATATATGGTTGGGATTATATCTGGGTTCTGTAGTCTGTTCCATTGATCTATGGGTCTGTTCTTGTGCCAGTACCAAATTGTCTTGATTACTGTGGGTTTGTAGTAGAGCTTGAAATTCCCCCGCTTTATTCTTCCTTCTCAGGATAGCTTTGGGTATTCAAGGTCTTTTGTTGTTCCATATGAATTTTAGAACTATTTGATCTAGTTCATTGAAGAATGCTCTTGGTATTTTGATAGGGATTGCATTAAATCTGTAGATTGCTTTAGGCAGGATGGCCATTTTGGCAATATTAATTCTTCCTATCCATGAGCACGGGATGTGTTTCCATTTATTGGTATCTTCTTTAATTTTTCTCTTGAGTTTTTTGTAGTTTTCAGAGTATAGCTCTTTCACTTCTTTGGTTAGGTTTATTCCTAGATATTTTATTCTTTTTGATGCAATTGTGAATGGAATTGTTTTTCTGATTTCTCTTTCTGCTAGTTCATCATTAGTGTATAGGAATGCAACAGATTTCTGTGTATTAATTTTGTATCCCTGAACTTTGCTGAATTCAGATATTAGATCTAGTAGTTTTGGAGTTGATACTTTAGGGGTTTTTATGTACAATATCATGTCATCTGCAAACAGGGATAGTTTGACTTCTTCCTTACCAATATGGATGTCATTTATTTCTTTGTGTTGTCTGATTGCCATGGCTAGGACCTTCAGAACTATGTTGAATAAAAGTGGGGAGAGTGGGCATCCTTGTCTTGTTCCCAAGCTTAAAGGAAATGCTTTCAGCTTCTCGCTGTTAAGTATAATGTTGGCCGTGGGTTTGTCATATATGGCCTTAATTATGGTGAGGTGCTTGACCTCTATACCCATTTTGTTGAGAGTTTTTATCATGAATGGATGTTGAATTTTGTCAAATGCTTTTTCAGCATCTATGGAGATGATCATGTGGATTTTGTCCTTTTTGTTGATGTGGTGGATGATGTTGATGGATTTTTGAATGTTGTACCATCCTTGCATCCCTGGGATGAATCCCACTTCATCATGATGGATGATCTTTTTGATGTATTTTTTTTTGATGTATTTTTGAATTCAGTTTGCTAATATTTTGTTGAGTATTTTTTCATCTATGTTCATCAGGGATATTGGTCTGTAATTTTCTTTTTTTGTGGTGTCTTTGCCTTGTTTTAGTATTAGAGTGATGTTGGCCTTGTAGAATGAGTTTGGGAGTATTCCTTCCTCTTCTACTCTGCGGAAAACTTTAAGGGGGATGGGTATTAGGTCTTCACTCAATGTTTGATAAAATTCAGCAGTGAAACTGTCCCTTTACTTTCAGTCTGTGTATGTCTTTGGGTTTGAAGTGAGTCTCTTGTAGGCAGCGTATAGACTGGTCTTGTTTTTTTTATCCATTCAGTGACTCTATGTCTTTAGATTGGTGCATTCAGATCATTTTCGTTTAGGGTGATTATTGATAGGTATGTATTTATTGCCATTGCAGGCTTTAGATTTGTGGTTACCAAAGGTTCAAGGGCAATTCCCTTACTATATAGCAGTCTAATTTAAGTCACTTCATATGCTATTACAAACACAACCTAAGGGTTCTTTTCTTTTCCCTCCTTTTCTTCCTCCTCCATTCTTTATATGTTAGGTATCATATTCTGTACTCTTTGTCTATCCCTTGGGTGACATCTCTTTAGCCTTAGGAATACCTCCATGTATAGCAGTCCCTCCAAAATGAACTGCAGAGGTGATTTGTGGGAGGTAAATTCCCCCAGCTTTTGCTTATCTAGAAATTGTTTAATCCTTCCTTCAAATTCAAATGATAACCTTGCTGGGCAAAGTATTCTTGGTTTGAGGCCCTTCTGCTTCATTGCGTTAATATATCATGCCACTCCCTTCTGGCCTGTAAGGTTTCTGTTGAGAAGTCTGATGATAGCCTGATGGGTTTTCCTTTGTATGTAATCTTTTTTCTCTCTCTAGCTGCTTTTAAAAGTCTGTCTTTATCCTTGATCTTTGCCATTTTAATTATTATATGTTTTTATGTTGTCTTCCTTGGGTCCCTTGTGTTGGGAGATCTGTGCACCTCTATGGCCTGAGAGACTATCTCCTTCCCCAGATTGGGGACGTTTTCAGCAATTACCTCCTCAATGACACTTTCTATCCCTTTTTCTCTCTTCTTCTTCTGGTACCCCTATAATACGGATATTGTTCTGTTTGGTTTGGTCACACAGTGCTCTCAATATTCTTTCATTCTTAGAGATTCTTTTTTCTTTCTGTACCTCAGCTTCTTTGTATTCCTCTTCTCTAATTTCTGTTCCATTCACCGTTTCTTCTACTACATCTAATCTGCTTTTAAATCCCTCTATTGTATGTTTCATTTCAGATATGGAATTTCTTAATGATTGAATCTCTATCTTAAATTTGTTCATTTGTTCCTGAGTTCTTGACTATTTTTCTGTACCTCCATGAGCATGTTTATGATTTTTATTTTAAACTCTGTTTTAGGAAGATTGGTGTTTTCATTTTCATTTGGTCCTTTTTCTGGGGTTTGTGAGATTTTTGGTCTGAACCAGGTTCCTTTGATGTTTTATAATTCTATGTGGTGGTGTCCTCTAGTGCCAAGAAGCTCCAGTCTCTGCAGCTTCTCAGCTCCTAGAGTGAGGTTGGGGGTCATAGGGGAGCAGCGCTGGTGCCTGGGGGGAGGAAAGAGCTGTTTCCTGAATCCCAGCTGCAGTGCCTGTCTCCAGTATCAGAGCCAGTGGGCTGAGCACACAGGTGTAAACCTCTGTGCTTGACATCTCTACTTGTTGTAGGTGGGGCCTCCCTCTGGCTGGCCTGATGCCAGCACAGTGACTATCGGTTTGCGAGCAGATGCTAGCAGGCCAGGAGGAAGGCACAGTAGGCTGCATGTCACAGTGGGGGGCCTTGGAGCTGAGCAGGCAGCCAGGGGGATGGAGCACCTGTAGCTCCTGAAAGTTCCCAACCTTCTGGGCAGAGTGCACCCAGACTACCTTGTCCACCTATTCCTTCTCCCACACAGCAAGCTCTGTGCTAACCCTACCCCTTCAGCAGCCCTCTCACTGCTAGGAAGCCTCTTAAACCACCAATCTTTCCTTTATCCCAGAGCAGCCAAATGTGGATCCCTGTCCTCCATAAATGACTGGAATCTCGGTCTCTCAAGCACTCTGCCTGTCCCACCTCCCCAACCCCATCAACCTCCAGAGCACTACACAATGTAGGTTTGTGCTCCAAAGCTCACTTCCAGGGCTGGGTGTTCAGCAGTCTTAGGCTTCCACCCCCTCCCAGCTCCATTTATCTTCCTCCCACCGGTGTGCTGAGGTGGAGGCAGGGCTTGGGTTCCACGGATCAAGGCTTTTGTATGTTACCTTGTTTTGTGAGATCTGCTCTGTTCATGAGGTCTGTATGCAGTCTGGTGCAGCCTTCTTTCCTGTTGCTGTTTTACAGCTAGTTGTATTAACTATATTTTCACACTATATGTGGTTTTGGGAGGAATTCTCTGTCTCACCTCTTACGCCACCATCTTGAATCTTTGTTGTATGACTTTTTTAATGTGTTGCCTAATTTGAGAATTATCACTTCCTCATGAAAGCCTATTCATATCAGTGTGCTGCTTATGTGAGTTATAACTTCAAGCATCTATACTCATCAGGAATATTAGCCTGTAGTTTTCTTAACTACGATTGTCCTCCTCTGGTTTTGGTGTCAGGATAATGCTGGCCTCATAAAATGAGTTTGGGAGAGTTCCCTTCTCTTTTATTTTTTGGAAAAGTTTGAGAAGTCAAATAGCATCACTTCTGTCTTATTGGTTTATTGGTCAGGACGGTCATAAGGCTCTGACCAAATGCAAGGAAAGGAGATACAAATGCAAATGCAAAAATTGCATATATATATATATATATATATACAACTATCTTTGGAAAATACTATCTGCTACAGCTTTACTAAAAGCAGAATCTGTTCTTAAGATTTCTTATGTCTCTATCTAGAGAGCTATAACTAAATTCAATGATAAATAATAAAAGAGCTAAATGCATTTTTTGAAAAGGCACAAGACTAGCTATTGAGATGATCTTATTTCAAATATACACTTATTTAGAGATAGATAAGTAACTTAATAGTCAAAAATTCTAATTTGAGATAGTATAAGAAATCAGTTGTTTTAAGTCAGTAAAGGCATCATCTTTGAAACTCTAGCTCATCAACATCAGTCAATAAATCAAATTAGTATAATCTTCCCAAATCTTGGTACTTACACTTCATAAGTTTTCCGTGCAAGGCAATAGTCCAACATCTATTCTTGTTAACAAGGAAAAATGAAAGTAAGTTATTCTATGCTTAAAATATAAGATAAAATTGAGAGAATTCTCTGATATCAAAATTAGACTATCCAAACATTTCCAAAGAGGTGAAATAGAATGAAAATATTATTAATGATTAATGTAGTTGAATGGGAAATGACTTAGAATGGAACAGAAAACATAATAGAGAAACTATAGTCCTCCAACAAATTCTTCTTCTCTGAATTCATGTCAGTGTGCTACCTATGCAGGTTATTACCTCAAGCCATTCTATATATACATATAAAGACACAGAAATATAATTTGCATTTTTCATCTTGCTTTCACACCATATGTGTATTCACTCCTGCCGCCCAACACTCTGAATGCTATAGAAATTTGATTGATGCATGCTGTAAAAATTTAATGAAAATGAAGTGAGGTGATTATTTTGTATGTTGCTTACTTTATGGAATATGGGAGTTAAGAAACTTGAATAGCTGATTGGTTTGAAGGACTCTCTTTTTGGACTGAGCAAAGGGGTTCCATTATGGGAATTTTGTTCTCTGGCAACTACAAGAAAGTGTATTAGGTAGGTGATGCCAAGGAAGGGAAGTGTACTCACTTCACTTTATTGCTTGCAGATTACCTCAAATTATTCACACAGGCATCTGCCTCAATTACCATCCAATCTATTACTTGTCTACTTTTGTTCTCAAGGATGAACATCTTTATAGCATGATTGGGTTTTTTCTCCGTAAACAAAGCATATTGCTAAATTACCTTTCACAAAAGCCACTTTGAGGTAGATATTATGTTTTAAGATAAAAGCCTGAAAGACATGACGCTGAGTCTTTTTAGAAGAGAAAAGGTATCTAGTGCCCTGAATATTTCCACAGAGTACACAAGAGTTAATGGAAGGAACGCAAACATTCAAGCCATGAGGAGTGGTTTTAAACACAACTCATGATCTGTGCAATATTAATAAACCACTTTATGTCTCTGATACGCATTGTGCTTACATAAAAAATGGGAATAATATTCCCTGTCTTGCAGGACTGTCACAGGGATTAAGTTGGAATGACATACGAAGTGTCTGCTAGTAAGAAACAACCAGTAAATCCTATTTTATTATCTCTCCCCAACTCAGTTGTTATATTTTTCTGTTTTTAATCTTTTAACCATGTCTGTTTTGTTTTTAATGTGATAGGTGAATATTTTGAAATTACAGGCATGCACATACATGCATGCACTTTATCTTTTTAAAGAGAAGTTTTGTCTTCCTTCCTCCCTCCCTCCTTTCTTTGCTTTTTTTCCCCCCACAGGCATCTCAGCGTCTGCCATGTGCCAGACACCTGTATGTAGCATCAGTTACCCAGAGCAAGGCAGCCTTGAAACTGCCTTGATGAGGCTATGCCATGTGTTATCAGAAAAGAGTATTTGAACAAATAAATAATTAGGTACAGCTTAGTTACAGATGAGAAAGAAAAGAGTTAAAAGTGCTAGAAGGGACCTATGCAAGAGCATAGATAGGAAGGTCAAGGAAGGCTTTTATGAGGAAGTGATAATTAAACAGAGAACTAAAGAACAGTGTACTGATTAATTTCCATTTCCCCACCCCTCCTACACCCACTCTCAACCATTGTCTGCTTTTTTCAACCCTTCTTATCCCCAGGGAGGCTGATCCCTGAGAATCGCATAATGTTTGCTCCCCTGCCCTCAGGCTTCCTGTTGAGTTCCGCCCAAGGGAGACACTGGCTAGACAGAGGGGCAGAAGGACAGAGATGTCAAGGTATCCCCTGGCCCTCCTTCCATGCTCTGACATTGCATCTGTGGCGACAGTCGCGTCTTTCACAAGAGTCCTTCCTCGGGGGTCTAGTTCATACCAGGCTCAGACAATACCACTTCCTCCTCTTGCTCAAGGTATGACAATGGCTTCCCAGTGTTGCAGTCTCTGGTGCTGCACCCTCAGGGATGTCCCTAGCCCGGCCCTTACCCCTCAAGTCTCTTCGTGTGGACCATCTGGTCTGAATTCTGTTTCTAGCCCAGAACCTGACTGTTACAAAAAGGAGTTGGCCACATGAAACACTGTGAAGGAGCAGTGCAGGGAGAGGAAACAGCTTGTGGGAAGTTTTTAATGTGGACGAGAACTTGGCGTGATTGAGGAATTAGGAGGAGGGCTGCTGTGTGGCTCAAGTCCCGTGAGTGAGATGCCATTGGAGAGGTGACAGGGGCCACATGGTAGGGATCTTGAGGCTATGTAAGACGGTTGGGGTTTATGTTATGCTTGAACCTAACAGTTTTCACCCTTATACAAGTAAGACAAGTTATTTGCTAAATCAAAGTGTTTTCTCTTTAACCAGCAAGACAGAAGGCCAAGAATGGGTTAGGAAATTTTATGTCTTAAGAGAGGGATTAGCTTTGTTTTTACATTCTCTTTAATGTTGTTTTGTCATCATTATTATTATTCTTTTCATGAACGTCTTAGTTCAGAATGCATGTCTAGAATAAAATGTAGTTTGGATCATAAAAATATACCTCCATGTCTTGAAATCTTCAGTTTTATTTCTACCATATTGTACTTTACAAAGTACTTTGTAAGGTAAGAGATTATTACTGTCACTGCTCTGATAAAGTCAAAGCATATATTTTTTTATCAGTGGATTAGCTATATTTATTTATTTATTGCTAACATAGTCCATTTATTTCAAGCTTACTCTAGTCTAAAACAGATAATCTGTGTATCCTTCTGTTCCTCTGCTTGCCATTGAAACTGACCTAAACTAAAGCAGCAGGGAAGCCCTAGAGTGGTCTGGGTCATTTTTTCACCCACTTGCAGGAGATCTTCACATCACTGGTTAAAGAAAGGGTGAACCAGAGATCTCCCCGGACCTTCTGGAAGACTGCAGCAATGCTTCTCACTAACTCAAAGCTGACTTAAGTCCAAGCAGAATGCAGCCTTGAAAAGCCATCATTCTCCTTCCTCACCATGCTTTCCTTGACTTTACTTCTTGCCTTTTCCTTCACTACACTCAGTTTGAGCCATTCCTGGATAATACCCCTGGGGTCTGTTTAGGACCCCTTCTTATATCAGAGCCCCGTCTGACCTACCACCAGCCTCTCAGTATGCTTTCAGATTAGTCTGTCTACTTTACCCCTCTCCTCACGTCCTAATTCCCAAGGCTCATTATTCACAAACCAACAATGGCTTTTCTTTGTTTATATTATAAGATAAAAACTTTCCTGCCTGGCTTCTAAGACTTGCATGATCTGCTTTCTTATTTCCTTTGCCAACAACCTTGGAGTCCTTCTCTACTTTCCTTTTTCTCTCACATCCCACATCCAATCTATCAAGAAAATCCCATAGACTCTGCTTTCAAAATATGTACAGAACCACCTCTCATCACTTCCACAACGACTACCTGGTCCCAGCCACAGCTATCATCTCTTTGCTGGTTTACAGCTTATAACTGCTCTGCTTGCTTTTATCCTGGATGTCCATTCTCCACTCTTTTAAAACCCAAGTCAAGCAAATGTGATTATTTTCTCAAACCCCTGCAAGTTCTCCATATTTCACTCCTGTTAAAGACCAATGTCTTTAGCATGACCTGCAGGGCCCTACATGATCTGCAATGCCCTTCTCATCTCTAAACTCATCTCCCACTACGTTTTCCCATTACTCATCACCCCACTGCACACACAGGTCTTCTTGAACACATTGGGCACACTCCTGACTTGGGGCCTTTGCACTGGTTGTTCTCTCTGCCTTGAATATTTTTCTTCTGGAAATCACAGAGGTAACCCTTCAACTTCATGTCCATGCCCAGTGGTCACCTTTGCAATCCAGTCTACTATGACAACTTGCATCCGTCAGCATAGGCTACATTATACTGTGATAATAAACAACCCTCAAAGCTCGGTGCCTTAACACAACAAAAATTTACTTCTAGCTCATTCTGTGTATCTACACAGGCCAACAGGGTAGTGCCTGTTTGTTGTAGTTACTCAAGGACCTGGACTAAAGGTAATTCCATTTTAACATATACTTGTGCCATCACCACTCAAAGGAAAGATGAACTGCCTTGTCTTGAATAACTAAATGCCTTCACCCAGAAGAGATGCATATCACTTCTACTTATATTTCACTTCTTAAGTCACATGGCCATGCCTAACTTCAACAGATCAAGGGAAAACAATCCTACCATGTGCCCGAAAGGAGGGACATCAGAATGTATGGGAACATTAGCCTATATTAATTATCTATTGCCACAGTAATGCTGCATAACAACTGAGATGTCCAGAAGGTACATGGTATTAGTGTTTATTGCTCATGCTTCTGGGATAACTGGTTAGGTAGTTCTGCTCTCCTTGGCTGTGCACGCTCACCTGTTTGGGGTGCAGCTTGTGCTGACTGATCTAGTCTGGTCTCAGACAGTATCTCTGTTCCATGCGTCTCTAATCCTCCAGTAGGCTAGCCCAGGGATGTTCTTATGGTGATGGCAGAGGCATGAGGGACAGCAAGCAGAAACACACAAGGACTCTTGAGGCCAGGATTCAAAACTGGCTGAAAATAATACATTAAAGCTTCTGCTTCTTGACCCACCAGCTCTGGAAAAACACTGACAAGTTTTATGATAGTTACATTATGTTTTATAACTTTTAAGTATTCCGTGCTCTTTCTATATGTTGATTCTAAATATTGAAAGGAACAAGCAGCATTTACAATATTATTATAATATGAATATTTCCCTTAGATTACCTTTGGCTGCAGGTAACAGAATATCTAGCTAAAAGTCAGTCTCTTTAGAGAAATAATAAGTAAGAGAAACAAATTAATAAAGAGAATAACTGTTCCACATTTTACATGTTACATAATCAAAGCAAAATTCAATTTATGCAGGAAAACCATGCTAATCTCTTGCTTAACCTTTGATCATGCACCTTGGATGCATGTATACTGTGAATCATACCTGTCTCTTAGGATAGGGATTGGAATAACTCACGCACTAAACATTAGGTAGGCTGATCTTCAACCCCACTGTTTTCTTCTCCTAAGTGAGTTTTGTCACTTCGTTGGTCTGAACGTTTGAAAAAGCATCTTGTCAGCAAATCTGGGAACTAGTTATCTTGGTGAATAATGAGAACATCTTGTCTAGTAGAGAAGATTAATGCTACCTCTGTGGAAGGGACTCTGATATCTAGAGGAGATTTAATGCCAGAGGCCAAAGTTGCCATTTCAGTAATGTAGTTGAATGTTTGTATTGCTCAAATATGTGATATTAGATAGAAAAGAATCATCCTTTATCACAGCATAGAAAAAGGTCTCACTCTCAATTATATTAAAAAATTACTGTTTTTTTAAAAGTGAAACAATTACATTTATGTGGTTTAATGTGCCTAACAAGCTTGAGGATAATGTAGAAATATTAGAAAACATTTAAAAGAAGATTATTGGGAAATAAACATATACCCTCAGGAAAAGCTGAAGGGTAAAATTCTTAAATTCCTAGGTAGACATGGGATTTAAGATTATTTATCACCCTACCGTTAAAGAGAATGACAGGCCCGTTTTTAGGACAATTTTTTTAATTGAGTACTTTGAAAGCAAGTATATTATTATATGACTTCTCAAAGTCCATTCAAACCCAAGAGTTAATTCGTAAGCTCAGGACTATCTACAAGGTCACCTAATTCTTGACTCACAATTACCAAAGGAAGTCAAAAGAAAAACATGAATAATTTACATTGAAAACTGACTCATATAAAGTTAAATCTTCCAAACATATGTAGGTGAGGTTTTCCATCAGTACTTCATATTTTTAAAACATTTCTGAAGTGGTTTGTTGTATAAGAAAACTCTCAGAAGACTTAATTTACAAAAGAGCAGGTATTCCAGATTTGAACTCTACCAATAAACTGTGTAAATTCAGTCCAGAACCCGGTTTCCTATTCTACAAAAAGAAGGAAGGGCTAACCCTGATCACCTCAATAATCTACAGTCTATCCCAGTTCAAAAAACATCTGATTCTGAAATTTCTGTTTTGCTGTAATTTCTGATCAGTTAGATAAATGGTGAGCTAAGATCAGCTGGTCTCAGTGGAAGCATCAACTCCTTCTTAGCCCAAATATGTTCCATAGTTCTAAAGTAGTAATCTTGAGCATTACGGAATAGAAATATGAGCTTATATGAACTGGTTGTATAGAGTTGACAATCTCAAAGACAGGACACTTAGTAAAGTGGGACCATCACAAAATGGTAGTGTATGTGTGTGCATGTGTATGAGTGCAGGTGTGTGTGCATGTGTGGGTAAGTGTGCTTATGATTTGGGAAGATGGTGAGAATATTGGTGTAGACATGATGAAAAATGGTAGAATTTTCTTCAAAGGAGCCCTGTTTTCAGGCTCTTTGGCAAAGTTGATAGAATGTGACAGCCTTGTACAAGATCATGATTTGGTTAGTACATACCAATTTTAAATCAATCTCCTCCCTCATTCAGGGCAAGGTGCCCATTGATCTGTCACATATCTCTTTGAAAATGTCTGAATTAATGAGCTGTTTAGGATCAAAGAGACTTTAAAGCTGAATAGCTTGGCATTTTGAGAATTTCTTTTCTTTTTTTAAAAAGACAATATACAGAGCAGATTATTCCATTTTCAAATGAAATTACTATAAATGATATTTCCAAGCTATAAGATTATGAGAAAAACAATTACAATGGGTAAGCACTTACCAATAATCACATCAGCACATTTTTCAGTGTTATGGAATATTCATGTACAAAGGTACTTTAGTCATTATCTTCTGGACCAAGGCCAGCAAATTCTGGCCCATGGGCCAATATGGCCAACTATCTGTTTTTGAAAATAAAGTTTTATTGGAACACAGGTACATTCATTCATTTATGTATTGTCTACATTGCTTACTTCCTGAAGTGGAAGATTTGAGTCATGACCAAGTCTGAATGGCTCACAAAGCCAAAAGACGTACTATCTGGTCCTTTATAGAAAAAGCTCACTAATCTCGGATCTAGACCATGATTCACTATTATATTATTACTTTCTTTTTTCATGTATGAGTGTCCCTGGCCCTTTTTCCAAAATGGAAGTAACTAAGTAAATATTGTTTTCCCTGGTGATAAATTTTTCCTCGTTATACTGCAGCAAGTCCTCTAGCCCCCTCCATCAGCCCTGACCCAACCTCCTTTCCCCACCAGGAACTGACTTTGCAACTAGAATTCTCAGGAAAAATAAGGTGCTGCCAGATAGGTGCATGTGTTCGGGTTTTTGAAGGTCTTGGAAACATGGGACATTTCTGCAGGATAGTCCAAAGTTCATTCTTCAGCCAGAAACTGAGGCAGTGGAGATGGCGGCTTCCTTTCCCCGGATGACAGCTTCAGCAGAGCAGTCGCAAACTCTGTAGCTCCAGTGGGGGCCTTACAGTCCCCTCCCTTCCTGATGGTGGCCGAGATAGTAGGGCTCCTGGCAGGCAGGCTACAGTACTCTGGGTCATTCCAGAGGCTCTGTTCTGAAATTGCTTCTTTAAGCCCTTTCAACAACTTTGTAAGAACATATCTGAATTAAATCATTTTGTGTTAGAATAACCTTAAGTGCCTTTTATTTTCTCTACAGAACATAGCTGTTATACCTTGATCACATGCTGAATTCTCCTATAAATAATTCTGGTTTGAAATCCTTTCTTCTCTCCCATTCATTTGTCTCCCTCAGCTCCATTATAGTCGTTTTATTTGAGTTTTCTGCTTGGTACGACAGGAAGCCTCTTGTTACCTTTGGGGTAAGGATGGGGCATTCTTGAACATTAATCCTTGCAAATAAAGTTTAGAAACAATTTGTCAATCTTCCTGTATCTGCTCACCACAGAAATAGTTGAGATTTTAATAGAATTGAATTAAATTTATAATTACTTGGGGGATTAACTAACATCTTTATAATATTAATTCTTACTATTGAAGAATATTGCCTCTGTTTCTTCAAGCCTTCTATAGGAGAACAAAAGAAAGAAAAAACATAGATTTCACCATAATTATAGTTAGTCTTTTAAGATGGATACTGAAACAAAATGTAACAGAATAAAAGTTGTATGAATTCAGAAAGGTTTCAAAATGGAATTATTTATTAGTGAAATAACATCTACATACATTTGGAAAACAGCAATGAATGTACATGGAACACATTATTTATTGGACCTAAAGGTACTTGGGGGTATATACACATGTGAGCATCTCTTCCAGGATTTCCAGAGTTATCTAGCCAATGCGTTGGGAAGGACCAGTTTGGACCAACTGTCCTCTTACAGTGAGAATTCTTTGGACGGCCTTCCTGATTAATTACTGTAGAGGCAGAACAGTAAGGAGAATTCACTATTCGGTGGGGTAAACTATTTCATTCATGGAAAACTGTAATAGAAGATTACCTCATCATGTAGAGCCAAGTTCACCTGTGGTCCTGTCCCCTAGAGCTAGAGTGAATATGTTTTATGCTCTGGAGCCTTCCAGTTCCTCAAATATCCAATAATAATTTTCATCTCCCTCACGCCCACCTCAGTTTTCTCTTGCTAATACTTCAATTTACTTTCACAGCTTATTCCAAAACCCTTCATCATTCTCTTCCCCCTTTCGCAAATATACCTAAGATTTTCAGAATCGCATTTAATGGGAAAAAGCAGGCATTAACCCCAGCACTCTAGGTGTGTTCTAATGTTTGAACAGCGTATTTTAACTTGGTATTGCACTTTGTCTCATATGGCACATTTATCGCTTAGGTTTTTGTTTTTTCCTACCTGAACCCTAAAGCTACATAGCTCTAAATCCGTACATAAAGAAGGAAAAATAAAAAACAAAAAGAAAAACTTTTTCTCTGGAAATAATGTCACATCTCCAACAACAACAGTACAAAGAACACCCACACGTATTTACCAGACGTGCTCTTGCTAGCGTTTTGCTTCATTTGCTTTATCATTTGCTCTTTCTTTTAATCTCTGCCTCTCCATCTCTCTTTTCTACCTCATTACCGTAGTTCAGATGTTGGTGCTGAAGTGCTCCCAGATTCAGCCAGTGAGAGCACCCCGGTGTGGCTCCCGTCTCCTACGTCATGTTCTCATCACTTTTCTCAGCACTTCCTTATTTCTGGCAGAACAAGATGTTTCAGGCTCACCCACACTGTGTGAGCGCTGGAATCAGCCACTTCTCCAAAGAGCTCTAGTTCCTGTTGGTGGAGAATTAAATCTGTACCTTACAATCCAGTTGATATTTTAAGTGCCTAAACATGTACCTTAGAGATCATAGGTCAGCTCCTTTAGATAGCGAGGTAGCTTCAGCCCAGAGAGAACCAGGGAATTGCTCAAAGAGCTGTTTGGAAACGGAACCACAACCACAGTCACATCCTTTAACTCCCAAACATCCATTATTTCTGTTTTATCATCTTTTAGCCTTCACACAGCACTCAACCATAAGGCATTGTTTCATTCTGTTGATTTTACCCCATCATTTCAACATCCTAAGACATTTACTTATTAACTGATATCTTCATCACATACCCAGTCCTCATTCAAACGTTTTACAAAGTAGGTTTCTAAACTGAGATTGAATCTATTTCCAACTTCAGGGGAGATTTCTTGGGCTGAGTTATAAGTCTTTGAATAATGAGATTTTTAATGAAAGCAGGGCTAACACATCGTTAACCGTGGAGAGAGAATGCTACTCTTACAATCACTATTTCTTCTTTTTTTTTTTCATAGCTTAATGGAAAAATACAGAATATTGAAAATGCCTTCTTGTTATTACTTAATTTGTCAAAACCTCATCATTTATGCCACATTTTAAATGAGGTGGAATAGTTTTTAAAGATGCTACAGAGATCATTACAAAAGCACTGGTAAGTCAAATATAGTGAGGGAGGAGTGGGGAGGAAGCACAGGCGGGAAAAAGAATTACTAAACTCCATGTGCATCCAGGCACTGGCAGCTCATCGCCAACAGTCTATGGGGGGACATAATGTGAGAGTTAAAATGCAGCGGAGATAGGTGTGCTGACAGTGCTGCATCCGTACTGTCCATCCATCCCCAGGTACCATCTGTTACAGCTTTCGTCTTTTTGTGAATATCAGCAATAGAGGTAATTGAGCAAATGAGCAGCTAAAATTGAAGTTCCCAGAAAGGAGGAAAAGTTAGCCAAGATATGACAACGGGGTGTCATTGTAGGAGCGGAGGCTGAACACCTGGAACCATCTCTTGGGGGAGGCAGATTGAGCGAACCACGGGCTGGAGGGCGGGCGCCACAAGATCCCACGGCTTCACGGTGACTCATTGCTGCAGGAGCAGGTGGCAAGGGATGGTCCCTCTGGTTTTCTTATTAAGGAGAAAAGTGTGCAGATAATCTTGGACACATTCTGAAGGGAAAAGAGGCCAACTCGTTATCTCGGTGGCATGACAGTTATGCCTCCATTCAAAAATCCCCTAAATTCAGGGCTCCTTGGAACAAAGTTGGGTGAGAGGCCCCGTGAAGATCCAGTGTCTCGCTGGCAGTTAGGGAGGCAGTGAGGGGCCTGTCTTGGTGCTGAGATGTAAGAGGATTTAGCAGAGCCCAGCTAAGAGAAAGGCCGAATTACTGAAGCTGAATGAGCTGCGGAGTGCTGACCCACATACGAGACCATGCAGCCTGCCTCCTTGTCCCTTCTGCAGGGAGCCACGCCTGCACAGGCTCAGAGGGGGAGAGCTGAGAAGAAGGAATCCGGTCTCTCCCATGATGCCTGGACAGTGAAGTCAAGTGGGACCACAGAGGCAGCCAAGTTCCTTTATTCCACATGTGGATCTTCTGTCCTTTTCTTTTCTTTTTTTTTTTAAATAATTAATTTTGGTATAATTAATCTACAATCACATGTGCAATATTATGGTGATTAAACTACCCCCTTCATCAGGTCCCCCCACCAACCCCATTACAGTCACTGTCCATCAGCGTAGTGAGATGCTATAGAGTCACTACTTGTCTTCTCTGAGTTGTACAGCCCTCCCCGGGCCCCCCCAACATTACATCTGCTAATCGTAATGCCCCTTTCTCCCTCTTATCCCTCCCTTCCCACTCATCTTCCCCAGTCCCTTTCCCTTTGGTAACTATTAGTCTGTTCTTGGGTTCTGTGAGTCTGTTGCTGTTTTGTTCCTTCCGTTTTTTTCTTTCTTCTTATACTCCACAGATGAGTGAGATCATTTGATACTTAGCTTTTCCTGCTTGGCTTATTTCACTGAGCATAATACCCTCTAGCTCCATCCATGTTGTTGCAAATGGAAGGATCTGTTTTCTTCTTATGGCTGAATAATATTCCATTGTGTATATGTACCACTTCTTCTTTATCCATTCATCTACAGATGGATTCTTAGGTTGTTTCCATTTCTTGGCTATTGTAAATAGTGCTGTGATAAACATAGGGGTGCATATGTCTTTTTCAAACTGGGCTGCTGCATTCTTAGGGTAAATTCCTAGGAGTGGAATTCTGGGTCAAATACTACTTCTATTCTGAGTTTTTTGAGGAACCTCCATACTGCTTTCCACACTGGTTGAACTAATTTGCATTCCCACCAGCAGTGTAGGAGGGTTCCCTTTTCTCCACATCCTCGCCAACATTTGTTGTTGTTTGTGTTTTGGATATTGGCCATCCTCACTGGTGTGAGGTGATATCTCATTGTGGTTTTAATCTGCATTTCTCTGATGATTAGCGATGTGGAGCATCTTTTCATGTGCCTGTTGGCCATATGAATTCCTTCTTTGGAGAGGTGTCTATTCATGTCCTCTGCCCATTTCTTAATTAGATTATTTGCTTTTTGTTTGTTAAGGTGCATGAGTTCCTTATATATTTTGGATGTCAATTCCTTATCAGATACGTCATTTATGAATATATTTTCCCATATTGTAGGATCTCTTTTGTTCTATTGATGCTGTCCTTTGCTGTACAGAAGCTTTTCAACTTGATATAGTCTCACTTGTTCATTTTTGCTTTTGTTTCCCTTGCCCGTGGAGATATGTTCATGAAGAAGTCGCTCATGTCTTTGTCCAAGAGATTTTTACCTATGTTTTTTTTCTAAGAGTTTTATGGTTTCATGACTTACATTCAAGTCTTTGATCCACCTTGAGTTTACCTTTGTGTATGGGGCTAGACAGTAGTCCAGTTTCATTCTCTTACATGTAGCTGTCCAGTTTTTCAAACACCAGCTGCTGAAGAGGCTGTCATCTCCCCACTGTATATCCAAGGCTCCTTTATCAAATATTAATTGACTGTATAAGTTTGTTTGGGTTAATGTTTGGATTTTCTATTCTGTTCCACTGGTCTGTGGGTCTGTTTTTGTGCCAATACCAAATTGTCTTGATTACTGTGGCTTTGTAGTAGAACTTGAAGTCAGGGAGCGTAATTCCCCCTGTTTGATTCCTCCTTCTCAGGATTGCTTTGGCTATTCGAGGTCTTTTCTGGTTCCATATGAATTTTAGAATTATTTGTTCCAATTCATTGAAGAGAGCTGTTGGTAGTTTGATAGGGATTGCATCAAATCTGTAGATTGCTTTAGGTGGTATAGCCATTTTGACACTATTTATTCTTCCTAGCCAAGAGCATGGGATGCATTTCCATTTGTTAGTGTCCTCTTTAATTTCTCTTAGGAGTGTCTTGTAGTTTTCAGAGTACAGGTCTTTCACTTCCTTCGTTAGGTTTATTCCTAGGTATTTTATTCTTTTTGATGCGATTGTGAATGGAATTGTTTTTCTGATTTCTCTTTCTGTTAGTTCATCGTTAGTGTATAGGAAAGCAACAGATTTCTGTGTGTTAATTTTGTATCCTGCAACTTTGCTGAATTCAGATATTAGTTCTCGTAGTTTTGGAGTGGAGTCTTTAGGGTTTTTTATGTACAGTATCATGTCATCTGACATGTGACATGTGACATGTCATCTGACATGTGACATGCGACATCATGTCATAGTGAAAATTTGACTTATTCTTTACCAATCTGGATGCCTTGTATGTCTTTGTTTTGTCTGGTTGCCGTGGCTAGAACCTCCAGTACTATGTTGAATAACAGTGGAGAGAGTGGGCATCCCTGTCTTGTTCCCAATCTTAGATGAAAAGCTTTGTGCTTTTCGCTATTAAGTATGATGTTAGCTGTGGGTTTGTCATATATGGCCTTTATGATGTTGAGGTACTTGCCATCTATACCCATTCTGTTGAGAGTTTTAATCATGAATAGATGCTGAATTTTGTCAAATGCTTTTTCAGCATCTATGGAGATGATCATGTGGGTTTTGTTCTTTTTGTTGATGTGGTGGATGATGTTCATGGATTTTCGAATGTTGTACCATCCTTGCATCCCTGGGACGAATCCCACTTGATCATGGTGTATGATCCTCTTGATGTACTTTTGAATTCTAATATTTTGTTCAGTATTTTTGCATCTATGTTCATCAGGGATATTGGTCGGTAATTTTCTTTTTTGGTGAGGTCTTTGCACGGTTTTGATATTAGAGTGATGCTGGCTTCATAGAATGAGTTTGAAAATATTCCCTCCTCTTCTATTTTTTGGAAAACTTTAAGGAGAATGGGTGTTATTTCTTGTCTATATGTCTGGTAGAATTCAGAGGTGAATCCATCTGGTCCGGGGGGTTTGTTCTTGGGTAGTTTTTTTGATTACTGCTTCAATTTCGCTGCTGGTGATTGGTCTGTTTAGGTTTTCTGTTTCTTGCTTGTTCAGTCTTGGAAGGTTGTATTTTTCTAAGAAGTTGTCCATTTCTTCTATGTTTTCCAGCTTGTTAGCATATAGATGCTCATAATATTCTTTTATAATTCTTTGTGTTTCTGTGGGGTCCGTCGTTATTTTTCCTTTCTCATTTCTGATTCTGTTTGTGTGTAGATTCTCTTTTTCTCAAAATGAGTCTGGCTAGGGGTTCATCTATTTTGTTTATTTTTTAAAGAACCAGCTATTGGTTTCATTGATTTTTTCTATTGTTTTGTTCTTCTCAATTTTATTTATTTCTTCTCTGATCTTTATTATGTCTCTCCTTCTGGTGACTTTGGGTCTCATTTGTTCTTCTTTTTCCAATTTCAGTAATTGTGTCTTTAGACTATTCATTTGAGAATGTTCTTCCTTCTTTAAATAGGCCTGTATTGCAATATACTTTCCTCTTAGAACTGCCTTTGCTGCGTCCCACAGAAGTTGTGGCTTTGTGTTGTTGTTGTCATTAGTCTCCATATATTCTTTGATTTCTGTTTTGATTTGGTCATTAACCCATTGATTCATTAGGAGAATGTTGTTAAGTCTCCATGTATTTGTGAGCCTTTGTGATTTCTTTCTAAAATTTATTTCTAGTTTTATACCTTTGTGATCTGAGAAGTTGGTTGGTAGGATTTCAGTATTTTTGAATTTACTGAGGTTCTTTTTGTGGCCTAGTATGTGGTCTATTCTGAAAAATGTTCCATGTGCACTTGAGAAGAATGTGTATCCTGCTGCTTTTGGGTGCAGAGTTCTGTAGATGTCTGTTAGGTCCATCTGTTCTAGTGTGTTGTTCAGTGCCTCTGTGTCTTTACTTATTCTCTGGTTGATCTGTCCTTTGGAGTGAGTGGTGTGTTGAAGTCTCCTAAAATGAATGCATTGCTGTCTGTTTCCTCCTTTAATTCTGTTAGTATTTGTTTCACATATGCTGGCCCTCCTGTATTGGGTGCATATATATTTATAATGGTTATATCTTCTTGTTGGACAGACCCCTTTATCATTATGAAATGTCCTTCTTTATCTCTTGCTACTTTCTTCATTTTGAAGTCTATTTTGTCTGATACAAGTACTGCAACACCTGCTTTTTTCTCCTCTTTGTTTGCATGAAATATCTTTTATGATCCCTTCACTTTTAATCTGTGTATATCTTTGGGTTTGAGGTGAGTCTCTTGTAAGCAGCATATAGATGGATCTTGCTTTTTTATCCATTCTGTTACTTTTTGTCTTTTGATTGGTGCATTCAGTCCATTTACATTTAGAGTGATTATTGATAGATATGTACTTATTGCCATTGCTGGCTTTACATATGTGGTTACCAAAGGTTCAAGGGTTGCTTCTTTACTATCTAACAATCTAACTTAATTTTCTTGTTAAGTTATTGTAAACACAGTCTGATGATTCTTTATTTCTCTCCCTTCTTCTTCTTCCTCCTCCATTCTTTTTATACTAGGTGTTTTATTTTTAGCCTTTAGTTAGTATTTGGATGGTCTGCTTTCTTTGCTATGATTTTATTTTCTCTGGTGACATCTTTTTAGCCTTAGGGGTGCTTCCCTCTAGAGCAGTCCCTTTAAGATATCCTGTAGTGGTGGTTTATGAGAGGCAAACTCTCTCAACTTTCACTTGTCTGGAAATGGTTTAATCCCTCCGTCATATTTAAATGTTAATCATGCTGGATACAATATTTTGGTTCGAGGCCCTTCTGTTTGATTACATTAAATATATCATGCCATTCTCTTCTGGCCTGTAAGGTTTCTGTTGAGAAGTCCGATGATAGTCTGATGGGTTTTCCTTTGTAGGTGATCTTTTTTCTCTCTCTACCTGCCTTTAATACTCTGTCTTTTTCTCTGACCTTTGCCATCTTAATTATTATGTGTCTTGGTGTTGTCTTCCTTGGGTCCCTTGTGTTGGGAGATCAGTGGACTTCCGTGGACTGCGAGACTATTTCCTTCCTCGGTGTGGGAAAGTTTTCAGCAATTATTTCTTCAGACACTTTCTATCCCTTTTTCTTTCTCTTCTTCCTCTGGTACTCCTATAATGCAAATATTGTTCCGTTTGGATTGGTCACACCGTTCTCTTAATATTGTTTCATTCCTAGAGATCCTTTTATCTCTCTCTGCCTCAGCTTCTCTGTATTCCTGTTCTCTGATTTCTATTCCATCAATAGAAATTGCATCTCATCCAGTCTGCTGTTAGGCCTGTCAATTGCTTGTCTGATTTCTGCATTGTATTTCCTCACTTCCCTCACTTTCTCCCTAGCTCTTGCACAGTTCTCTGTAGATCCATCAGCATGGTTATGACTTTTATTCTGAATTCTTTTTCAGGAAGATTGTGCATTTCCATCCCTTTAGGCTCCATCTCTGGGGTTGTCTGGTTGATCTTAGTCTGGACCATATTCCTCTGTCTTTTCATGGCTATAGAAGTGGTCACTCCTAGTTGCCATGTATGTCAGCTGGGCTCTTTAAGACTTTAAAAAGAAAAAAAAAGAAAGAAAAGAAAAGAAAAAAGAAAGAGAAGAAAAAACAAAAAACAAAAAACAAAAATAGACAAAAAAAAATAACCCAAAAAAACGCCCACCGGGAGTAGATTCTGTGGGGATGCTGTAGGTGGCGCTGTTGCTCCCCTCTTCCACAGCCATGGCCGTGCTGCTCCGCTGGGCCCTTTGTAGCTCTGGCCTGGGTGGGAACGAATGGGATGCTGTTGATCTCTGTGGGAAGTCTAAGTGCAGCCTCCCTTTCCCAGTCGCCAGCTAAGGGGTCCGAAACTCCCCAGGACTCCCAGTCTGCTGGGCTGAGTGTGCCGGGGTGATCCGGCTCCTCTTCTGGGCTCCTGTCTCTTTAAGACCGCTGAGAAAAGCATGTGCTTTTCTTTTTTTTTTTTCTTTCCTTTCCTGGAGCCGGCTGCAAGCACCCTGGTGCATTCCCAGCTCAGACCCCGCTCTGTCTCTCCAATCTCCGCTACACCGTGTGATGTGTGTCAGCGCTCCCCGTGCAGATCACCGGGGCTAGTTATTTCGTGGGCCTGCCCTTCCACTCCCTCCTGGCTCTGAATCCTGTCCTCCCGCTGCTGCGCTGGGGTGGGGGAGTGCTCGGGTCCCACCAGGTCGCGGTTCCGTGTCTTACCCGCCTCACGGGGCGCTGAGTCCTCTCAGGTGTAGCTGCACGCTGTGCACTTTCCTGTGTATTCTGGTCTCTCTTTTAGGGATAGTTGCATTTGCTGTATTTTCGTAGATTTATATAGTTTTGGGAGGAGATTTCTGCTGCCCTGCTCACGCCACCATCTTCCCAGAAGTTCTCTTTTGTCCTTTTCGCTGTACTGTTTTGCTTTTGTCCCAATCTCTTGAGCTTTCTTAACTGAACCTCTTCTTTCCCTGACTTTTTCCTCTTTCCCCAGCCCCACCCCACAGGCCCATAGGAAATTTAAGCTCCCCCAGACTTTGCATGCAATCAGACACAGATCTTCCCCCTGGCCACAAGGAGCATGAGGAGCTTTCCCTAGGAGCACAGTCGGCCTTGTCACCCACCCCACTCTGACCTCAGAATGCATTTCCAGCACCTGGCCTCCTGCCTTCTTTTCCCTCCAGTCTCCTGCTAATAACTGGCTTCCTGGTTTTTCTGCCCCAGCCTGTGTTTCTGCTGTGCTTCCCTGCCCAGGATCCTTCCTACCCAAGGACTAGAGCCATACCACCTCCTAACAAGCCTTCTTGGGTTAATCACCACTGTGGACTTCTACCAGATGCTCCCATCCAAAGGCTTTACCCATAGGCTGAAATCTTGGTCTGTGGCATATGTGTCATCAATGCCTGCCTCTGGCTGCCTAGAGCATCATTCACAGACTCACTCTGTCCCCCTCTCCCACAGGAGAGTCCTCTGGCCCCAGCACTTTTGGAAGCCCATCTTTGCCAGAGCCATGGCTGTGACTGGGCCTTGTATCTAGGAACAGGTTAAGTAGTGTCAGTTGAGTGTAAGTACACTGCAAGTAATGTTCTAATAATACAGACATATGCAAAACAACCAGTGTCCAGGCTGTGAGTGGATAACATCAGAACTGTCCCAAATTCATGGACTCTTAGAATAGTTTCAATTAGTTTCAGCTCCCTGAACAGACTTGAAGGCACAATAACAAGCTCTACAGGGTTTTCACACTGATCTGGCTAATAGATGTCAAGCTGTTTGCTCTCTGTGCCTTATTGATTAAGGTAGGCAAGGCAAACAGCTGAGAATCTGAGTTAAAATGTAATTTAGTCTGTCAAGGGGAATGCTCCTTGGGGCAAGGTGTTTGGTTTAAGGAAGGGAAATGCTGCCTATAAACAAGCACATCAGAACTTTTAAACAGCCCAATCCACCCCTGAGGACCAGGCAACCTCTTTATGATGTACCTTTATGTCTGGGACTGTTTCATGACCAAGATATCAGCTGTGTGGAACACCCCATCCTTGAAGAATGCAACCAGGTAACCCAAGGAAGAGAGAAAAGCATCTCCAGATATTGCATGTGTAGATTTGCTGCAGAACAAGTACTAAGACTACAACACGGGAAGATACTAGTGCCACACTGGGTCCACATTGGGTAAAGCTCACTCCCTGTAAGGCGAACAAAGAAACTCACTCTGTCAATCACATGTTAGGCCAACAGTCTACAGACAAATCTGGAGGCTCTGAGAAGCAAAGGCCCATATGTGATAAAACATTCAAGAAACTTAGTAGGGAAAACGTCTATGACAGAAAATGAGGTGGGATCCAGCAAAGGCTGGGAGAGTCATCAGACCATAATGCAGGTCTGACTCAAGAGAAAGAGAGAGGGTAGAAGGAAGGGGGGCCAACGGAAGCATCTTGGGTCACAGTGCAGTTCTAAGGAAGGTTCAGGAAGAAGATTGGGCCGAAACTGTTTGCCAGAGGGATACCACATTTCCCAGGCATGGGCCTGCCTGAGTATCCCTGGGGCACTCATCAGGCGGCAGCCCATGGGAAGGCGGCCTCAGCACAAATGTAGAAAAGGACTCAGAACACAACTGGAGCCGTTGGTTACTTATGCTCTCTACAGTCAGAGACCTGGGAGGCCAATTCTCACATCCATCGTATGAAGTGGTAAACCCAAAGTCTCACAGATTGTTTATATGTGTTCATCTTATCAGCTATCAACAGAGAATTGAGGGACAGGGCTCCTTAATCTTAACAGAAATGTAAGGAATTTGGATTCCCCTTTTCTCCATGTCTGCAGTAAAGGCTTCACCCAGCTCTGAACAGAGATTTAAGGAGGTTTACATTAACAAAAAAACAAAAACAAGCAAACCAAAAACTCAGGCCAAGAAATAAAAATAAATCACTAATACAGGAGAAAAAAAGACAAGGTAGTAAGAATAGCTACCCTTTATTTAGTAACTACCAAGTATCAGGCACTTTATATCCTTATTGCTATTCCTTACAACCTTGAAATATCATTTTATCAATAAGGGCACATGTTTAAAGAGGTTAAGTGACTTGTCCAGGACCACAGAGTCAGCATGTTGAATAGCCAGAATTTGAATCCATACCTTTGGGTTCCAGAGCTGTGCTCTCTCTGCTCTATCACACTGAAGAAGAGAGAAGACAGTAAATTATTTCAGAAAACAGGCTGAGAAAAGTTGCTACAATGAGCACAAAACTTAATACTGAACAGGGGAAGATGCTGCATTACAATCACTTGTTAGCCTTTTAAAGAAGCATGTGAGAGGTGACATGAGAAGGTAAACATTTTCTTACCCCTGAATTCTGAAAGACATTTGGTAAATCAAATCTGAAAATAAAGACAACTCAGAGACTCTTGGGAGAGGGGAGCAGTGATAAATGAATTGTGTTTGCAATAACTTTAACTTGTCAGTTGTGCATACCCATGGGGTTCAGCACATTCAGCCATGATTTGCCCTCAAGATGGGTGGGTAGAAAGAATGTGGGCTCCCTTTTTTCCCCTTGTCTGTGCAGCAAAAGCTTAACTCATCAGACTGGGGGCACCCAAATGTTGTATATTCCAAAGAAAAGATTCACCCTTGACTGGCCCCTGAGAGATCACCTCTGAGCCCTTGGAACTGCCTGTCTGATAGCAATGTCTCTGTATGGCAGATAGTTTATGCTAATCATGTGATTTTTTGTGAATGCCTCTTTTTGTATTCCTGAAGCCCAAAGCTGGGCTGAAGACTGAGTAGCCAAGGTCAGTCACGTAGGCGCTCAATGCCTTTGTGACTGGCTGAACCCCAACAAAAACTCTGGACACTAAGGCTCGGGTGAGCTCACTGGCTGGCAATACTTCATACGTGTTGTCACACAACATTGCTGGGAGCGCTGAGGGCTGTCCGTGTGAGTCTACAGGGACAGGACAACTGGAAGCACTGAGCCTGGTCTCCTCCAGAGCCCACCCTATATGCCCTTTTCTTTTGCTGTCTTTAATCTGTATCTTTTTGCTCTAATAAATAATAACCATGCATATAGCAGCTTCATGATCCTGTGAGTCAAACTTGAGGGTAGTCTTAGAGACCTCTGATCAATGTCTTTATTCGGTTTCCTTCCCTTCTTCTTCCTCCAATCAACTGACATCTTCCCCTTTCTAGTTTCCCTTTCTCTCCCTGTCTCCCTTGCATTCCCTTAAAGAGGCAGGCAGTAACGTCTCGTGGCTGAGCATTTTGCTTACCCTACGTTAACCTTTGCTACCAACCACAAAATGATGGAGTGAAGTATCTGTATTTATAATTCTTTCTATTCTTAGATCTTGAATCACTTAACATATAGCATAAACCCTCAAAACAGCCAAGGGCTATACAGTATGATTCTTTCCACTGCACAAATGAGAAAACTGAGACCCAGCTGTGATGGATTATCTGTGCCTTACAGAGCTGATCGAGGGGCCATGCTTATAAGCGACAGAACCGGCTTACTGGTTATTTATTCAGGTCCCCAACTCCTCATCTCTTGTTAAGATCACCTGATTAAATCATGGCTATATTGAGAAAAATTACTTTGGGAACAAACTGACTGCAGTGCTTTCTGCTTCTTCCTGCTCCCCGAGGGACACGTTCTCAGTCAGGTGTTATCCCACCAATTTCATTAGCATTGAGTTATAAGGATAAAAATATCGCACCCCTGTCACTGACAAGTTACCTTCTGCACTGTACTTACTGATTCATCTTTTCCCTGGTAATTTTGCCGGTGACATGTGTGATGTTGTCAGCAAGGCAAAGCCAGCAAAAACTGATTCAGGGTGACCTGGGCTCTGTTCCACTCTGAGCATCAATAAAATTGGAAGTTCTGCTTTGATTTCAGAATTTGTATTGTAGGTAATGATGATATATGAACTCATGGAACAGATTTGATTCTCAGAGATAAGAATAGTTCTGGCAGCTAAGGCAGGAAAAACATAATTTTGATCTACAGAATAGACAGGCTTCTTCTGCTATGGATGTCATCCATGGATACTCAGAGAGCACAGATGCCATTTCTGCCCTGACAGTTGGCCCATATTGACAGAGGAATAGAGCTATAGTCAAGCCAGAGAGGTTGGAAAAGAGGGTTGGCTAGTGGGGTGAAGAGAGAGCCAATGGGGGAAACCAAACTTCAAGTCAGCTGAATTCAATTCATGCTCTGTTATGCACAGCAGCTAGTGTCATGCTGAGGACACAATCAGGTTCAAGCAAATGATTACCATCCTTGCACCGTGGTGATCTGAAAAGGCACTTACAGCCCAGGAAGGCAGCTTCCACAGGGCGGTCAGAATCTGATGGGCCGACCCACACAGCCCCCAACTGGACTGTGAGGAATAGTCAGGCACGAGTGGTAATTAAAAATGCCAGGCAGCCCTGGGGAGTGCTCTCTGAGCTATAGCTTCCATGTGGCAGCTCCCTTTCTGCCCCTGCTCCAGAGAGGAGCAGACTCTCCAGCTGGTCTGAGCTGGACTAAATCAGATTTCTTTATCGTGGTAAAATATACATAACATAAATTTACCATTTTTAAGTGTGCAATGCAGTGTCATTAAGTGCATTGACACTATTGTGTAACCATTGTCATGATCCGTCTCCAGAAGTTCCTCACCATCCCCAACAGAAACTGTCTCCATCACAGAATAACTCCATTCTGCCCACCTTTCATCCTCTAATAACCACTATTCTCCTTTCTGTCTCTATGAATGTGCTTATTCTAGATGCCTCATATAAATGCAATCACACAGTATTTGTCCTTTTGTGTCTGACTCATTTCACTTAATCTTTCCAAGGTTCATCCATATTGTAGCATGTATCAGAATTGTATTCCTTTTTAAAGTTGAATAATATTCCATTGTGTCTATCTATCATCTATCTATCTATCTATCTATCATCTATCTATCTATCTATCTATCATCTATCTATCTATATTGCATATTATTTATCCAAACCCAACATTTGGGTTGTTTCCACCTTTTGGCTATTGTGAGTAATGCTACCATGAACATAGTTGTGCAAACACCTATTCAATTCTCTGCTTTCAATTCTTTGGGGAATATACCTAGACATGGAACTGTGGGATCATATGATAATTCTGTTTAAAATTTTGAGATATACCATATTATGTAAATAAGAATTTTAGAGTGTAAAAAATCTCATATGTGTTTTAAAGAAGCCCATTTGTGGCAGGTTGAGCAAATTTTACATGTTATGTGGAGAAAATACCTAAAGGAAGGAGTCGTGTTGCTGCTCGCAACGTAATCCTGCATCTATAATATAATCCTTCTTAGTCAAACATTGATAGAGCTCCATTCACGTGCCACACACTGCTAGGTACTGGGAACACAGCAGCGAACAAAACAGGGGCCATCCCTACCACGGGGAAGAGAGGGAGCAAGCCAACATGTGGGGGAAGGCAGCCAGGCTGACGGATGCCAAGACTGAGCTGCTGGCATTGGGTGCCTGATGGCGGTTGGGTGTTAGACAATTTTAACACAGCCTACTTTAATCCTCACATGGGCAGTATTATTACCCCATTTTACAGGTGAGAAAACTGAAAGTCTCAAAGAGGTGACATCTTCATCACCTCCTTGGTGTTAAGAGAGTCAGACAGGCAGCCAAGAGGCAGAGGCTTCAGGACACTGAAAGCAGATTCTCTTGACTTCATTTCAGATCACAGTTCTACAATACTCTAGGACTGTCCAGTTAGCAGAGAAATGTGAAAGCATACCATGGACTTCAATTTCTAGCCACAATTCACCTCTAGCAATGGATGAACTTGGAACTGGTTGAGAGGGAAAAATGGAATTACAAGCTCTTCAAAAATTCTTTATTAAACCATAAATTCTTCAAAGACTGGTACATTTATGGTCAAATACTTAATTTTATGTACCACATATAGTAGAAGTGCAATACATCAACTTGGTAAGCATTTACTGAGCAGTTATTATATGCTCGGCCCTTAAGTATAAGCATCATTCTACCGATTTTAAAGAGCATGCCATTTGGCCCATGCAGCAATAAGAGGGAATTGTAAGGCAATATGCAGTGAGATGGTAATTTACATAAAGTTAGTGCTAACATCTGGATCCAGCAGGAGGAAAATTGACCCATATAATTAGGGTTTACCATGTGCTGAGCATGGAATGACATAAATTTCTTTATATATAAAATCTTCTATGTCCCTTTCACCCACCCACCAAGACGGATGAGTTCCCATGGAAATGCAGAGCATCGGTAGGTTAAGCAACTTGTCCAATGTCACACACCCAGCCGAATGGTCAAGGCGGGATTCCACCGCAAAGCTGTTTGACTTGAATGCCCATGCTCTTCACTCTAAATCTGGGGCTTCTTAGGTTCACCTTTCATGGACTTCCCGAAGACAGAGATCACACCAGGGATAGGGGGCATCCAGGATGGGAGCAACCCTGCAGGAAAGTGGAGAGTGGTTCCCGCAAGCCAGTCACCCCCCAGTAACGTCATTGCAAAGCACAGAAAGGCCCAGGTTCCATGCAGCCCCACCCCTAAGCATGAGTTTTCTGCTCTATAGGAAATAGCAGAGCAGCCACCATGGACTTTTAAAGAGGAGGGAGTTGAGGTGCCTGACGGCTCTTGGCAGCCCAGGCTGGGAGACTGCGGGCCTGAAGACCTAGTGCAATAGGGCTCAGCAACTTGTGAGGCTGAGTCCAGCCCCATTTTAATACTTTAGCAATCAGACTCCTGGAGGCTGAGCTCTATGACTAAAATAGACTGAAAAAAAACAAGACTCTGTGCCTTATGCTATGACTTCTGTTGGAGTAAATTTGAGCAAGCTGATCAAGATGTGAAGAAGCTAAGAGAAGGCTTTGGATTCCAACAGACTTGATTTTGACTTCCAGGCCTTTACGAGCTAGTGTAGCTGTAAGCAAGCTTCCCTAAACTTCTCTAGCTTCAGTTTCCTCCCCAGTACCATGAAAAGACTAACAATGGCTTCACAGACTTGAGACTTAATTATGTGTAATTGTTTACACACAGAGGTTATTATTGTTATCATTATTACCATTATTAATGAAGTTTGTCAGAGAAGGAGGGGATAAATTTAGAATGAGTCTCTGAAGCTCAGGAAGGAGTGAAACTCAAAATTCAAGTGGAAGGGCTGTCCTGGGACAGCAGGAAAGACACCTCTTCCTCTCAGATTTGATGCCATGAGGTTTTCATGGAGACAAACTTAGGAAACTTACCCAAAGGTAAAAAAGAGACAAGCCTGCTACCCTTGGTTTGGAAGACAATTGTAAGATGTTTTTCTGTCTGATTTTTCCAATGATTCACTTAGGTTATATGAAGCATAGCTTTCATTTCCTGAACCTGTATCAGAGAGCTGTGGGGGCTGGGATTCAAAGAGCTCCAGATGTCAGTAGCAGGGAAGATCATCTCAGCATGGAACAGCTGTGTCCGAAGTCAAGAACCTGCCTCCACGTACTAAGTTGTCAATAGATGTACCCACCTGCACATCTGTATTGTCATTTAATGCCATGTACCGGGCTTCTAAAGAGGCAGCACAGAATCCCAGCTCAGAAGTGGTCTGAGGCAGTGCAGCTAATTGGAGGAGGCAGCTAGTCTGACGATTGGCTCCGCCTCCTGCTAGTCTGATGATTGGCTCCGCCTCCTGCTGCAGCCACTTGTAGATGGGGCGTGGCATTGTACCATGTGCTTATAACAAGGGTTAGTCCTGCCCCCAGGAAGAGCATTCTAGAAGATTTAGCTTTGTACATCGAGTCAGTAAGGATTCTTCAGAGAAAGAGAAACGGTATGAGAGTTTGCATTTATACACACACACATACGCAAACACATACACTTACATGTATATATACATAACACAGCACATATGCACACACATACACACACAGGAAATGTATGTATATACATTTATATCCTCCTGGTTCTGTTTCTCTGGAGAACTCTGACTATACTCACTAGAAATAACCTGGGATTTAAAATTCATGACCAGAGAGAAGGAAGCAGAGGTGGGTGGAGAGATTTATTTTAAGGAATTAGCTCATGTGATGGTGGGGACTGGCAAGTTCAGGATTTGTAGGGCAGGCCAGCAGGCAGGTGTTGATGCTTTAATCTTGCGGCAGAATTTCTTCTTTTTCAGGAAACCTCAGTTTTTTCTCTTAAGACCTTCAATTGATTCAATGAGGCCAGCCCAGGTTATCAAGAGTAATTTCCTTTACTCAAAGTCAACTGATTGGAGATGCTAACCATATCCGCAAAACACCTCCACAGCAACACCCAGACGAGTGGTTGATTAAATAACAGGGTACTATGGCCTAGCTATCTGTACACATAAAACTAACCATCACACACACGAAGATGGCTTATAAATAGGAGTGCTTTTTAGTGATCTAAACAATGATGGCAGGGAAATTTCACTGAATTGGGTACCAGTAGACCCGGAAGTATATCCTTTAAACTCTCTGAGCCTTAGTTTTCTCAGATGAGGCCTAATAATAGCTTTTCTATTTCTCTTTCATGAGGTTTAAGGAGATAAGGTATGTAATTCTTTCTGGATAAAACCCCCATATTTTAGAGACCAATGTTTATTGCATAATTACTATGTTCAGGCATTATGCCGTGTTCTTTACATAAAGTATATCATCTAATTATCAAGACATGAGGTTGATGCCATTTTGTAGATGAGGAAACTAAGGCTCAGAGGGGTGAGATGACTTGGGAAAGGTCCCACAGCAAGTACATAACAAGTACATGGCAGCTAAGCTATGTCAGACTCTGAGGCTATGGTTTAACTTCTTTACTGCACTCACATATATGAAGATTTATTATGCATTCATAATTCATTATGTAGCTGGAGTCAGGTGAACTATATGACCAAATTCACTTTTTGATAGTCACCTAAAGTGCATTACAAAAGGCATCAAACAGGTCTCATTTGATATACAACATCAGGAGAAACCAAATGCTCAACAACAGTAATACATATGTCCAGAAACTGTTAAAGGACAAATCTATTCTGGTTGGTGTCCTAAGCTTTTTTCCCCACTCTGTTCTGCAGCTAAGCAGTTTCTCACTCCCTATGTCAACGAATCCTACCATTATCCCCTTACCCAGTTCTTCAGGAAACATAAAATGTTAACAGATAACGTCAATACAAGTTATTATACTGGAACACTGAGAGAATGTCACAAAGTATTACAGATACGGAAAGGTACAATCAGAAGTAAGATATAAAGAAAAACAGACATATAGACACAATTAAGTTTTCTGGCACTTTCTGCCATAAAATTGCAGCTATTATTAAATATGTGTAAGAGAAATCTTTATTGGCTCTTTGCAAATTCTTAATTGCTACAGAACTCTTAGCAGCCCACCCCAACGCTCTCTCTTACATTGCTGAAAATAACTGAACAATTTCAAATACTACTTACCATAATAAATATATCTGAACGCTGTTTGCTTTCTGCTAGTATCAAAAAGGACATTAGTCCCATGAATGTTTTTGCATAAAGGGGAAATGTTTTCTGCTCTATAAAGCTCTGATCTAGACTTGGTTGTAAGTGACTTTGTAAGAGTGACCGAAAAACATTCCTGTATACCAATATGTGTGCATCAATGCATATGTCATTTCTCCATGTTGATTCTTTGGTCATTCAGGAGTTTTGTCAGTAATTTTATTCATCTGCATATCTAACACCCCTCCCCTCTCAACTTGGTGAAACCACTCACTGGCTTCTGCTTCCACACCTTATGCAGACCACACTCCAAATGTAGGTAATAACACTCATTATCCAAATCTTTGGCTTTCTTCCCCTCCAGGGACATGGCAGCCCTGTGCTTCCCTGCCCCATTGAATTTAGTGCTGCCCTTTAGTCAATAATCTGTGAATAGAAATAACCTACGAATGAAGGAGGTGATTTCCTAAGGATGTGCTGGGCCAGCAAAAATATATATGTACACCACAATGTCAGAAGCACTCCTAAAGAGCCACCTGTCACCACGTCTCACTTCTGCCCAGAAGTATCCCCTAGTACATGTTGGCATCAAACCAGTGTTATCAGTCCTAACTTCCTATTTGCTCTAATGAAATTATTTTGGAGATTTTACCTCTTGTTTCACATGTAATTTCTAAGAAAAACTCTTTCTAATAGGAGCAACTATCAGTTGTGTGTTCCCTGTGCAGTCACACTTAAAAGATTCTCAGGACGTACTTACATTTGAAAATCTAGCTTTCAAGACTGAAAAGTTAAATACGTCTCAATTACCCATCTTCTGTAGCACATATGTAGTGATTTCAAAAACAGATTCCAGAATCCTCTTTAAGATAGAAAAAGTGAGTACTTAATAAATAAAAGGTTTGCTGACATTGCAGTTATTACATTAAACAGCTCGAGCACCGTCATTTGCCCCGCAACAAGATGAAGAGCTTGAAAAGGCCCATCGTAAAGAGACAGTGTGATTTGTGTGGAGAATGATATCTCTGCTCTGTCTTCATTTAGTTCATCAATGTGCCTGCATAATATAAAGTTTACAATTGTGCATGATAAAAACACAAATAAACAGTGCCATCTTTTGGACAATGCTTCAACTTTATACATATATACAGTCATTCACACCTGTGTCAGGCTACATACTCAGTACCCACAAGCATCCATCACAGACCCCAGAAAGATCTTATTTTTCTCCTTAGTAAATTTCCAGGGCATGAAAGATTTATTGGCACCACGGGAATGCGAGCCATCACGCCTAAAAATAGTGTGACATGCACCTGTCCGACGTACCTGAAATAGCACGCCCACATTGGCTTTTTAAGATCTCCATGGAAATGCCACTGTGGTCCCATATTTGTTTGCTTCTTAGAGAAGCTGAGGACATTTTTTTTCCAATTTAAGTTCCTTTCTAAGTCTAGGAGGAAATGTATCTGGCTCAGGTGTCGGGTTTTGAAAAGCAGGTGGATGAATGTCATGTATAAAAATAGAAATGCTCTTGTTATTCTGCTCATAAGTGGGAGAAGCAGACAAGTCGAGCCTGTTTTACCAGAACTCACTTCTGTTGAAAAGCACAATTCAGTTCAGTAGTGGGCAATCTGAAGAGATGACCTGTACATAAAGATGCAAGTATTTTAAAAGAGGAATTCCAAATTGTCATTCCAGTCGAGCATTTAATGACCACCTAGCATTGTGCTTAAGAGCTGTGCACAGAACAGCCCTCTGCCCCTAGAATTATTGAGACAGTTGTTCCTCAAAGGCTTTGTCATAGGAAAATGTTTCAAAGGTGTGATTTTAAAGAATTAGGGACTGTCAGATGAAAATGGAAGTAGTTTTCCTGCTGCTGCCGATAGTGGTGATAATGATAGCGAACATTTCTTGAGCAATTATTATGTGCCAGGCACTCTTCAAACGTTGTACATGTGTGACTTCATTTAACCCTCATGAAAACTTAATGAAGTAGGTTCTGTTATAACTGTCATTCTACAGATGGGGAAACTGAAGCAGCTGTCACTTGTCTAAAGCCATATAGTCAGTGACAGCTTCCTAGAAAATCTCATGTCAAAGAAAACTGAAAAAACCGTGGTTACCATGATGAAGGAATAATGGGCCAATGCCAGCATAAGGGCATGAATGTCAAATTCATTCATTCATTCAACAAATACACAATTATTTGAGCACTATTCTATGCCAGGTACCATTGTCAGAGCTGAGGACTGAACAAGACAATCTCCCTGGCATCAGAGAGTCAGCTTCATGGTGGAGCAGATAATGCCCAGAAACTTACTCTAATGTCTTGTGCTGAGTAGGGAAGCAGGATACAGTTAGAGAATGCTTGGGGACCCTGTGCTAGGCCCAGATGAACACAACATGAAATGACTGATACCTACCCACGGAGCCCTTTGCACCTGATGAGGAGATCAGACAGACTCAGTAAAGAAAGAAGCCTTGACCTGTGCAATGGGGGAGGTAAGCACAGCCTGCCTGGGGGGGGGGCATGGGTCCCCACCTAGACTGGGAATAGAGGTTTCAAAGGGGTTTTTTTTAGAGGTGGTGAAGCTGCACGAGAATTATACAGTGAATAGTTAGCTAGGCAGGAGGCATGGGGAACTTTGGGAAAGAATAAGCACCAAACGCAAAACTCAAGAGCTGGGAAAGATCTGATAAATGAAGCATGTTAGGGGAACAGAGAGGAACAGAACCAGTTGGATATATACATCTCCAGAGACACACTAAGAAATAATGTCTATCCAGATATCTGGGCACCCTGTGATCCAGTCAAGTTGACACACAAAAAAGTCCATCATGTGAAGGCAGCCCCACGTAGTGGGATCTCAGGGTGTGTGAGGTGAGTGGCGCCAGAAACACGTGGTTTGGAAGGTTGAGCAGAGGGCAAATCACACCAGACCTCATCTGGCCTGCGATGGAGCAGGCGCTCACCCTGAGGGCCATGCGTAGACACTGTGAGGGTGTTGCTGGGAAAGATGTGATACGTTCCATGTTCTGGGGAGAGCGCTGCAACGACCATATGAATCATGGCAGGGGGGACAGGGTAAAGCGGAAAGACAAGTACTGTCACAGCACTCGAGGGTTGAGGGCATGGGCTTGAAGAAGTGGAAACTCATTGGCAAGACTCTTAGAAGAAAGGGTCATTTCTTGGATTTGAGGGAAGAATGGAAAGGAAGGAAAAGAGGACGACATGCAGGCTGCTGCTCTAGGTAACTGGGAAGGTGGTAGTGTCATCCATAGGAGGAGAGACACAGAAGGAGGGACAGGTTTGGGTTTGGGAATGCCTGAAGCATGGATGACGGTCCTGCTACGCCAAACATCACTGTTTCTTCAAGCCTTCCATCATCTCTGTCCCCTCCAGGAACTTGCAAAAGCTGCGGCCCCCTCCCTGTTTCCCACGTCCTTGCAGTCTCCTCTCGCCCTGAGCTTTGCCTGAGTTATTCCTCCTCCTACTTTGTGTCTCAGCTTCAATGTCACTTTCTCTGTTGCCTCCATGACCCCAGGTAAGTGAGGCTCCACCAGATCCTCCCCAACATTCTGTTCTCTCTCTCCCCCAGCTTTATTAGAGTTTCTTTTTACTTGTCTGTCTCCCAAACTAAACAATGAGCTGTCTGGATTCGTCCCCACACTGCTCCTGCCACTTGGCATGCCCGGAGAATTGCTGTCAGGTGCCCCTATGAGTGAGTGCCCTATAAACCCCTAGATATATGAGTGTCAGCCTCTAAAGAGGGATCTGAAATTAGAGATATGGATTTGGGTGTCATCAGCTGGTGGAAGCAATTTCCCTTAAATTGATGATCATAAAGCCCTAGGAGAGGAATGTTTTTTCAGGAAGACCCTGAAAGGCAGTACTTAAAAAAATACCATATATTTATTATGCCCAAAGCACCTTATGTATATTTCCTTTTGATGCTTCCTGTCTTCCAGGAAAGCAGGCAGTGGTATATACTCATTTCCCTTCCTTTTTCCTTTTACAGCTCAAGTAAAAGGCTTTTCACACTAAGCAAAGACAACACAGACACACTAAAATGATACACAAACAAGGGCTCTCCCCTCAATATCAGGAAATGGTTTTTCTCCAAGGACAAAGGTGAAAACACTTTTCCCTGCTCCCGTCCTAGTCCTCTCCCCAGTCTGCTGGCCTTCGTGTTTCCTGAATTTCACATTGCTCCGTGTCCGTGCAGCCTGCTTCTCTTTAGGAATGGCTGACCCCCTCCAGGTCGGCTCAGCCTGAGCCTGAAACCCTTCGTGTTTGGGGAACAGGATTCAGCACCAGTCGTCATGGCATTGCTTTCATACCAAGGCCCCCACCAGAGGTGAAAAGATGCATTTTTCTGAATGAGGTTAATGGAGACACTGTTTCTGTGCACGCCTCGTGTTCAGTGCTTGAGTGAGCTCCAATCTGGTATGCTAATGATGCTAATTAGGGTGGATGGTGGAGTGGCCATCTGTCACGTCCGCTTATTTCATTGCACCCCTGTGCTGGAAGGAAGTACATTTTCCTACTCTTGCGAAAGTTATTTAATTTGAATATAGAATAAGGATATTTTGTTCTCAGTTCACAACTCTGTAATCATTGTCATTATTCACGTTTATTTTGTACTTTTTCTCTATCCATCTAGATGCTGAATGTCACACTTTCAGGGAACATGAGAAATGACATGGAGACCAATTAATAAATACTAAGCAAACGGGAAAAGAAAGCATACATTCTTACACAAAACAGAATTAAGTACATGAGAGACCTTTCTGAAATGCTTGGCTGTGGAGCTCTGAATGGCTTCTGAACTGCTGGGTGTCATTTTAAATTGGAATGAAAGTGTGATTCTTAGTTGAATGGGTTATGTCTTTCAAAAGTCTTTGGAAAAAATGATTATAATATAAATCTTGAGACTTTGTCGTAGAAGGCTTTTTGCTAAGGAGATATTTTGAGCTTAGATGTATATCTTTTCCAGTGGTTGGAGGAATGATTTCAATGTAGGACTGAAAAGATTTACTTCTTTGCAGAATGTTGAAATAGTTCTCTTTCCTGTTCTGATACCAAAGTATGAGGCAGACCCTCTCCGCATGTGGAATTTCAACATATTTGGAACCCCTTCAACTCTCATAGAAAGGATATAGCAAGAACTTTTTTCAGCAATTCCATTAAAGAGAACTATTGCTCTGCTCCCCAGCACACCCCCTGCCCCAGGCAGACTTGGAAGCGTACTAGTTCCCTTCCTCAAGCCTAGTGAGAAAGACTTTCAGGAAACTTAGTATTAACCAGGAGGACCAGTGCCTGACTCACTTCTGGAAAAGCTCAAGTCGCCAGTGACAGTGGTGGATGATGGTGGGTGCATTGCTACTGGCCTGTATACACTCCCAGAGGTTTGTGTATTTCCTCTGGACTAGACTTGGGTCAGGCAGGAGACAGAGTCATTGTGAGGTTAATATTTCCCAACAGTAATCACAGTTGGTCAAAGAAATTTTAATTTGTATAGAGGTTTGCTATAAACTCCTTAGGATAATGTCTAAATTCTTGAAATCTGAGCTCTTTCTTTTATAAATGTGGTAACTCAGATCCAGGGTTGATTTCCCCAGGGCCACAAGTACTAAGACTAAGAAACTAAAACAGCCAGCAGAACTGTAGCTAGAACCTCTGGGTGAGCTAGCAGCCTGCGGATGGGGACCAAATCTAGATCAACCCATGGTGTCTATAACTTTCCAACATTACCTCTGTATGTGCACACTGATGCTTGGTTATCCTTTAGCGAAAGACAGGTCCTGAGCACAGTCTAACAGAGTTGAATGTACAAAGGGAACACTGACTTATGATTGCCGCAGGCTGTTTTATTTATTTATTTTGTTAGTATAGTAGTCTTTATAGAATCCTAGAGTCTTGGTGTCAGAATGGACCAATTCTTGCCAAATATAGTAACACTGTATTACCTATTAACTTCATATCGTAATTGCTATTTTATATGCTTCTTCCATTATATTTAGGCTGTTTTAAATTGTTTTGTTAATAGACATGATGGATTTGTTTTGATTCTATAATTACGGCAAATGGGGAAGGAACACCAGCTGCTAGATCTAACTTATGGACCTGGGTGCCTGAAGCAATCTGGCTGAAGTGGTGTGAAATGTAGGATGGGGAATCATGACTTCCTGTTAGATGCAGGCGCCTTTTAAAGTCTTTCCTTTGCTGCATTACCTCCCACCAGGAGGATTGCCCAGTATGAAGAAGTTTCCAGAAAAGCAGAGCTGCCGAAGATGCAGTGACCACTTTAAATACCCCCATCTTGGAATAACGGGTTTCCAAAAGGAAGACAAATCATGTTTTACCTTCTGTGTTTTGCAAGTTTTCAACCATCTGGATCAGTCTTACAGAGATAGCCAAAAACATGAAATCTATACATTGATTCTTTATGTCATGTATTATCCCCATCCGTACAGTTTTTCCTTTCACATCAAAATCTTTATACTTGAAACACAGATCCCCTGATCCTTCAGCTCAACTTTTTGCTCTCTGATGACTACAGGGGAGCTGGCAAAGAAAGGGTAGAGGAATCTGATTTTCTAAAAAAGAATGCTCTTTAATTAAGTAGCAGCACTTTTAAGAATGACTAAACATGGTTTCAAAAGATCCTAAATATTAAATCTACAGAGGTTTCAAAGGTAAATAAATAAGTAAATACATAATAAATGCTTCACTCTGACATGAAGACTTTCCCTGTAGTCTTATAAGTATTTCCATAGTGAAAACTTACATTTCACTGTTAAAAATCCACTTCCTCTTCCTGGCTTCCTAATTTTTTTCTTCTTTTGCATTGGCTATGGTTTATTTTCTCTTCCATGTAATGAGTGCATTTATCTTCTCTTTCCATCACTCTCTCAACTCCAAAATACTATTTTGGAGAAGGAAAGCAGGGCTCCCCCCAGGCCCTTTCCATTCCAGGATGTGTTAAGCATGTCTCCTCGCCCAGAGCCAGAAGGATTTACCGTAAGGGCAACAAGAATGGAAGTGAGGCGCTTACTCTTATGACCTGCTTTTCATCAAGCTGTTCTCTGGGCAGTAATCGCATTAACCTGTATTTAAATTTTTGCCAGACCAGGCCAGGTCACAAACAGTAATTGATACCCTGAGCTGGCTTTTGTGTTATGCTGGCCCCTAGTTTATTTTGCTTTTTTCTTTCAACTCAACAAAAATCCATGCAAATGGAAAGGTGCTTGCCTGCCACATGATTTATTACTCAGTCTTTGCAGATTCCTACATTTCATTTGAATATTTGCAGTCACATGCAAGTTGTACCTAGTGCTTTCTATCTTGAATGCAGGAATCTTTACTGCTCTAACTAAGACATATTATTCACCACTCTGGAGGTAGCAGAAGGATTGATTTATTCTGGTACGTACTGCTCACGCAGCAGCTGTGGGATTCATAAGCATTTGCTTAGGAGATCCATCAGAATTAAAGAGCAAATTTCAAAATAAATGGTTATCATTTTCATCTGCAGCTTGGCTGCATAAACTGCGGGAAGTACAAAGATCACTTTGCCTAAACATTGCTTTGAACCTCTTCTTAGTAGCAACAGTTATGAAAGCAAGTGCCTCAGGAGTGTTTCCAGTGACAACAGCCAATGTTTCCTCTTGATGTTGAGGTGGGCTTTGAACTTCATCTGATTTATGCTAACAACAAGCTGGCTCATCAGAATGACGCACAACTCTTGAATCATGATGGTAGGTCTCCAGTGCTAAGGGGCAAACCATCTAGAAACAGAAGGTGGCTGATGCGGATGGGAGCCTGGTCCCGTGTTCTCTCTCACAAAGTGAGGCCAGTCTCTTGGGAAGCATCTCACTGCTTGGACTTCCCATTTTGGAAATGTTGAGCGGCTCCTGTCTTCTGGGCTATTCAGCTTATGTATCCCTTACAAAACATCCTTCAAGATCATGCGGTTGTCGTTGACATTTAATAGAAGAATGTGAGATTCAGAGAGAAGTCACCTTCACCAATTTTGTGGCAATTATGAAGCCAAATGGTCAGAATTCTGCTTCACCCAATCCCATCTAGCCCATTGTGAATCACCTGACCTGCCTAGACTATATAAATACGTTTTTCTGAACTGTCCTGATGTGATTTGCCTTCAGTGGCTCTCCAATTTCACTATAATCTTGTCTCCAGGCTCACCCTTCCTCCTCCCTTAGCTAAATGCAGGCAGTGTTGGCTAATGGTTAACACCCTGGGGCTCTGGAGTGAGAAGCTTTGGGTAATTTCTGCTGTACCACTGGCCCACTGTGTGACCTCAGGCACATTATCAGGTTGAACCATTTGAGACTGCCATGTCTGTAGGTCAAAAATGTTCTCAAATTAGCCACTTCATGTGGTTCAACCTTACTTTCTCTAAATTTTAGGTTCTGTTTCTGGAAAAAGAGGGAAAGTAAAAGATACTTTGTGGAATTGCTATGAAATCAAATGAGATAATACCTGTCAAGACTTGGAAAATCAGTTGGCACAGGGTGAGTGTTGGCTGTTTTTATTGAAACAGTAGGGGCATTAATTAGCAGTCATCATTTTAGGTGTGCCTGACTTCCGTTGAGTCTGCTGAAACAGTTACTGCAGCCAGATTTTGGTGTTTGGTTCTGTGTGGTGTTTATCAGTATAGAAATATGTATTTGTAATGTTTGAAACATGATAAAATTCGAAATCTGAATTACAACCTGTACCTACAGAGTTCAACACTGAGTTAAAATTTCAAATCAAACAAAGCTACCATTTATAAAACATTCTCACCATATCCCTCTCATTTAAAACTTTTCAAAAATAACTCACTGTCATTTTAAAATTTATTAGTCTTTGGCAAGGTTGAGCATTTTTCCATATTTTTATTAGTTGCTTGTGTTTCAACCCAAATTGTTTGGGGCCAAATTCACCTCATGAGGGAGAGGAGGTGGCGGGAGTCTCGGGCTATTTTGCAGACCTTCTGGTGTTTTAGCGTCTCCCCTCCCCCTGGCCGCATCTCCTCTGCTCCTTTCCATCCTACCCTTTCTCCGCAGGGTCTGCTTCAGGCTCACAGAGTAGAGCCCCCTTCCCCAGGACAATTCATTTTCTTCTTCAACATCATAGGTGAGACTCAAGCCAGAGGACAAAGTGGTACCACACACTTCAACCTCCTCTGGACCCTAGTTCTTCTCGGCCGGTGTGGCATTAGAAAACAAGAGCGGAAGATACTAATGACCATACCTAATTTTAAAAATGCCAGTGTCAAGAAAAATAAATATCAAAACCAGTTTTGTCACTCTGCTCCAGTGTGCAAGTTTACTGAGAAGCTCGGTCCTGTGAAGTTTACATTCTAATCCAGAGCGACAAGCTGGTCATGGGGCTCAACTACCAGTTTCTTCCCTAAGCTCAAAAAATATATATATTGCATAGCCCCTTATTTCCCCTAGAAAACACTTCCTTGATGGTAACAATCATTGAGTTGAATGACATGGCCTCAACATTGATTCATAAAATATGAACAAACTAAACAAGTGAATAATCAAGTGCTAAATTATGCGGTGTAAACTCTAAGTACTATAAATGTTCAGGGGAGGGACAAGGCATGGAAGACAGACTTCACAGAAGAGCTGGAACTCAAATTCTCTCCACCAAGCGATCCAGAAGATGGTGTCTCTTCTATGTGCTGCTTCTATTCTTGGCTCTGTTCTAGGAAGCCTGGTCCTTTCACAGAAGCCTTTAGAAATGCCTACTTTTCTTAAAGCAAATGAAAACTCTCAGTTTTGCATTTCAGGATGCTGAGCTCCGTAACTTACCCCCCCCCCATGATATTGGATTGTTCTCATCCCCACTGCTGGGCTTGTGGACCAGATCTCAGCAGCCCTGGTTGGCCTCATCCTTCTCACCCTTGAGCCACACGCATCCCACTCCCCACTGACCTCTGCTCTTTTTGTGAATGCTGCTGCTTCTCCCCTTCCTCCTCCTCCTCCTCCTCTTTCTTCTTTTTTTTTTTAATTACAATCTCCACATTTCCATCTAACTCCATCTAACTCTGGTCACCCAATCACTCAAACCAACTGGAAATAGCTAAGTGTCAGAGAAAAGGTGGTTTGGGGTTTATTTTTGGGTGTGGTGAAATGGTTGTTGCCTTCGATTGTTTTCTTTCATGTTTTCGTGTGTGTGCTCTTGACTGTCCCAGTAAACTTAAAACTCCTAGAGAGCAGGAGCCGTGCCTTCTCTTTGCTCTGACGCTCCCCACAGTGCTCGGCGTTCCGCACACAGTGGGTGCCCCAGAGTTGTTGCTGACTGATGGGTGTAATGAAAGCTTCAACAGCTTCATGAACCAATGGGCCACAGAGTGGTGTAATCACACTACTGATTGTCTCAACTTCCAAATTCTGGGCAGAAAGCCAAAGACCACCCAAGATGTTGTAATGGTCTTATAATGACACAGTATTTGTTTACAAGCCTTCTTAAGAGAAAGTCAATTTGTAGCATCTAAAGCATTCTAGAAGTATTGTCTGACTAGCTCTCCTCCTCTGGTTCAGGAGTAACCTAACAAAGGAGCAACCACAGAGGGGATGGAACCTGCTGTATACGCGTCCTTGGTAACATTCATAGACTATTGATAGAGAAACATCCTGTCCCCCTACTCCTTGAAGTCTTCTCTGGTCTTTTTGGGCCCATAGTAATCATTCTTTTTTTTCTTTAAGCCCAGTAGTACCTATTGTCTGGAGCTCATAAATTGGTCTTTGATTTATCAGTCAAATAAGTAAAGGTTGCTGGTCCATAACAATAAGGGGTAATAACAAAGAAGTAAATAGGTAATTCCTATTAATTACCTTCTGAAGCAGAGTTCAGACACCTTTTCTCCTAGTCTTTGAATAAGGTAAAATGGCAATTAGAAAGTGATGACTGCCATCTTTGGCCAGCAATAGGTGGCTGAGGTGAAATAGATTTGTTTCCCTTTAAGTCCGTGGTGCCAATTCTCTGCTCTTTTCCTCTGGAAATGGATATTAGCTAGACTGAAACATGGTAAGTTCCAGCCATTGGGTGGTGATGATATTAAGGCACTTAACTTGTTTTTGCACATCTGATATGTTTCCATGGAAATAACACTTGGAAGCCAGCAATAGAGGAGTAAGAATTCTGATTTTTCCTCAGCTTCTGGCTGCTGACAGAGAGCCCGATTTTCATACAAGCTAAAGAATCTCAGAATCTTTGATTTGGTACATTTCCTATATTCCATTGAAATAATAATCCCATAGCTCTTTTTCTGAAAACTTGTATTAATCTTCATGACTGTCTACTAGTATTTACATCACCCCTATGGATCCAAGAGTTGGCCCAGTGTAGTAAAGGGAACAGCCCTGAGGCTGTAGTTTGAATATCTGTGCTCAAATCTCACAAATTGGGGGTAACTCAGACAAATAAATAATCTGGACTCTCATAATCTTCATTTTTTAAGTAAAATGTAAATTATTTACAGAATGATAAACATTAGATGAAAGAAGGTATAGGAAGCATTTTGTGTAGGGTACACTGTAATGGATCAAGAAATGTCTATTGGACCTTAGTAGAGATACAGAAAAGCACAAAAGTATCTATTTGTTTTATCTCCACCCACCACACACTCATCAACATCCTCACCAAGCTGAGCCCCCTTCAACCTCAGGTTGCAATCTTGGATCCAAAAGAATTTCATGATATGTGTTAGTTTCCTATCATCCCCCCTCCAATCCCCCACCTCCATGTCCCAAGCAGTACTATGTTAAACAACCGCCCAGAACACAGTGGTGTGATTTTAAGCTGCTAAATTGGGGGCAATTTGTCATGTAGCAATAGATAACTAATAGAATGGAATTAACCCCAAATAGTTTAACAATAAAATACTCATCCTTTAAAATAAGGGCAAAAAAATCAGTTGTTTTATTAAATTTGATTTTACAACATAAATCATGGATCGAACCACCATAACCTACACTTTAAATATCTTACAATTTTATTTGTCAATTATACATCAGTAACACTGAAGAAATCAAAAAGTAAAGCACATATTTTCTCTTCTGAGAGACTCCCAATGGGGATTAGATTTCAGTGGTGTGACTGGGTCTATGGCAGAAAGGCTTTTCAAACCACTCTTCATGAAAACACCTTCAGAGAACCACATGTTCTTTGGAATATTTTCCAAAAGTCATGGGACCAAAAGCTCCACTCCACTCTTCCAACCACAACCAGCAGCATATTCCCTCTGTTCAGCTTGTAAGAAGTTTGGGCATGAAAAAAGTTAATAAACAGGTATAAAGGGAAAGACATGGGCTAATCAAAGAGCTTCGGTACTTTGCCTAAACCACCAAGATGATAAAGACATTTGTGTGCTATGAGGTCTCCAGTAACATGATGGTATTTAATTATTCAGGAGGAGAACACCTTCTTTTCAGTTCTATGCTTCCTCAGGATAACTGGGAAGAATTCTGAGATGTTCCTAATAAGGTTATAATCAAATGGAAACTTTCCCAGAAATGTTTACCTGATTTTGAACTATCATCTTCTCTAGGCAGGTCAGGAAACAAGACTAAAATTGAAAATGTGACCTACTTCAGAAGAAACGGACCCTAAAGTCCCAGCACTGAACACTGGATTTGCACAAGTGAGCTGTGTTGTTCCTTCAGGAAAATGGTCTTGGACTATAAATCTGCTTCACCGTAACTTGCTGTGACCATGAATTTTACATCTCACCACTCAGAATGCGTGTCCATGCTAATGGACAAAGGTAAGACCAACTGTCTCCTGCTCTTTTAACAGCACTTCATTCTTTTGGAAAATGATCACCTCCAAAGCCCCCAAGAATACTTGCATTTTGATTGATAATGTGGTCACTGAGGAATACTCTTGCTTACTTTACAAATACGGCTTTGACTCAGAGAACACCAGTCTCTGGAGAAAGACCCTCTTCCCTGGAATATTGTCTGTGCTTCTCCAGGGCATTATAGGTAAACCAAGTCACCAAGGCTAGAGGCCAAGCCGTCTAACATTCATTCCCCATGGAAGAGAGCCATCCAGTATGAAGCCAAGTTTGGATTTACAAAAGTAGCCTTAATGATAGTTCATTACCTTGGAGATTGTACGAGTCAGCATTTACCAACTGCTACAAATAGCCTCAAAAATCAGTGACAGGTCAAAAAAATATATATGTATCTCATTCTTACCACCAGCTAAAACAGGAATTCCTTGGTAAGTATGCCTCTCCCTCAATGGTGACTCAGAGATCCAGACTCCATCTTGTCTCCCCTGTCCTCTAAATCTTCAGTTCTCTTCATCAGCCCTGGGGTGCTGTAGTGAATTCACAGGGGTGCCACAGATACCTAAAAACTTTTAAGCAAACCCAGTAATACTCAGCATCTGCTGGACACTGAAAGAACTACTAGCTTGAGGTAATCACAGTTTCATCATTAAATCATTCTACAGTCATTTAAAAAATTCTGTATATTTTTATTGAATTATAATTGATAGATAACATTGTGTACGTTTAAGGTGTATAACATATCCATTTTATACAGATATTTATATATATTGCAGTATAATTACCACCATAGCATTAGCTGACACCTCTATCAAGTCACATGATTATTTTTTTTGGTGGGATCAGTTAAGATCTAGTCTCTTAGCAACTTAAGTTTGTAATACAGTGTTGTTGACTATAATCACCAGGCTGTGCATTAGCTCTCCAGGACTTATTTATCTACAAATTCCCAGCTTGTACCCTTAAACAACATATTTCCAGTTTCCCCCAACCCCCAATCCTACTACCATTCTACTCTGTTTTTACAAGTCTGGCTTTTGTAGATTAGGTGATAGCATACAGCATTTTTTTTCACTTAGCCTTTGGATTTCATCCATGTTGCCCCAACTGACAGGAGTTCCTTTTCTCATGGCTGAATAATATTCCATTGGCCACATCTTTACCCTTTCATCCACTGATGGCCATAGGTTCTTTCCATATCTTTGCTCTTGTGAATAACATGGCAATAAACACGGGAGCACATATGTCCCTTTGAACTCCTGTTTTCATTTCATTTTTGATATACACCCAGAATTGGGACCACTATACCTTATGGTAGTTCTATTTTTAATTTTCAAAGGGACCTCCAGACAATTTTCCATAGTGATTAATTCAATTTACATTCCCACAAACAGTGTGTAAGGGTTTCCTTACCTCCGCATCCTTGCCAACACTTGATGTCTCTTCTTGATACAGCAATTCTAACACATGTGAGGCGACATCCCATTGTGGTTTTTATTTGCATTTCCCTGATGATTACTGATGTTCAGCATCTTTTCATGTGCCTGTTCGAATGTCTTCTTTGGAAAAATGTCTATTTAGCTCCTCTATTCATTTTTATTTTTTCTTGGACTGTTTGGGTTTTTTGTTACTGAATTGTAATGAGCTCTATATTTTTTGGATATTAACCCCTTATCTGATGTGGTTTGCAAATATTTTCTCATTCTGTAGGTTTTCCTTTCATTTTTTTATTGTTTCTTTTTCTGTGCAGAAGTTTTTTAGTTTGGTGTAGTCCCATTTGTTGGTGTTTATGCTTTTGGTGTTATATACGTGAAATTATTGCTCAGACAAATGTTAACAAGTTTCTTCCCTATGTTTTCTTCTAGAGTTTTATAGTTTGAGGTCTCATGTTTAAGTCTTTAATCCATTTCCAGTTAATTTTTGTGAGTGGGGTGCCATAGGGATCCTATTTCATTTTTCTGCATGCGGTTATCCAATTTTCTCAACACAATTTATTGAAGAGACTTTTTCCTTATTAAGTGTTCTTGGTTCCCATGTCAAATAATATTAGTTGGCCTATATTCAAGGGTTTATTTCTATGCTCTGAATTCTGTCCCACTGATCTATGTGTCTATTTTCATGCCATACCAAACTTTTTAAATTACTAAAATACAGCTTTGTTGTATTGTTTGAAATCAGGAAGTGTGATGCTTCCACCTTCGTTCTTCTTTCTCATGATTGTTCTGGGTATTTGGGGTCTTTTTTGATTCCATACAAACTTTAGGATTGTTTTTTTCTATTTCAGTGAAAAATGTCATTGGAATTTTGATAGGGATTGCTTTTAATCGATAGATGACACTGGGGAGTATGAACATTTTAACAATATTAATTCTTCCAGTCCATGAACACAAGATAGTTTTCCATTTTTTTATGACTTTTTAAATTTATTTCATCAAGGTCTTGTAGTCTTCATTGTGCAGATCTTTCACGTCCTTGGTTTAATTTATTCTCAAGTATTTTATTGTTTTTGGTGCTATTGTAAATGTAATAGTTTTCTTTATTTTTCATGGTATTTCTTTTCCAGATATTTTGCTGTTAGTGTTTAGAAACAGAACTGATTTCTGTATGTTAATTTCATATCCTGTAACTTTACTGAATTCATGATCAGTTTCAACAGTTTTTTTGGTTGAATTTTTAGGATTTTCTATATATAAGATCATATTATCTGCAAGTAACAATTAAATTTTGTCCTTTCTGGTTTGGATGCCTTTTATTTCTTTGTCTTGTCAAATTCTCTGGCTAGGACTTTGAGTACTATGTCGAATAAGAGTGGTGAGAATGGGCACCCTTGTCCTTGTTCCTTAGAAGAAAACTCAATTTTTCACTGCTGAGTATAATGTTAACTATGGGTTTTTGTATATGGCCTTTATTATGTTGAGGTATGTTCTTTCTATACCCAACTAGTTGACGGTTTTAATCACGAAACGATGTATTTTATCAAATGTTTTTTCTGCATCTATTGAGATAATAATGTAATTTTTTCTCATTCATTCTACTAATATGGTTATCAGATTTATTGATTTGCATATCTGATATGCAAATCCCAGGGTTAAAGCTCACTTGGTCATGGTATATAATCCTTTTAATGTGTTGTTGAATTTGGTTTGCTAATACTTTGTGGAGAATTTTTGCATCTATATTCATTAGGAATATTGGTCTATTGTTTTCTTTTCTCATAGTATCCTTATCTGGCTTTGGTATCAGGATACTAGACTTTTAAAATGAGTTTGGAAGAATTTCCTCCTCTTCAGTTTTTGGAGTTTGACAACTGGTATTAATGTTTTTTTGAACATTTGGTAGAATTCACCAGCAAAGCCTCCTGGTCCTGGAATTTTCTATGTTGGGAGGTTTTGGTTACTGATTCAATCTCATTACTCACTGTTAGTCTATTCAGATTTTCTATTTCTTCCTGATGCAGTCTTGGTATATTGTATGTTTCTAGGAATTTACTGCATTCTTCTAGGTTATCTAATTTGTTGGCATATAATTGATTATAATGGTCTCTTATGATCCTATGTATTCCTGCAGTACCAGTTCTAGTTCTAATGTCTCCTCTTTCATTTCTGATTTTAGTTATTTGAATATTCTCCTTTTTTCTTTGCAGTTAGACTACAAGTTTGTCAATTTTGTTTGTTTTGAAAAAATCAACTCTTAGTTTCATTGATTTTTTTTTTATATTATTTTTCTGGTCCCTATTCCATTAATTTCTACTCTGATCTTTGTTATTTCTTTTTTCTGTTAACTTTGGACTTAGCTCATTCTCCTCTTTCTATTTCCATGAGGTGTAAAGTTAGGTTGTTTATTTGAGACCTTTCTATTTCTTAATATATACATTTATCACTATAAACAGCCCTCACAGAACTGCTTTTGCTGCATCCCATCAGTTTTGGTATGTTGTGTTTCCATTTTCCTTTGTTTTGGGATGTTTTTAAATTTTGCTTTAGATTTCTTCTTTGACCCATTGGTTGCTCAGGAGTACATTGTTTAATTTATATATATATATATGTATATAAATTCTCTCTCTCTCTATCTATCTATATATATATATATACACATATATATATTGCCACTTTTCTCTTATTGTTGATTTCTAATTTCATACTATTGTGGTTGAAAGATACTTAGTATTATTTCAATCTTCTTAAATTATCTAAGACATGCTTTGGTCCTATCACATGTTCTATACTGGAGATTGTTCTGTGTGCATTTGAGAAGAATGTTTATTCTGCTTCTGTTGTATGGAATGTACTATAAATGTCTGTTAAGTCCATTTGGTCTAATGTATAGTCAAAATCTATTATATTCTCACTGATTTTCTGTCTCAGAAATCTATCCATTGCTAAAAATGGTGTATTGAAGTCCTCTACTATTACTGTATTGTCTATTTTTCCCTCAGATCTGTTAGTATTTGCTTAATATATTTGGATACTCCATTGTTGGGTGTGTATATATTTACAACTGTAATATCTTGCTGTCTTTGTTCCTTTATCATTATATAATGACTTTCTTTGTCTCTTATTACCATTTTTGGCTTAAAGTCTATTTTGTCTACTATGAGTATATTTACTTCCACTTTCTTTTGGTTTCCACCAGCATTAAACAACTTTTTCCATCCCATCACTTTGAGCCTATATGTGTCTGTAAAGCTGAAGTGAATCTCTTATAAGCAGCATATAGTTGGGTCTTGTATTTTTTATCCATCCAGCTACTCTTTGCTTTTTGATTGGTGAATCCAATCCATTTACTTTTAGAGTGATTTTTGATATAGGAGCACTTACTAATGCCATCTTATTGTGTTCTGATTGCCTTTGTATTTCAATTTTTTCCCTCTGTTTCTGCTTATTTTTGTCTATTTTTGTCAATTGGTGATTGTCCATGGAAGTATTTTCTGTTTCCCCTTTCTTTATCTTCTGTGTATCTGTTCTAGGTTTCGCTTTGTGGTTACCATGAGGTTTACTAAAACATCTCATACATAAAACAGTCCATTTTTATCTGTTATCAACTTCACTTCAATCATCTACAAAAGCTTCATCCTCCTATTCACCCTTCTTATATTTTTGATGTCATTATTGTGTATTCATTAACCCATTATAGTAGCCATAATTTTTATACTTTTTTCCTTTGACCTTTATACTATAGCTTAATGGTTAACATACTATGCTATTACAAATTTAGAGTTTTCTAAGAATAACTATATATTTACCTTTACCCAGTGTGTTGTATACTTTTGTATGTTTTCATATATTGGTTAGCATTTTTTTACTTCAACTTGAAGAATTCCTTTCATTATTTCTTGCAACACAGGTCTAGTGTGATAAAATCCATCAGCTTTTGTCTAGAAAAGTCTTTATTTCTTCTTCATATCTGAAGGATGACTTTGCTGGGTAGACCATTCTTAGCTGGCAAGTTTTTCTTTCCACACTTTGAATATGTCATTCCACTTCCTTCTGACCTGCAGGATTTCTGCTGATGACCTAATGGTGGTTTCTTTGCAGATTATAATCTCCTTTTCCCTGGATGCTTTTGGAATTCTTTCTTTATCCCTGATTTTTGACAGTTCATTAAAATTTGTCTTAGAGAAGGTCTTTTTTCATTAGGAAAATAGGAGTGATCTATTAGCTTTGTGAACTTTGATGTCAAATTCTCTCCCCAGGTTTCAGAAGTTCTCAGCAATTGTTTCTTTAAATAAATTATCTGCTACATTCTCCCTCTTTCCTCCTTCTCTAATATTGGCTATTCAAATATTTGTTCTTCAGGTGGAATCCCATAGATCATGTAGGATTTCTTCAGTCTTTTCATGCTTTTTTTCTTTGCTCTCCTCTAACTGGGTTATTTCAAAATTCTTATCCTCTAACTCACTTATTCTATCTTCTATCTGCTCTAATTTACTGAAGATGCTCTTTGTTGCATTCTTTTCATTTCGTTCATTGAGTTCTTCAGCACCATAATCCGATTCTATTTTATGATTTCTATCTCTTTGGAAAAAAATCTCATTCTGATCATATATTTTTTTGAGATTTCATTGACTTGTCTTTCTGAGTTTCTTGTAGGTCATTAAGTTTTTCAAAACAGGCATCTTGAATTCTTTATCAACTAAATCACAAAATTCTTTGCCTTTGAGGTAGTTATCAAAGAATTGTTATTTTCTTTTTGTGTTGTCATGTTTCCTTGATTTTTTCATGTTTCTTGTAGTTTAGTACTGCTGCTTTTGCATTTGAAGTAAGAGACACCTCCTTCAATCTTTGCTAGATGCTTTCAGATGGGGTATTCTCTTCAATGGTGCTATTATCTGATGCTTTATGTCTTTGTGTGGGGACATCTATTCCACTCTTCTTACTCCCTCTTGTGGCAGGATTTTTAAGCATTTATTTCTTCTCTGCTTCTTCCAAGTGGCCAGTTGCTTCTGTAATCCTCTCTTTATTTTCCAAAAGGTGGCACTATAGCTCCGCTTGTGGTTTCTCCCTTGTCCACAGACCATAGCCTGTTTTCTGAGCATGCTCCCTGCATACTGGAGTTCTCTCTCACCACCACACATGGTAGCACATACAAGAAGTCAGGGGTGAGATGTGGGTTTAACACTTAGAATGTTAGGGGTATCCACAGGCCCAATAAGGAGATCCCTGGGTACGGTACTTCCAGAGGCTCACGGGTAGACCTCCTTCTGAGTGGAGGCAGTGGGAACCACATTTTTTATCTACCTCTTCCTGATAACTCCCCCTAGCCATAGAGTTCCTGCCTCAGTACTCTGTATGCTGCTAGAAAGAAATGGGTTTCCACAGTCATGACCAGAGCAACTGGGGTAGCTGGGCTCTCACTACTATCCTTTTCCTATGAGGGAGAGGTCAACTACCACCAGATAAATTAGCCCTTCCTGTGTTTCCTTGAGACGGGTGTGGGCCTAAACTTTCTTCTACTGACACCTCCATTGTAACAAAATTTGTATTTTTTTTTTCTTCAGTGTCTTGATGGGATCTCCCTTCTGGATGGTTGAAATTCTGCAAATCCTCTTTCCTGCTCTTATATCTGCCCAGGTCAGTACTCTCCAGGTTTTCTTCTGACTGC
>JAQQAC010019963.1:53107999-53165142 GCA_029783875.1 Phataginus tricuspis | reverse complement strand
ATTGCCAGATGCATAGGTCGGTGAGACTACTCCCAGGTCCCTGGGCATATGGTGCTAGATCCCATGACACTCATAAAGGTGCCTTATCCATGGATAGATGTCTATTTTGTTGTTTAAAATAGAATATCTTATGCCACCATAAGCTGGTGTCACTGATAATGCTATCTTTTTGATTCTGGGTTTTCAATCATTGCTATGACAAAAAGCAAGTACTACATAGAAATAGGAGATGAAGGTGGCTGTGTCCAATCTGATTCCAAGATTAATTAAGTTATGTACTGCCCAAATAGGCATACACACCCCATTTGTAAGTTACTATGGTTATTTAAGAATGAAAACCCAGAGTCAATAAAAATATTATTTGGCTTTTAATTCATGTGTACTATCTTTTCCAACATCATTAAGTTACTGGGACATAAATGTGTATTAAGTTGTTTGGACCTAACTACTTTGTAATTGGGACTGCTAAGTATTTCTTTGGTCAAGGAGCAGCATGGAAAATTTACTAAGACTCTTAAGAGCACCATGAACTGACAATAGAGGATTGTGCTGAGAGATATCTAAAGGTCAATCCCAGAAGTAGCATACATCTACTCCATCCACATTCCACTAGCCAGAATTTACTAGATAGCTAATCTAGTGGCAAGGGAGGATGGGAAATGTAGTCTAGCTATATGCCCAGGAGGAAAAGGAAAGTAGCTTGATGAAAAACTAGTCATTTTCTACTGCAGAAATGAATAAGCAGAGGCATAAACTGTCCCACATCCACAATCTGACTTGCACTGAAAAACGGTATAGCATCTACTCTCAATAACAGCCTCCCCATATTCCCTTCCATTCTATAGCTTTTAGCATCCACAGAGCACATGAAAATCATTACTTCAATTATAACAACCTTATGAGCTGGGTGGAGAAAAAACTGTCCCCCATTTTGTAGATTAAGAAATAAATTTCAGATCACTGGGTTATTTTAGGTCACCCAGATAGCAAGTAACAGAAATCAGACCCAAATCCAAGTTTTACACCATTTTAAGAGTTCTATCTACTACAGTCCACTGGTAGGCCAGTGAGCGTTCACTGGACAGGTGTGGGGTGTGTGCTTAATGAGAGGGACCAGACCTGTTTGTCAGAGGGCTAGGATAAAGGAAAAGGGGCAAGAGGATTATCAGACAAATAGCCTTTATTCTACAAGTAAAAGATGGTTCATATCCTAAAGTGACTGTTCTTGGGACATGGTCAACTATCATCCAAGGTATGTTTTCAGCTCTTCCTATACTCAGTGAGTTCATAGAAGGTTATCTGGCCCCACCATCTCCCCAACTTTGTGGCTTACACAGGATTTGCACAATTGACTCTCAACCCCAGTGAAAATTGATCAGGAAAAGAAACATAACAGGAGAGAGAAGTGCCACCTGGATTTTATCTACCAGTTGAATTGCCTTATGATTTTAGGAAATCTGTCATGAGAACTTTTTTTCCAATATAATTAAGTTTTATTATATATAGTCTTGCTTTCTACTTTAAATTAATTACTATTAGTGGAAAGAACGCTGCTAGTCAAGAACAAGGAAAAAGCCTTTGGGTTTGGATTCTACAGGTGATAACCTACAACGTAAATAATACTTCTATGGTCTGTGTAAATAATTGTCTAGCAGAGGCAGCTTATCAGCCTCTTAAATTCTCTTCTGCTCCTGTAAATAAAAGGTAAGAAGCCTGAAGCACTGAACCTGAAGAAGTTGCTATCTATAGTTTTTCTGCTCTGAATGGTGAGGATGTGACGAGAGATAACTGAACTATTGAAAGTAGTCGAGAAGGAATTCTCTTGCATGGCCGATCTTTATGTTATTGTATTTTCTGTTAACATTTATTTTTTTCTTCAAGTTTCAAATGAAAGTCATTAGAGGCAGAGATTTCATCACGAGGTGCAGGTCAAAGGCCAACTGACTTTCTGATATATTCCTCTTTTTGGCGGTCAGCTAAAATATGCCAGCTGGGAGCATGTTCTAAGAGATGATTTGAGACCAGGCTCTGGGAAGAAAACTGAATTCCTTTATGCTTATTAATGATTTATTGCTGAATGAACCAAAACTAGCTTTCCCACAGAACTATACTTACAGCCAGGCCAACTGAGTCTGATAGGGCTGAAGCTAAAATTATTGGTTTAGAAGCTAAAATTAAGGATTTAGAATCACGTGTGAGAAGTTTATTCTTTGGGTGTGATTTCTAGGTGTGCATTCAAGTGGCTCCCACAGATTATTTACATCCTACAGCTTTCTCTAGTCCAAAACACAAACAGTCTGGGAAGCCATGAGGAGTTCAATACTAAGAATTGCCAAAAAAAAAAAAAAACTAAAAAGGAATCTTGTAGACATTTTCATTCTTGTAAATTACCTTCACAGAAACTCAATATGTGATATCAACTAGTAATCCATTCTTCTCATAAAGATTCCCAGAGAGCCAGAAAAACAGCATGGACCTTGTCTTTAAAAGTAGAAAAGAAAAATCTTAAAGTTTTCAGTGATTTGCTTAAACTCATCTAGTTGAGAAGGGGTGGCAACAAACTAGACCATAGAGTTTCCAGGACCTAAAGAGAACTTCCAGTGCATTCGAGCTTTGGCACAGCTGCATCCCATTTCATGCACTCACATACTTGCTCACTATTCAATGCTTTTGGGGAGCTACTTACATTTGCTAGGTGTGGTGCCAAACACATTACATGCATTGTATCATTTAATCCTTGCAACAACACAAAGGGATAGAAGTAAGATAAAACCAATGCCCATTGTAGAAAATGGTTGCAAGAGAGGCAAATCTGAGCTGTTTGACTCCAAAATCCAACTCCAAACCAGCCTGTTTTGTCAGGCTGAAACAGTAATTTTCAACTTCTTTTGTGTTTGTAACATTTTCTTAAATAACAGAATTTTTGGAAATAAAGGGATTTTAAGCTTCAGAATGGCGCTGATTAAATCAGAAATAATTTAGATATCATCAATACTAGATTATTTTACTGTCACAGGTTCCAACAGAAGTAGCCACAGTTACCAGACTATTCACCTGGCAGCCCGTCAGCGTTGGGTCACTCACAAGTGGAATGGTTGTTGTGCCGACCAAGAGAACAAATTCACACATATTCCAAGAGGCACCAGACCTTCTTTGATACTTTCTTGCTCTGCTGTATCTTGTATGCTTTATTTGGAGCGATTGGTGCCCTGCACAACACATATCTTCACAACAGATACAGCACAATGTTCCCACTTATCGTTATCATCGTTACAGTATATATTTTTAATTATAACAAAACAGCTTTATATATTGATGAAATTTAGCAACCTACATAAGAATGTACAAGCATGCTACTGCAGACCATATAAAACCACTGGTGTACGACTTAGTTCAAAGTCACCTGGTTGCACCCCGCTCCTTGGTTCTCAGTACAAACAAAAAGGTAAAGTGCCCAACTGTTTTCATTTTAAAATGGCCCTCATCAAAGCAATAGTGGTACCCACATGCATACAAAAAGTACATGTTCAATATTTGAGTTTGCTTAGTGGATATGAGAGACATATTTATGTGCAGATTATGCTCTCTCCATGCATCAGGAGGTTTATACCATGAGCATGCATGGCTGTGTTCATAGTATTCACACAACATGCTGACATGTTTTCTAGTGTGTTCTTTACGTGTAAAGAACCATCTTGTCAGCTCAGGGAGAGGGTAAGAGGTGTGTTCATTTCTTTGGCACCTGCCTTTCACTCTCATCCTAGCCATGATCTATAATTCAGTGCCCTATGAGTTTCACAGTGTTACTGCACGTTGAATAATGTCTTTTAAGGCAACACTGCACAGTGGGATGGTGAAGGTTTAAAGACAATATAGCCCTTTACATTATGGGACATGGAAATCGTGGGAACTGGGTGGTTTCGTGACATGACAGTTATTTCACTTCTCTAAGTTGCAGTTTCTTTATCTTAAAAATAAACAGAAGAAATAATGTCACCTGCTGGTATCAGTATAGGAATCAGAGTCAAGAGTAGTAACTGTCCGTGGAGTAGTTTTCCAAAAGTATTGGCTACTGAGCAAGTGAGAGAGGAATGCGGTGTGATGGGTTATGCCGGGCAGAGCTCTCATGTACTGGATAATTCTCTATTAGCATCTCCTCTCAAGGTGAACTCCAGAAAGTCCCTGAAAACTGGGTAAACTGTTTTTGTTTTTAGTTTAAATGAATTAAAAAAAAAAACTTTAGGATTGTTCTTTTCTACATTTAGGAACAAGGACCATGCTATTTCCCTGGCTTTTCGGGGATCTTTGTGAGTACAGTGGATTACTAGTAACACATACTTAATTCCTATGAAGGTACCTAACACAGTACTTGACCCTAATGCTCCCAGTAAATGGTAGCAGGCCTATTATCATAGTCAGAAGGTGAGGCTGTTCCCAGGGGAGAACATGTTTGGGGTTAGGGTGGTGATCAGACCAGTAGAAATGTTCACTGGGTGAAGTATTCTGAGGAGAAGGAGCAAACATTCATGGTTATTTTTGTATAAAGAGATAAGGAAGTGTGCCACAACCCTTGGCTAGTCAGCAACATTACTGAATCCGGGATGTGTACCAAGGCTCCAGATTTAGGATGGAAGAAATATTAAAGAGATAAAGATCATGATGCTTTCCAAACAGTTACCAAGTGACATAAAATACTCTTATTTTATATTTATTCTTAATACTACTATATATATTTTATAATACAATAAATATTACTCCTACATGTAATATATGTTCTATATACATGATATATATAATGTTCATACATGAGCATACACTATAATATGCACAATTATATAAAATATATAATATTACTACCCGTATTACTGTCATGTATTTATATATACATATATATATATATATATAAAATACCTTATGAGATTAGGCAGGGCAATCCAAGGGTCCAGCGGTGATTTATCCAATAAAGATTTATTGAACTAGTGTGTGTCAGGGACGGCACTGTGTGGCTGGGGTGCAGTGATGGGTACGGCACACCTGGTCACTGACTGTATTGAGCCTAGGGTCTAGTGAATACAGAGAAATAAGCAAACATTTTCTGTTTCAGATAATACCTGCTTTGATAGGGTAGAACTGATACTGTAGAAGCACACTGGAGACATATCTGACTTACTGGGAAGTGGGACGGTGGAGGGATTAGGACAGACTTGCATGGGGAAGCGATTTCTAAGTTGCAACCTGAGTGCATAGGAATTACCCAGGCTGTGAAAGATGGAGGTGTGTTCTTGGCTGTTAGAGCAGCATGATTGGAGGAACAGAGATAAGAGACCCAGCTAAAGAACATTTGAGGAATTAAAGATATTCAGTGGTTGAAAATATGCCTATGAAAAATCCATACATAAATGTTTATAGCAGCTATATTCACAATCTCCAAAAACTAAAAGGAACAAAGAGAAAAGATAAACACACTGTGGCATATCCATATGCTGGTGTATTATGCAGCAATAAAAAGATAGGAGCTATCAAGCCATGAAAAGATATGAAGGGACCTGAAATTCACTATACTAAGCAATAGTAGCCAGTCTGAAAAGACTCATACCATATGTTCTGACTGGTCTAATATGACAATCTGGAAAAGGCAAAATCATGGAGACAGTAAATGATCAGTGGCTGTCAGGGGCTCAAGGGAAGGGAGGGATGAATGGGTGGAACACATACTTAGCGGATTCTTAGGTCAGTGAATCTATTCTGTGTAACGAGTTAATGGCGGATATGTGTCCTTGTCCATTAGTCAAAATCCATTTCATGTACAGCACAAAGTGAACACTAATGTAAACTAAGGACTTCAGTTCATAATAATGTATCAAAATTGGCTCATCAATTATAAAACATGTACCACACTAATGCAAAAAGTTAATGACAGGGGAGACTGTGTGTGTTGGGAGTAGTAGTTAGGGGCTATGTGGGAACTCTCAGTATTCTTTGCTGAGTTTTTCTGTACACATAAAACTGCTCTAAAAATTAAGGCCTATTAATGAGAAAGACGTTCCGTGTAGCTTAGTCACTGAGTACCAGATAGGGTGTGTTTGCTGGGATGGAGGAGATGAGAATCACATCTGGACAGGAGCCTGGAGAGGCCGGCGGTGCTTGGATCGTGAAGGGTCTGTGAGTCATTCGACTTGACCTAAAAAGCAGCCGGAGCCACGAGGAGGAGCAGTGGTGAAACCCAGGCAGCTCTGCACAGCGGAGAGACCGCGCTTCCGAGGGAAAAGAGGAGCGGCAGGGAGGCCGACTTCCGCTGCAGTCATCGTTCAAGATTCAGGAGTCCCGCGCTAGGACCGAGGCGGGAAGACGCGGGGAAGAGGGTATGTGATCTGGCCTAGACTTATCTACCGGATGGCTTGGGTGTAGGCAGGGAGAAAGAGGATTTGGGGCAGATTATAAAAATGCCTTTTGAAAACAATCATAACAACCACATTAAAATATGAGAAGCACATTTGCCAAAGAGGCTTCTAGAGAGAAATCATGAGGAGTCGTGATTGTTTAATTTAATATTTAATTGATTAATCTGGCACAGGTTTCTCTATTGGATGGTTGGATGGAGGGATGGAGAAAGAGGATTTTGAGCAGATTATAACATTTTTTATAAACAGTCACAACAACCACGTATAAAGTATGAGAAACACGCTGGCCAAAGAGGCTAGAGAGAAGAGAATGTGGGCGAGTTCTTCGGCGGGCTGGGTGTCATCTGTCACTGCCCGCTGTGGCCTCGGGGTGCTCTGGCAGCTGTATGGGAGACTTTTCTGAAGCCAAGTTAATCAGCTGGTGATTATTCTTCTGGTTTTTCCTTGAAATCTGAAGTATTCTGACAGATGCCAACCAAGTGTTGAACAGTTCTTAATGGCATTCAGAGACAAGAAAAAGCTCTTAGGACTTCAGGGCATTTATTTGGTCTAATGCTTCTAGCTTTGAAAAGAATTGTGGCTGTTGGAGAAAATACGAGTAATTAAATGTGAGGGGAAGAAATGAGGGATCCATGGTTATTTATCCTTAAAAAAATAGCACATATTGGTGCCTTCATTATAAAAATAATATATATGCAAAATAAAAAAGTAGAAATTATAGGAAAACACAAAGAAGAAAATGCAGTTATTCATAGCATCACTATCCAGAAATAAATGTTTTGATGCTTGGCTTTTCAGGGTTTTTCTATGCATAAACACATTTTTTAAAAAACTGATATCATAATACATATCCTTTTTCTTTTTTTCACCTGAACAACTGAGTTTCTAGGGTAGATTGAAATTACTATTACGACACACAACAATATAGTGATTCTATCAAGATATAAGCTTTCTTCTCTCTCATGATAGATACAGAGGTAGATGAGAGTTTTGGGGGTCCTAGGCTGCTCTGCTCTTGAGCACGCAGGGTTCAGGTCTATGTGCTTGCTCCACAGGCCCCAGGGCTCTGCTCTACTCCAGGGGTTGAAGCAGGCCTGACAGCGCCACATCACCTTCCAGCCAAGGGGAGGGAGACACCGAGGGGATAGGAGGCAGCAGCTTGCTCTTAAGAATGGGTCTTGGAAATGGCTTATTTATTTTCTGCCCACTTGCCCACAAGGGAAGAGGGTATGTAATCTGGCCTAGATTTATCTACTGGATGGCTTGGATGTAGGCAGGGAGAAAGAGGATTTGGGGCAGATTATAAAAATGCCTTTTAAAAGCAATCATAACAACCACATTAAAATATGAGAAGCTCATGACCTTTATCAAATCGTAGCAAAACATTTGGTAAAACTGGTTCCTGTGAAAACTCAAGGCACTTTACATGCTTCCCAGGCCTGCAGCAATAGAGGTAACAGTGAGACAAAATCAGAAGGTTGGTTTCCGTTGGCCCCTCCTTGCCGCTCTTGTAGGGAGCTATGAAGAGAGGGCTGAAGTTCGGCAAGAACTCGTCAGCCTGTCAGCAGAGACGAAAGGAAATACAGACCAATAAAAGGGCTTATTTATTTTCTGCCCACTTGCCATTTGCCATTTAGTTAAAAAGGAGGCTAGGAAAATTTGGCCACCCATTTCCCAGCCATATATCTTGTAAACCCCCAGCATGGGAGAGCTTATTCCTAAATGTAAGGGGAAATGGATACCAGCCTTCGTTTCAAGTCCTCCAATTACTTCTCTGTGCCCTCCTGACCGCACGTAGAACAAACTCACTCTTTCCCCAAGGGCACAGCCTGAGGAGGCAGCCAGTTACGACATCCAACTCAAGGTTCCAGATTTCTGCCTAACATCAACTCTTGGCCATCAGAGCTGGAGGAATCTGGATCAGGGGACTTGTGAACTAATAGGCATGTTTTCTGGCACCTCCCCCATACTTATTGTCCAACAATGTTGTCAAACAGGAGAACTGCAATAAAAGCTTCTAACTGGAAAAAAAGGTGAAGGAGAAACAATCATTATGACCCTTCACAATGATGAAATCTTACCCGAAAGAAACTGACAAGTCCCTGGCACAGCCAATGAAGACAAGTCCTTAGTCTACAGACATTCACTCTCTTTGGGAGAAAGTCCTTTGTCCACTGACCTCTCAGAGGCTCTGCTCATCCATTAACTTCTGTGGCCACAACTGAAGTGAGCGTGGGAGAGATGCCTTCCTTGGGGATGCACAACTTTTCTGGGTGGCTTTAGGGATCAGAAAATTATAGCTTTTGTAGATCAGGTTTGCGGTTTCTTTGATCACATAATCCTTCCAAAATTCTTAGCAGTTCTCTGGGCCATTTGCTACCAGTCATTTCCATGAACATGTAAGGATGACCAAAGACCTTGTCTGCATAAATCCTAAGTTTATGAACACATTTGTTTACTCATCTCTCTTCTCAGACTATTTTCTCTGTAACTCAATAACAACTTTGAGGCCATTCAAAATAACAGGTTGGGTGAGACAACAATATGCTTAATTCTATATTTGCCACTGGATTGGCTCCTCTGGTTCCATTAACAGCAGGCCCTGGAGAAAGGCTCATAGACACAGTATTCTCTTTCTCTGTTTATGATACTGAAGCAGTTCAGTGTTTCAGTTCCATGAGCTCTAAATTACTGGAGTGCTAGTCAGTTCAGACTGCTTTTCCAAGTACAGGGGACGTCCCAGCGCGAGCTCTGCTGACAGACTGACAAGTTCTTGCCGAACTTCAGCCCTCTCTTCATAGCTCCCTACAAGAGCAGCAAGGAGGGGCCAACGGAAACCAACCTTCTGATTTTGTCTCACTATTACCTCCATTGCTGCAGGCCTGAGAAGCATGTAAAGTGCCTTGAGTTTTCACAGGTACCAGTTTTACCAAATGTTTTGCTACAATTTCATAAAGGTCACGAGCTTCTCAGCCTGGGATATCTGTTTTCTTGCTGTCTACCACCCAACTGTTAAAGGATCAATTTGAAACAAATCCATTTTAACAGTTGTTAAAAGATCACATACCTGTTAAAGTGACATAGTTTATATTTTTGTTACCCCTGCAGGATACTATTTCTGGTACCAGTTTATGTTTTGTTATAGTCCAGACCAAGCTACTGATACAAAACACACCAAAATGTAGTATCACAAAAAAAGGTTGAGTTTTCTCTCACAAAATAAGAAGTTAGGGACATGAAAGCATCGACTTATGAGCACATCCAGGGCCCCAGGCTCTTCTGTCTTTTTGTTCCTACCTGCTAGAGTCCTGCCCTAAATACATGGTCCCAGCACATTAAAAGCACATCTGCACTCCAGCCAGGGGCAAGTGGAGAGGAAGTGGAGGGCAAGTAGCTGGCTTTATGGATGTGACACTCAACTTTCTCACATCATTTCTGTTCACGTTTCAGTTGTGGGGCTGGTAGAAGACCATGTGCCTTGCTAAAACTTAGTGGGTGGGGGTGGGGGTTATCACCCAAACGTAAGATGGCTCCCTAGGGGGTAAATAGAGCTCGTCCACATCCTAGAATGATGAGCATTTCCCAATATCCTTCAATTATTTTGCAAATAACACTTTTATTGGCTATAACGTATTTTGTCAAAACTTTCTATCATTGGACATCATTTCCTAATTTTGGCCATAGTATATAATGCTTTATTGAACCTCTTTCGCTAGCAGCCTTTATACACATCTCTGGGTAAGTTACTAAGAGTGATATACTTAGAAATGGAAATGTTATGCATGAACACTTTAAAGCACTGATTAATTGTCTTCTAGAAAGATTTTAGCAGTTCATCATTCTAGCTGTGGTACATAACTCTGCCTCCCCACATAATCTCCAATACCTAATATTTTTATATTTAAACATTTTCCCCAAATTTAATACATTCTTGCCTTTAGAAGATAATTTTATTGCGAGAGTTGAATCATCAACTGCATATATTTACTAACCACCTATAATAATAGGACCAAAAAATGATTTTTTGAAAGTTCTTATTTTAAGGAACTATTTTGAGAGAAGAGTAGATTCAATTTGGAGCAAATTAAACAAATTTTAGGTTGTGTATTTTTGCATGTGAAACTTGTTTTCAAATTTAAAAAATAAATACAATTTCACTGTGAAACATTTGAGGGGAAAAAAATATCAAGAAAGTGAGAATCATCCTGGTTACCTCATGATAGAAAATTACCTTTAACAGTTTATTGTGTATCTATCTATTCTTCTTTATTTATACTTTCATTTATATTTAATTATTTATGAACTTTTCTTGATGCATGCATCATTTCATATCCTTTCTTCACTGAAAAATATCTTTATATATTTTCCCACGATACTAGAACTCCTTCAAGAATCTAATTTTTAATGACTCTATTATATGGCTATAACACATTAGAAGCAAATATTCATTAAACACTTATTAAAATAGCAGCAACTGGATTTAATCCTTTGAAAACCAATATAAGATCATCAATATATTAACCCTTGCAGTGGCAGACTTCATTATTGTATCTGACTCTTCACCCCTCCCGACGGAGTAGTGGTTCTCAGCCAGGGATGAATTTTGCACCCCAGGAAACATTTGGCAATGTCTGGGGACATGTTTGGTTTACGATTGTGGAGGTGCTACTGACATCTAGTTTGAAGAGGCCAGAAACGCTGCTGAACGTCCAGTGATTCATAGGACAGCCCTTGACAAAAAAGAATGATCTAGTCCAAAAGGGCAATAGAGCAAAGGTTGAAAATCCCTGCTCTGGGGCCATATCCTTTGCTGTGTTATTTTTTTCACTCCTTGGCTTGAGGTTTGGTCAACGTAACTCGCTTTAGCAAGTAGAATGAGGTGGAAATTACAATGTCATGTTGTTTATGTGTTTTCACATTTCCCTCTTGCGGCTCTTCTATCACCATTTAAAGAACATGCTTGTCTACCCCAGTAGAGTAAGAGAGGATGAGATGTGTGAAGCAGGTCCACCTAGTGGACATACGGACCTGCAGTAAGAAGCGGAGGTGCCCAGCCCAGTCCAGCCTTGATCAGGCCAACCCCAGCCAACCTTTCCATGTGGGAACTATGATAATGACTGTTGTCTTAAGTCACTGAGTTTGGGGGCATTTTTTAATTTAGCAATAGTTAATCATTACATTAGATGAGAAAAACTGATTTGTTCCAGGTCACAAAATTAACAAGTCAAAGAGCTGGGCTTCAAACTCAGATCTGGCTGACGCCAAAGTCCATTCTTAACCTTCAGACTACATTGTTTTTCTAATACCATCATTTATGTAATGACTCTTCTGTGAGGTAACTAAGGTGTGTTTCTGTGTTTTGTAATTGCAAATAAAGCTTCTTTGGTAAACATCTTTTTACATATATGTTTATCTCCCATTCAGATTTCTCTAGGACAGAATTTCTCCAACGATATGGATTTTTTAAGGAAGCTGTTACATTTTATCTGCATAATTTTAGAAGAGATTTGAATCATCTAAATAATTTTTAAAATTCTTAGTAACATTTTGCAATATATACATGTATTAAATCATCACATTGTACACCTTCAGCTAATATTGTTTCATGTCAATAATATTTCAGCAAAGCTGGAAAAAAATAAAATGGACCCTCAAATTCTATTAATAATTGAGTTTAATTTGTCTCATACACAACATTGTAATTTTAAATAAAACATACGATGCATAAAAAATGTACTCTTGGGCAATATTTATAAAATTTAAACTTTATAAGGAACCCTTCTACTACAGACAGCCATATGGTTTTATGCAAGATGCAGTATATCTGTATTTTTAAATTATATATCATTGGCTGCAGCTATAGTAAGATTTAACTTTCTTCTTATATCTGGAAAAATGCAACCCTCTTCTGTACTAATTTATCTTAAGGAGCCATTTTTAACAATGAATCAGATCTTAAAATAAAAGGGGGTGGAGGGGACCCGCCTAAAGCAGGCACTCCCTGAACGTGAAGCTCACAGCAACTGGGTGGCAGCAGAGGAGTTAAAGCTGGCTGGGGGTGATGTGTTTTAGCCGTCCTATGTCTAATAAACCGCATGTCAAACTGGCATGTGAATAATGTTACTTCACCACCGTAAGCCCTGGTAAAAAATATAGATAGATGTAAATGGCTCCCGGAAGCCAGCATGTGACCCCATGTGGATGGCAGGATTTATTAGTGGTTACTGTCACTTTCACTTAGCATGAGCACATCAACCCGAGAGCATCGGTGTCAAAGCCCTCCTCCCGGTGGGTGGTGGTCAGCAAAAACCAGTGCAAAGGAAAAACATGCATCTCCCTATGAAAGGAGGGCAGAGGAACCTGAGTGGTGTCTGGACAGGGAACCTGATAAACATTTTTCGACCCTGGGAGCTTTGATGTTACCGTCAGAAGCCATCTGGGGCTGAAGCTACGCCACCTCTCCACCTTGCCGGCCTCCTCTACCACGGAGCCCCCACCTGCCGCGGCGCAGCAGGCCAGCCCTGAGACCAGGCTGTGGCCCTGCCCCCAGAGGGGCTTGCTTGAGATTTAAGGCTTTTCTGCCAACCTAAAGATCTTAGTCATTTTATCTTATAATTAATTTGTTTACAACCGAAGTCTGCTGGGACAATGGAGCACGCACTGGGGGGCTCGACGTGTCAGCTCACCGACGCCTCCGCCTGCCATCGCCTCCCATGTGCCTCCCCATTTCCCTACCCTGCCCCGCCCCCTCCCACCCGTGACCGCTGCAGCCCCAGCGCTGACGGTGGCTGGTAGGTCGTGGGGAGCTTGGGAGGAAGGAGAAGCCCACTTTCCGCCCTCGGATAGGGGTGGAGGAGAGGAGGTGAACTTCCCCCGTGATGATGTCGTCCTTAGGCCCTGTGTGGGCGGGGCCTGTATCATGTACTTTCATCTCACACATTTCACTCATTATTTATTAATTTTGTACCATCAGTGATCAGACAGGCCTCTGTCTGAATGTTGTCTTCCACCGGCAGGCCGCTGCCACCCAGCAGAGGGGGGTGCTGCGTTCACTCCTTCTCTGTCACCCCAACTCCACAGTCATGCATGTGAGTCACCCATTTAAAGTGTGGGAAGCCTCATTCTAGTAGTGGGAAGACTTTGCCCCTAGAGGTTCAGGACGACAGAGGTAACAAATGGCAGAGCCTAGACCTGAGCCAGATCTTGTGACTAAATCCAACTTCCAAATCCACCCTCTTCCCATGGCTGGATTGCTGAAGGCCGTGGCTAAAGGGCCTAGTAAGTGATGGTGAAGGGAACTCCTGCCCCACCTCTCCTGTCTAAACACAGTGACTGCCGTCAGCTCTCATTAACTTCCGCTGCTGGCCCAGTAGACCAGATATGCACAGAAAATGGAGAACAGTGCATACCTGGCCTTGCGTGGTACATAATGGAGTGTTGAGTTGTGGCCTCTGGAGAATAACTATCTGGGTTTGAACTTGGACTCTGTCACTTACTGTGTGCCCTTGGTCAAGTTACTGAAACTCCCTTGCCTCAGTGTCTCCATCTATCAGGTGAGGATAATAATAGTAATTACTTTGCAGGAAAGTTAGGTGTGATGGCACCCAGTAATCTCAATAACTTTTAATTATCATTATATAATAATATATAATTATCATTATAATGCAATCTTTTGCTATTTCACAGCTTGAGGGAATATACCCATGTGTCCCTACCGCATCTGAACTTCAGTATTTCAGATGCTCCGATAACCTTCTAATTGTTCTCCCCACTGCCACCCCAACCCCACAGTCTCTACTTAGCCTCTTAAGTGACACCATAAGTTCTTAAGAACTTTAGTCATGCCACCAGGAAGAGAGACATTTAAGAGACATTTAAAGGTGCTGTAACCAACAGCCAGCGTCAACTGCCTGCCATGAATGAAGATATGTCTAAATGATTCCAGCCAAATGATTGCTTTAGGTAACTAAGTTTTGGGCCTTTATGTTACAGAGCAATAATAAACAGGACAGTGGCTCAGATATTGAAATTATCAAATGTATTAAACACAGACCAATCAGTTCAAAAAATAAATAGCAAGAGGGAGAAGTCCAGCATAAAACTCAGACTTACGGAAAAGAGGCAAATAGAAATTCTGGAACTAAAAAATACAGCATCTGAAATTTATTTATTAGATGGGGTTAGCAGCAGATAAGAAATAGCGAAGGCTAGGATCGCTAGGAAATGCCTGGACCGAGGATGGAAACACAAAAGGATGGTCAGTGCAGAAGAGAGTGTGGGATGCACATGGGAACAGAAAAGGTTAATATACATGTAATTGGAATCCCAGAAAGGGAAGAAAGAGAGAAGTGGATATGGAAAGAAAAACAAAAGAAAAAAACAAGAGGCTGATTGTCTCATTTCTGCATTCAGGTTCAGTGTGGTGGGAAAATAGGGGCAATGTTGGGACCCCGAGCAGTGACATTAGAGTTCAGAAACAACCATGAACTTGAGAGAAGGGGAAGTTATAGGAGGTGAGAGAACAGGACAGAGTCTGAGGTATACAGAAAAGAATATCGAGATGACTAAATTGTAGACCACTGAAGCCTGTATCTAATTGTTTTTTTGTTTTTTTTTAACACTAACATCACTTGGCACATGCCCGGCACAGAAGAGGTTCTCAGTAAAACACGTACCGAGTGAGGAGCATCCGTTCCAGCCAAAGGAGAAGGCTGTTGCTTCTGCTCTTCAGGCTGGCTGTTGAAGACCTGCAGCTAGGTACCCTCCAGATGAAACCCTTCAGGTCCTCTCGTTGCCTTCAGTCTAATTTGTAAGAGATACTTGGGCAGAGACAGGACTTGAGAGGGAGATGACGCGTACCAGGACTAGGATAGCGTGTTGTCCAGTTTGCTTCATTCCCACTTCCTCCCTCCCTCCCTCCGTTCCTTCCTCCCTCCCTCCCTCCTTCCTTCCTTCCTCCCTTCCTTCCTTCCTTCCTTCTCTTATGAAATATTCTTTGGACAGCCCCTAGTTGCTGGTCACTGTGCACACAAAGAAGAATAAGACACAGTCTGTGCATCAGTGAGGGAAACAAACAGGTAAATACAGAATTACAATTCAACCTTCAAGTGCCACAGGGACCCAGAAAAAGGACTGACTGAATAATGGCCATAAGAACAAAGAAAGCCTCTTGTGGAAGGTGTTGTTTGAGCTGGAACCTCAAGAATGAGGAGACAGTAGTGTGAAAGGGCACATAGTCAATGACCCAGCATGTGGCATTTTGATGTAACTAGGACATAGTGTGTACAGGCCAGGGGATAGAGATTTCAGGAGAAAAACTTGAAAGACGAGGTTGATTCCAGTAGATGTTAACTGTTAACATGCACTTAATCTGTGGTGCTAAGAAATAGTGTAAGACTTTAGGCCCAGCAAGTGACATGACTGTAACTGCATTTTGGAGACTTGTCCTGCTGAGCACATTGGAAGAGGGTCGGAGGCAGTAGGGCTGGGCAGGAAGAACAGTCTGGGGCCACATCAACTTGCTGCCACAAAATCAACTGATGTTCAGATGAAACATGTTGCTTCGTCGTCTTAATGACCAATTTTTGCACTCATTTGAGCAGTTGTGCAGTTGTTAAGTCATCTAGGAACCCAAGTGGCTATTGATCTCATGTTTTGAGCAGCCAAATTTGGAAGAACAAGCCTTTAGCAGGCCCTATCCAGCCAGAAAGAAACCATGTTAAAAGAATGGGAAGCTTTTATACTGAGATCCTTAGTGTTTTTATCTAGAACAGGAAATTTAAGGGGAATTTCAGATTTCAGAAAAATGTGTGCATGCTGGACATCCAGCCCCAAAGATTTACTTGGAAGCCAAGCAGGCACAGAGGGAAAGGTTCAGGTGAAGGTTACACAACCGTGAGTGGATAGTGCTCAATGAGCTTTGCTGCAAAGAAATCTTCCAGTTTGCATTGAGTACATAAAAGTGGCTTGAAATCCTTATCTACATGGTTTTCCCTATGCTATACATATGGCTGCCTCTGCGCTCATCTGACTTCTGACTGACAGCTGTTTGTGGGTACTGCAAAACTCACTCTCTTCACCACCGGGAGCCCCTCAAGGGCACTGGTCAAGCCTAAGCCACTTGTGCTTATTATTCTTCCTCTGGACATTGTTGTACTAGATTTGATGCTCAGAACTGCTGTAACCATCATGCTGGTTGCTAACACCAAGAGGATGAAGCCAACACTTGAGGAGAACAGATCAAAGGGAACAGTAAGATACAGATCTGAACCCTGACACACTACACCTATAGCCTGATGGGCTGCTAGATGTTTTATTATGGAAGAAAATCATTTCCCGGTTTCATCATTGTTTAAGCCACGGTGATTGGGGTCCTCTGCCACAGAAAAAAGCATCCAAAGTTACACCTTCTAAATACACATGGACACACACACCCCCAAAATAGCTCCTCCTTAACCGACCTTTGCTGTCCAACATGCCTCTCCTTAGTGAGCCATTCTTTTCATTGGGGAATTTTCTTTCTACTAGAATACACAGATCTCTGGGATGGCCTCTTTAAGACTTCTCATTTTCCTAAACATTGGTTTAAATTTTGTTCAATATTTTATGGAGTCCTTACCAAGTGCTAGATACTCTAGAGTGTGAGGATATTAGGTTAAAGAAAGGGTTAACAGAGGTGGTCTTTAAAGACTTGTTTTTACAAAATGAAGAAGCATCGTCTAGGCAGCCATCTTGGACTCCTCTCCCCCACAGGCAGAGAGGAGGGTCAGAGGGCTCAGAGTAGAGGGAGAGAAGATGGAGTTGGCCCTGAGACTCTAATTCACTGCCATTTGCCTGCAGGAAAGACAGGGACCCATCCCACCTGGGACTGAGGTGTCCTTCCTTTCTGCCTCTCCCCTTTCTCTTCTACTTTGGAAAGGGAAAGGCTGGAAGAAGCAAGCTCAGTCCCTCAGATGTGAAACTAGCATCCCACAGGCGAAAACCATTTGAAACGTCAAATCAAAGTAGAATTCATTTGAAGATCTGGGACTGCATAGAGAGCAGGGCATGAACTGAGCCCACAGACCCCCTCAAACCTTCCCCAATAATGATTCTGGTTTGGGAGGTGGCACCAAAGTGGGGCATGAAGGAGCTGAGTAGGAAAGCAGCTTCCAGAGAGTTGCTAATTGTCAGTCAGGTCTGATCGGGTGACTGGTCTGACTTCAAGAATAATGCCACTGTTCAATCCATATTACATTTTATCCCCTCTGACAAGTTAGTGCATTTGTTTAACCTGAACTTTCAACAGCACAGGATAGGTGATGTGGCCATTATTATTTTAATTCCGTGAATAAAGAAGGGGAGCTACAGAAGGTTAAGTGTCTTCTCCAAAGCCCTTTTTAGTGATGACAGGGAAATTGATTTTGTGGAAAGATTGATGACTGCAGTGCTGCCTTTTACAGAGCCGAATTAGTGAGTTGGAGGGGCTGGTGCCTGGGGCACTTGAAATGTAAGAAGACAGAGATGGAGAGAATATTTTTACTTCTGTCTATACCAGGAAGGAATTAATTTTTGGTCCCTGGGGCCATCCCCAGGGGTCAGGCTTGTAAGGCCATGTTCCTCTAACAGAAGGGAGATGCTCAGCTATTTTGGGGATGCTGGTGAATTTCAAGAATCCTTTTACTGAATGGGATATTCAAGTTTGGGCCCCATGTGAGCTATCCAGGACAGCCAACAGGAGGCTTAATGCTGCCACGTTGCAAACCCCTCCTCTGCCCTTCCATGTACACTTGACCCTTGAAGAATTCAAGGGTTAGGAGACCTTGCACAGTCAAAATCTGTGTATAACTTTTGACTCCCCCCAGACTTAACTATTAATAGCCTTCAGTTCACCTTACTGATAACATAAATAATCAGTTAACACATATTTTCTATGTTATATGTATTATAGATTATATCCTTACAATAAAGTAAGCTAGAGAAATTTTATTTCAAATTGTCACAAATCTCCAAAAATTTTCCCAATGTATTTATTGAAAAATATCCATGTATAAGTAGACCTGCACAGTTCAAACTGTGTTGTTTAAGGGTTAACTCTACATTACTCTCCTTCTCTCCTAAGCAAATCCTGAACAGAAATTTAAAAATATTAACGTAAAGTGGAATAAATCAACTTTGTGGTTCAGGATCTACATTCTGGAACAACTAGGGTTTTGAATGACACATGCTTTACAGATACACCAATGACCCCACAAATCTCTCTAAATCCCCTACGAAAAAAGATTATGTTGTATATTTGTATATGACTTATTAAAAAGAATTTAAAGGCTGTAGACATTCATATTAAAAGTGCACAATGAAGTCCAAAGGATTTTATTGCAGAGCACAAATAAGAAAGGTTTTCCAACCATGTTTGCTTAGTTCCTTCTCTACAGCCAGATTTTATAGCTAGAAAATCATAATTCTTGCCATGGTATAGAGCCAGAAGCTTAACCCTCCCTTCAGGACAGTAAATGCTTTAGACATGGTAGCTTAGATGGTTGGACTTCTATGGGCCAATATTTCAGGCTTAAATAAGAATTCCTAAGTTTTGGAACACTTTTAAAAGAAAACCTTTATTAACCACTAATCCTTACTAAATCACAAACAAAAATGTTGGGCTGTCAGACTAGGATTAAAGATGGCAGCATGAGAGGTGAGACACAGGCGTCCTCCTAAAACTGCATATAATATGAAAATGTAATTAATACAACTAATCCTGAAAGAGCAACAGGGAAGAAGACTGTGCCAGACTAAATACACCTGGAGAAAAGAACAGACCCAATGGAACAGGGTAACATACCAAAGCCATGGCCCGGTGGGACACAAGCCCTTCCCCCACCCCATCTCACTGGCGGCAAGAAGAGAAACAGAGCAGAGAGGGAGTGGAGGCTTGGGACTGCTGAACACCTAGCTCTGGAGATCTGCTCTGGGAGCACAAACCCTCAATGCATGGTGCTCTGGTGATTACGGGGGTTGAAAAGCTAAGACAGGCAAAATACCTGGAGAGACTGAGAAACCGGCCACTTGTGGAAAACAGGGATCCATATCCAGCTGCTCTGGGACAAAAGAAAGGCGGGCAGTCTGAGAGACTTCCTAACAGCGAAATGGCTGCTAAAGGGGCAAGGATTGCACAGAGCTTATGGCTCAGGATAAAGGACAGGTAAACAAAATTGTCCAGGTGCACTCTGCCCAGCAGGTTGGGAACATTCATGATCTTTAGGCGCTCCAGCCCCCTGGCTGACTATGCAGCTCCAAGGCCCACCTCTGTGATACGCAGCCTGCTGTGCCTTCTTCCCACTCAGCCCGGACATGGCTTGCAAAAAGGCAAACAATGCCCTGGATCAGGCCAGCCAGAGGGAAGCTCTACCTACAGCAGCTACAAACTCAAAGCACAGAGGCTTATACCTGTGTGCTCAGCCCACTGGTTCAGGCAGTGGAGACAGGCACAGCAGCCAGAAGCAGGAAACAGCTCTTCCGTCCCCCCAGGCACCAACACCACTCCTCTGCGACCCCCGACATTGCTCCAGAGGCTGAGCAGCTCCAGGGAGTAGAGCTTCTGGGCACTAAAGGACACCACATACAAATATGAAATATCAAAGGAACCTGGTTGAAAGCAAAATCATACATACTCCAGAAAAGAACTCAAATGAAACCTATCTCATGAATCTTCCTGAAAGAGATTTCAAAACAAAAATCATAAATATGCTCATGGAGGTACAGAAAAATATTCAAGAACTTATGAATAAATTCTATTCAGAGACCCATACATTATAGAACACAGTATTAGAAATGAAACATACAATGGAAGGTTTTAAAAGCAGATTCGATACAGTGGAGGAGACGATAAATGAAATAGAAACTAGAGAAGAGGAATACAAAGAAGCTGAGGCACAGAGAGAAAAAAGAATCTCTAAGAATGAAAGAATATTGAGAGAACTGTGTGACCAACACAAACAGAACAATATTTCTATTATAGGGGTACCAGAAGAAGAAGAGAGAGAAAAATGGATAGAAAGTATCTTTGAGGAGGTAATTGCTGAAAACTTCCCCAGTCTGGGGAAGGAGATTGTCTCTTAGGCGATGGAGGTGCACAGATCTCCCAACACAAGGGACCCAAGGAAGACAACACCAAGACATATAGTAATTAAAATGGCAAAGATCAAGGATAAGGACAGACTATTAAAAACAGCCAGAGAGAGAAAAAAGATCACATACAAAGGAAAGCCCATCAAGCTATCATCAGACTTCTCAACAGAAACCTCACAGACCAGAAGGGAGTGGAATGATGTATTTAATACAATGAAGCAGAAGGGCCTTGAACCAAGAATACATTATCTGGCAAGATTATCATTTAAATTTGAAGGAGGGATTAAACAATTTCCATATCAGCAAAAGCTGAGAGAATTTACATCCCACAAACCATCTCTACAGTGTATTTTGGAGGGACTGCTATAGATGGAAGTGTTCCTAAGGTTTAATAGCTGTCACCAGAGGTAATAAAACCACAGTAAAGAAAGTAAACAGTTAATTACTAAGCAAATACAAAATTAAAACAACTACCCCCGAAGTCAGTCAAAGGATAGACAAAGAGTACAAAATATGATACCTAATATATAAAGATTGGAGGAGGAAGAAAAAGGAGGAGAAAAAAAGAACCTTTAGATTGAGTTTGTAATAACATACTAAGTGAGTTAAGTTAGACTCTTAGATAGTAAGGAAGTTAACCTTGAACATTTGGTAACCAAAAATCTAAAGCCTGCAATGGCAATAACTACATACCTATATTGATAATCACCCTAAATGTAAATGGTATGAATGCACCAATCAAAATATATAGAGTTACTAAATGGATAAAAAAGCAAGACCCATCTCTATGCTGGCTACAAGAGACTTACTTTAAACCCAAAGATATACACAGACTAAAAGTGAAGGGATGGAAAAATACATTTCATGCAACTTATAGGGAGAAAAAAGCAGGAGTTGCAGTACTTGTATCAGACAAAATAGACTTCAAAACAAAGAAAGTCACAAGAGACAAAGAAGGACATTACATAATGGTAAAGGGGTCAATCCAACAAGAAGGTATAACCATTATAAATATGTATGCACCCAACACAGGAGCACCTACAGAAGTGAAACAAATAATAACAAAATTAAAAGGGGAAACAGAATGCAATGCATTCATTCTAGGAGACTTCATCACTCCACTCACTCCAAAGGACAGATCAACCAGACAGAAAATAAGGAGACAGAGGCACTGAACAACACAACAGAACAGATGGACCTAACAGACATCTACAGAACTCAACACCAAAAATCAGCAGAATACACATTCTTACCTTTCAAGTGCACATGGAACATTTTCAAGAATAGATCATATAACGAGCCACAAAAAGAGCCTAGGTAAATTCAAAAAGATTGAAATTGTACCAACCAGTTTCTCAGACCACAAAGGTATGAAACTAGAAATAAATTACTCAAACAAAATGAAAAATCCCACAAACACATGGGGGCTTCACAACATGGAGGCTTCACAATGTGCTCCTAAATAACCAATGGCTCAATGACTAAATAAAAACACAGATTAAGCAATATATGGAGACAAATGACAACAATAATTCAACACCGCAAAATCTGTGGGACGCAGCGAAGGCTGTGTTAAGAGGAAAGTATATTGCAATACAGAACTACCTGAGGAAAGAACAATCCTGTATAAGCAGTCTAAAGTCACAATTAATGAAACCAGAAAAAGAAGAGCAAATGAGGCCCAATGTCAGTAGAAGGGGGGACATAATAAAGATTAAAGCAGAAATAAATAAAATTGAGAAGAATAAAACAATATAAAGAATCAATGAAAGAAGGAGCTGGTTCTTCAAGAAAATAAACAAACAAAATAGATAAACCCCTACCCAGACTTATCAAGAAAAAAAGAGAGTCTACACACATAAACAGAATCAGAAATGAGAAAGGAAAAATCCCGACGGACACCACAGAAATACAAAGAATTATAAGAGAATACCATGAAAAATTATATGCTAACAAACTGGATAACCTAGAAGAAATGGACAACTTTCTAGAAAAATACAACCTCCCAAGGCTGACCCAGAAAGTAAAAATCTGAAGAGACCAATTACCAGCAACGAAATTGAACTGGTAACCAAAAACCTACCTAAGAACAAAGTGCCAGGACAAGATGGCTTCACTGCTGAATTTTATCAAACATTTAGTGAAGACCTAATACCCATCCTCCTTAAAGTTTTCCAAAGAGTAAAAGAAGAGGGAATACTTCCAAACTCATTCTGAGGCCAGCATCACTCTAATACCAAAACCAGGCAAAGATGCCACAAAAAAAGAAAATTACAGACCAATATGCCTGATGAACATAGATGCAAAAATACTCAACAAAATATTAGCAAACTGTATTAAAAATATATCAAAAAAATCATCCATCATGATCAAGTAGGATGATTCCAGGGATGCAAGGAGGGTACAACATTCGAAAATCCATCAACATCATCCACCACATCAACAAAAAGAGGGACAAAAAAACACATGATCATCTCCATAGATGCTGAAAAAGCATTTGGCAAAATTCGCCATCCATTCATGATAAAAACTCTCCATAAAATGGATATAGAGGGCAAGTACCTCAACATAATAAAGGCTATATATGACAAACCCACAGCCAACATTATACTTAACAGCAAGAAGCTGAAAGCTTTTCCTTTAAGATCGGGAACAAGACAAGGATGCCCACTCTCCCCACTTCTATTCAACATAGAACTGGAGGTCCTAGCCACAGCAATCAGACAACACAAAAATATATAAGGCATCCAGATTGGCAAGGAGGAAGTTAAACTGTCCCTCTTTGCAGATGACATAATATTGTACATAAAAAACCCTAAAGAATCAACTCCAAAACTACTAGATCTAATATCTGAATTCAGCAAAGCTGCGGGATACAAAATTAACATGTAGGAATCTGTGGCATTTCTATACATTAACAATGAACTAGCAGAGAGAGAAATCAGGAAAACAATTCTATTCACAGTTGCATCAAAAAGAATAAAATACCTAGGAATAAACCTAACCAAGGAAGTGAAAGACCTATACTCTGAAAACTACAAGACACTCATGAGAGAAATTAAAGAAGATACCAATAAATGGAAACACATCCCGTGCTCATGGATAGGAAGAATTAATATTGTCAAAATGGTTGTCCTTTCTAAAGCAATCTACAGATTCAATGCAATTCCTATCAAAATACCAAAAGCATTCTTCAACGAACTAGAGAAAATAGTTATAAAATTCATATGGAACCAAAAAAGACCCCAAATAGCCAAAGCAATCCTGAGAAGGAAGAATAAATCTGGGGGAATTATGCTCCCCAACTTCAAGCTCTACTACAAAGCCACAGTAATCAAGACAATTTGGTACTGGCACAAGAACAGACCCATAGACCAACGGAACAGCCTAGAGAGCCCTGATATAAACCCAACCATATATGGACAATTAATATAGGATAAAGGAGCCATGGAAATACAATGGGGAAATGACAGCCTCTTCAACAGCTGGTGTTGGCAAAACTGGACAGCTACATGCAAGAGAATGAAACTGGCTTATTGTTTAACCCCATAAACAAAAGACTCAAAATGGATCAAGGACCTGAATGTAAGTCATGAAACCATAAAACTCTGAGAAGACAACATAGGCAAAAATCTCCTGAATATAAGCATGAGCAACTTCTTCCTGAATGCATCTCCTCAAGCAAGGGAAACAAAAGCAAAAATGAACTCATGGGACTACATCAAACTAAAAAGTTTCTGTACCGCAAAGGATACCATCAACAGAACAAAAAGGCATCCTACAGTATAGGAGAATATATTTGTGAGTGACATATCCGACACGGGGTTAACATCCAAAATATATAAATAACTTATCCTCCTCAACACCCAAAAAGCAAATAACCCGATTAAAAAATGGGCAGAGGATATGAAAAGACAGTTTTCCAAAGAAGAGATTTAGATGGCCAACAGACACATGAAAAGATGCTCCACATCACCAATTATCAGGGAAATGCAAATTAAAACCACAATGAGATATCACCTCACACCAGTAAGGATGGCCAGCATCGAAAAGACTAAGAACAACAAATGCTGGCAAGGATGCGGAGAAAGGGGAACCCTCCTACACTGCTGGTGGGAATGTAAGCTAGTTCAACCATTGTGGAAAACAATATGGAGGTTCCTCAAAATACTAAAAATACAAATACCATTTCACCCAGGAATCCCACTCCTTGGAATTTACCCAAAGAATACAACTTCTCAGATTCAAAAAGATATATGCACCCCTATGTTTATTGCAGCACTTTTTACAATAGCCAAGATATGGAAGCAACCTAAGTGTCCATCAGTAGATGAATGGAGAAAGAAGAGGTGGTACATATACACACTGGAATACTATTCAGCCATAAGAAGGAAACAAATCCTACCATTTGCAACAACATGGATGGAACTGGAGGATATTATGCTCAGTGAAATAAGCCAGGTGGAGAAAGACAAGTGCCAAATGATTTCCCTCATTTGTGGAGTATAACAACGAAGCAAAACTGAAAGAATAAAATAGTAGCAGACTCAGAGACTCCAAGAAGGAACTAGTGGTTACCAAAGGGGAGGCGTGTGGGAGGGCTGGTGGGGAGGGTGGGAGAAGAGGATTGAGGGGTATTTTGTTTAGTACACATGGTGTGGGGGATCATGGGGAAAACAGTGCAGCACAGAGAAGGCAAATAGTGAATCTTTGTCATCTTACTACACTGATGGACAGTGACTGCACTGGGGTATGGGTGGGGACTTGATAATATGAGTAAATGTAGTGACCATATTGTTTTTCCATGTGAAACCTTCATAAGAGTGTATATCAATAATACCTTAAGAAAAGAAAAGGAAAAAAATCAGTCAACAAAGGGGAGAGAAGGAGATGGGTAGATGACTAGGAAATAGATTTTTTAAATTATAAGACTGGAAGTATCATAAAAGTGTTACTAATCAAAAGAAATGATTTCTGTTTTATAGCTAAAATCTAACACTGTGTACACATTTTATTGTAAAAAGTGACACAAGGCTAAATCATAATAATGTGAATCAATAACCAATTAGCATTTATAAATGCAGCTACTGGGAAACATATTTCAATTTCATGGCAAGGAAGCTAGAGAATTTTTTAACAAAGTCAAAAGTGAAGCCAGCCCATGCTTGCTATGCGCCAAATGACTCCACAGGCTAAATGTGGAACTGCAAGTTGAGTCAAAGGTAGGTGTGTCCCCAAAATGTACACGTATAACCCCATGCCACTATCTCAAGCCAAATCAATAATTAGACACAGAGAGAAAGGATGAGGCATGAGGTCAAACTGTTGTTCTGCGGGGCATTATGAACTTGTGCAGAACACCACCTAAGTTACTGGAGAAATATATCATCTTCTCTGTATTTTTTTTTTTTTAGGATGGCTGATGGAGATGAATGAGACACAAGGAAGTAGGAGGGTAACAACCTCACTAAACAAGAATTGCTGTACATGTAGTGTTTTGGAAAGATGCAAGGGTGCCGGAATCTGCTTTAGTTGTGAAAGCTGATTTAAGAAAACAGATGACTTAAAAGTTGGCATGTTTTCCTTCCTTCAGATTTAGCATGTGTTGGGAAGATTGAAATGGTGTAGTTAAAATGAGCAAACTATTCAGTGTGCCAGAGCACCCAGCATGTGTTGGTTTCCTGACATGATTTTGTCATTCCTCAGCACATGCACTGGGCTGTTGCTGAGTGTTGACAAGATCTGACTCCATCGCAGTCTGATGCAGCCGCCTCCATATTCCCCAAGGGCTACCAGAGAGACAAATTGGTCCTCTGAGGCAAGAGCCAGAGATTGGCGAGGAAAAAATAAAAAAAAGGGGGGCGGGAAGGATTAAACACATAAGAGTGAAGTAGAAAAAAAGGGATGAGTGAGAAAAAAAGCAGGAGTAAAAAGTAGCTCATGACTGGGAAAAATAGGGTATACTGTCCTGCATTTTAGACCCTGCTACTCAGATCCCACATTCCTTTGAGCATCACTAGAAAAGAGAAAAATCCTTTTCCATTCCTCCATGCACTTGGCACATTGACTTGCTACAGTTGCCTCCTTCGAGGCATTGGTCAGTTCACACCAACATTTCATTAAGTCATAGGTTTATTCTAGGAAAGCTCTAAAAATCCCTGACCTAGCGGTTGTTTGCATACATAAATTCACATTACGATCAGGCTAATTTTCGAGGTCTTATTTAGAGGATGTCCCTACGCATCAGAGATCATCTGCCATGTTAGCCCCCAAGTCTGGCTGGTGCCACCATGTGTTGTCTCACTGGATTCCCAGTTCTTTCCATCCCCTGATTTTGGGTTTTAGCTCATCTTTGAAAGATGGCAAGTTAGCTGTCTCTAAGTTAAAAATAGTGATGGATACTCTATTCTATATCCACTTTTGGAGCCCTCTAGCCCACTTCTTATCCAGCTTGATTTAATTTCTAGACCTTCTGTCATCTCCAAGATTGGTTTCAATGGTCTCCCTTATTCTCCCACAACATGCTCTGCATGCCCAAAACCTGGAGCTTACCACATGATTATGAGGCTGTCCCCCACAAGAATGGAAACTCCTCAAGGGCAGGAAGTATCCCCAGTGCCTGGTACAGTGCCTAGCCTATAGTTGGTGCTCAATAAATAATGTGGAACAAACAACCAAATGAATGAATATTATTCACCTTTGGAAACGACCGAATCACATTATAGGACCCAAGGCAGCTAACGAGGCTTTCTATTTAACAAGATTTTGTATCAGTGGAGAAATTCTCTAATTGCTTATCAAAATTAAGTTTTCCTTAAACCAAGTTTCAGCAATATGCAACTGAACTCATATTTTGTACTAATCTACCTCAGATGTATTGATAGTTTAAAACAATAGGTGTGTTTTGGTCAATGATTGAATGACACCATCATGGGTCTGCTGTTTAAAATTTACAATTTCTTTTTTAACATCTCCTATTTCTTTTTTCCTATCCTGTCACAACCATCAAGAAACATTTATCCGTAAATGGCAAGTGCCTTAAATCATGGCTTCCTGTGCCTTCTCAACTGCTCGTTTTCTTATATTTCTCTCATGTGTGTAACCAACTCTCCCACATAAATTTCCATGAGATAGAGCATCCCATCCACTGTTAATGCCTCTTGACTGTGGTAAGGTATAAAATGTTTCAGGGGTTCCCCCAGGTCAAATTGTTGCTCTGTAGGCCATTATGAACTTGTGCAAAACACCATTTTTTTCTCATGTTAAATGCATGACATAAACTTCTCTTGTGAGTAAAGAAACCCCTATTTTCTATCAGGCTAAATTCTTGCATCCAAATCCCTTGTAAATGATTTTTCAAACCCTAAAGTTTATTCTTTTAATTGACTCTTTTCCTAATTTTGAATTAAATCTGCATTTCTCCCAGTAACCTTGGGAAAGATAGAAGCCACATTACCACATTGGAGAGAATGGGATCATAGTGCAAGCAGACAGAGAAGAGAAACACAAAATCACAGGGAGATCTTCTTATAAATTTATTTGTGCACCAAAAAAAATAATAATGTTCAAAGGAAATGTTTTTATTGTACAGTATGAAATAACTTTCACTAAATTTAAAATGGGATTTCTTTTTTGCAGATAAGCCACTGATAACTTTTCTATCAAAAAAAACCCAAAATTTGTAATTTGTGGCACTTGTAGAAAAAAAACACCTGTTCAATTATTATATAAATACTCTTGACAGATTCCAGTAGCCCATTATATGTATTTTCTGGCAATGTCAGCTTTCTAAAGCCAATCAGCTTCTAAATCTGAAAGGCACCTGGTGGCCAACATCCTGCTTATTATTTAGAGACATCCATTTTAATGTTTTTGCACAGACTTGACAAGTCTGAAGAATCATTAAGTTAAAAATAATGAAGAACTATAATACAGTGGATATTAGCAAACATTTTTTTTTCCCCTTAGCTGCTAGTTTTCCCCTGGGGATTTACAAAGTGCACCAGTTAAATATGTCTGTATATTTAAACATTAAATATGTCAACAGCAAGACATTTTTAAATATTTTGAATCAAATACTATAGCACAAATATAATTTACAATACTTTGCACAGAAAACATTACATCTAAAATATAACTTTAGATATTATATAAAAATACATATATTTTCTCTCCTCATTAGAAAAAAGTATTTTCAGGTTCCAGCATGATGTAACAACCCAAAAGAACTTAGCCCTTCTGATGATCACCCATTTGCAATCAGGTAACAGCCTCTGACCTCGGCTGCATAGTGGCACAGAACGGTGGGCCAGATCCGGAGAATTAACCCCTCCCAGAGTCCAAGTGCAGTTTTTCAAAAAGGTAGCTGTAATTGCTTCAATTTGGTTTAATTCTAGAAATTCATTACAAAATTTAAAAGCTAGTATGTAAGAAAGCCTTTGGACTGCAACACATCTTAAGTTCGACATCTCATTACGGAGTCAAGAGCATGGATAGATTCTTCCTGTACCACTGTGGCCCATACTGCTTAGTACTCTCACATGTATATACATCTGTCTTTGCTTGTTTAAGAAAAGTTTTCCATACATCCTAGGAAATGCATAACAACACTACAAAAATGGGGCTCAATCTATATCGAGAACTTTAAAAGCCCCAAAGTATGTTGCGTCTTGATCTGGATCCAGTAGTGAAGGATTGGACACCTCGATGCTGATTTCCTCACCAGACCGTAGTTTAAAAAATCCTCCAACATTTATCGAGTAAAAATGGAATTCAGAATTCCCTGACCAGTATTTGGTGCTCCCTCCTTTCATCAGGGTTTGAGAACTCGGGATTCTGGTGCTGGTTTTAGTGACATACGCCATCAGCTGAAGATGCTCTGTAGCGAGGTCCCCCGAAGTCTCATGGTGTCGAAAGCAAATGTTGGCATACAGGAAATAAAAGCCATCTTGGTTAACTATTAGTTTTCCGTGGCTGAAAGTCATGTTGGAGATCTTGGCCCATCCTCGGTCGTGGTACCAGGAGGAGAGACGCACTTTGTGGGAACCTGAGGGAAGGGAAGGCATATGATTTAAAATTCACCCCTTCAACGAGAAGAACATCTTCACAATTCTATGAGGTTGGAGAAAAACACAGCATAACATTGTTCCAATGGCAGAACAGCTTCTCAGAATTTATGTTCTGAAAGGGGAGATGCATAGTAAAATGTACCTAGTGCTCTCTGCTAGACAACTCAGAGGCCATACAGACAAAAACTCATTTTTCCTTCCCTCAAGGAGCCTACGGCACATAAGGGATACAGACAGTATATGTGCAGACAAGAAGCAAGGCATGAGCCCACGGGAGAGGCACAGATAAACTATGAGAACTCAAAGGAAGGAGAGCTGACTTACTCCCAGGAGAATCCAGAATTACTTTATGGAGTTGCTACTGAGCCTGAGAACTTAGAGGAGGAACAGAATTCAGCGAACACAAGGAGGAAGGTCACCTGAGGTTGAAGGAAGAGAATGAGCCAAAGGCAGTTGAGACAGGCAAGCAAGAAACCAGTGTGTAGACTCCACGATTCCAATGGTCCAGCTTTCTTCAAGGAGTGTGTATTTCCTGAACTCCACGTCTTATCCACAGAAGGATGCTAGAATGAGCCGGAGAAGCCGTTGGCGGCACTGCTGTCCAGGACCCACCACAACACACGTCCTTTTTCACTGGAGGTCCTCCCTAAATTCATCCCAGATTAAAGCATCCCAAATGTAAATATCATCCAGGGTCCCAAGTGAGTCAAGATGAGACTATAAAACTCTCACATCCTCCCAAACATTAGTCATTCCTCTGGGGTGGTAAACAGCCACCTACCCAACCCATGAACAAAGAAAACAAAATTCAGTCTGCTTCCCATTTCAAATCCCAGGTTCCCCTCCTTCCTACCTTGTGCCTACATCCAATTCTTTATTCAATCAGTTATTTGCCTTATTGTGTATCTCCCATGATGGCTCTTAACCAAGAGGAGCAGAAAGCCTAAGCTGAAATCTACCCTCTCAGTGGGATGGATCAGCTAGTGTTAGACCGTGGACTTGGAAATATAGGAAAGGTAAGGAAGGACTGAAACAGAGAGGGCAGAAAAAACAGCAGCCTTGATCCCATAACACTCCCAATGTTAGCTAAAGTCAAATGGAAGGAGTGTCCTTATTTCCTATGAAATGTATCTGTATTTGTATTCATTCACTCATCCATTCACTGATCTATTCAGTTGATCAATCATTCAATAAATATCTGTGTGGTGCTTTCTATGGGGATTCACTCTGCCCATGATTAAGAATCACATCAAGCAGTGTGCCCTCAAGGTACTTACCAAGAATAGTGGAGAAATTAAAAATGCACATATAAAATGAAAATAGAACATTTTGATTTCTGCATTGTCACACAGCACATGGTTGAAGTTCAGTTAAAGCAACTGTCAAGTGAAAGCTGCAGAAATTAATGGTAATCAGGAGAGCTCAGACCAGTGAGAAACCAGAGGAGGCAGAGGATGGGGAGAACTTGGATCAAATGTGGACTGGCCAGGAGGAAGGAGAGCATTGTCGGCGAGGGTAACTGTTCAAGCAAAGGGTGGAATGCCCACAGCCTGAGGAGGAGAAAGGAAAGAAGGCCACCAGTGTAAATCAGACAACTCGAGAACAGACAATAATAGCAAGAGACAAGGGAAAGAAATACACTGCCATCAGCCTCAAGGGCCTCCCACAGCAAACCTGGGTTCCTATCACTCATGAGGTGTGCTGACGGCCTCCCACCCAGCCTTCCCACCACTATGGTTCACTGCTGTTAGATGCTGGAAAAGAAGCCTCTCCAAGTATTCAGCCTGAGCACCCGCCTAAAGGAAGCCATGCATTCTGGCCTCACAAAACACTTCCATTGCATTTTCTTCAAGAAGCTTTGAAAATGCAAAAGCTAGAAGTCAGTGTAAGGCAGAGTCTGAAGTCTCTTAGGTGTGAAGAAATACAAAACAGAGGCCCAAAATGAACAAGCAAAATTAAAGTCACCTTCCTCTGAAGTGTCCAGTATTGACCAAAACAGGGAGAAATGGACTCAAGGGTTGTTAGCCCAGCTAGAGGAACAAATTGTATTTTCTTAAAAGAAGCACATACTACCTCATTTCACTCAGTCACAAACTAAATAACCATAGGAAGCTAGCCAGGAGTTTTGCCTTGTTTTTAGGCAATGATTTAAGGCTAGGTGCCTGAAGAGAGAGCTTTATAACTAAAACACGCTTGCTGTTGCCAAAGAGACTTTGGCATAGAGTCTAATGCAATATTTATCATATGCCATTTAACATGAACTGAAAAGATAAATGCAGACTGCAGTCATAGCACACACAGCCGATCCATCAGTGTTAATTTGATTGCCTTTGCTAACATGCAAAATAGTTCTCACTCATAAAAATTAGTGTAGTCCACTGTAGATCCCTTATACACATGCAGAGAAAATTTGTTTATGAAGCACGTATCTGGGACAGAATAGAGAGCTTAGGAAAATCTGAAGGACAAAGAGTTGGCTTCTCACTTTTATGTCTGTAGCCAGGAAGAGTGTCTGTGGCCCATGCTATGATAGTGGCTTCAAAATCATTTACTAAAACTTGCCAAGGAAAACTTGCCTCAAATAATTTTTAGAGCAAAGTGGAATATGCATAATTATTTGATGAAACTCAAATAATAACAAACTACACTCACACAGCACTTACTATTATGCCAGGTTCCACATACACTTCCACATACACTGTTAGTACTTCGTTATATCTTCATAGCTACCCCTGAGGTGCATACTGTCACCAGACCAGCCCCGTGAAGAAACTGATTCACATGATTCCACTGATTTGCAGGAAGTCACATAGCCAGTGTGCAGTACAGTGGGGCCTCAAATCCAGGCCGTCAGACCTTAGAGCCCTTATTATTATTACTACATTAACCTACTTCTCACAGGAAAAGAAGAGCATAAGAACTCTGAATTTATTTCCCTCTGAAAAAGCCAATTGGCCACAGGTACTTATATAATAACATATAATGTAAAAGCAAGGATGTGGTCATCAACTAGAGCAGAGTTCAAGTTTGAATCCTGCCACCACAGTGACCTTGAGCAGATAAATGATGTGGACTTGAGTTTCCCTGTCTGCAAAATCTGAATGATAATCGCTACCTTGCAGAGTTAGACTAAGGACTGGAGATAACAAATACAGAGTGAAATGCCTGATACCTAATGTGTTGAACAAATGGCATAATAATAACAATGTTCAATTGTCACTCTATCATAATTTTTTTGTAATCTTTTTGATGCTCACCTATCCCAAGGTGGAGTAACCTGTAGGGATTATATGATGAAAAAGCTGGGCCATTATGGTAGAAATGCACAGGGCTCTCGGTTTCCTCATTTCCAAAAGATAATCAGGTCTCCACTGAGCTATATTCTTATGCAAAGAAAATGACAAGCCCCTGCCGCCTCTTAAATATCACTCCGTTATGCCCCTACCTGGAACTCTGCAGGAGATGGCTGAGTATATGGCCCCCTGGATAATTCATACTCCTCACAGGTCAGCAATGGGGATGAACCAACTTTAGTTTGGGTAAATATAGATGAGCATAACAAGGGACTGTCTTTCCCAGTTATGCAACCTTAGTTCGCAGTCATTCAAAATAAATACCCATTTTGATGATTTGAAAATGAACATACTGATGATGTCCATTCTGGCATGATTGAGAATCAGTTTCCACAATGTGGATTATTAACTGAAGACTATGTGATCTTTCTTCTGGTCGAGAAGTTAAGGGCTCTTAAAATTTTAGTAATAGGCAAATAATAGGTCTGAGTAATCAAATGGGCTGATATATGACTCTTGAAATATTTTTCATGCTGGATGCAAATGGAACTTACCTGATGGCATGTCAGTGGCATTAATAGTGAGATGAGCAAAAGGTTGACTGTCAGGCTTGCCCCTCCTGGCCACATCTAACCACGAACCTTCCAACATAGCTAGAGATGAGAGAAGCCACGTTAGCTGGAAGAAGAGCGACCCTATGGGACTTTAATTATTCCTGCAGACCCATGCTTACCTTTTTCTGCTCTGATGTGTTGTGATCTAACAATATGTTGCAATTCCTGAAATAAAAAGAAAAGAGAATCTTTTGATCAGGCATTAAGAATTCAGGACTGTTGGAAATGTGATAAATGAATCCTCATTCCTTCAAAATATGCCAGAAGCACACAGGCAGAGACATTCCCTGGTGTGCTAGGTAGCTCTCAAGGGAGTTCACCCCAGAGGATTATGTTGGTGTGCTTAAAAAGTACATCACACACATACCATCTAACAAAATGCTTTGGACAATAAGAAGAAATATTGTAAAAAAAAAAATGTGTGAATTATAAAACATGGAATAATTGAACACAATTAAAAATTTGTAGCAGGTAAACAAATGGAGATCAAGTTACCTGGAAAATAACAATTACCACAGAATATATGATCCTCTTAAATCTTTAGGGAGGCTCATTTTATGTCTATTTCATTAGTGTTTCATGTTCATAATTTCATTCATATCCCTGTTATAACACTGAAGCTCAGCGCACAGGAAGGAGAATGCTGCCTCGCTCCCAGGGGTTAATTTTTTATTTTAAAAAGTCACACTGTATTTAAAGTACTCCATGGAGCTTTTAGACTCCCAATAATGAACTCAAACTATTGCCGCAAAGAGAGGTTTCAAAGCATCCTGTTAAATAGCAAGATGGAGTGGATGAAACTTCAAGCTTTGACTTAAGTTCAAATGCCTTCCCAGCCACCTACACACACTATAGTAACAGAGCCTCTGCCACGGGGGGTCGTGAAGATTACGCGAGACAATGCACATAGACACTAGCAGGATATCTGGTAATTCCACATATCCAGATATTAGAAACACTCTGGAGAGATTCCAGTTTTCTCTGTTATTGGGATGACTACCCATGCAAACCTCATCCCCTCCTCCGTGATGTTTGAAAGATAGGCCGTCTAAAGATCTTTGAAGGTCTAGAGACAGGGGCTTTGAAATGATAGATTATAGATAGATAATAGATGAGAGACAGATAGATGGAGGCAATTACACAACCTCAACTGTTAACAATTGGAAGGATTTAGGAATAAGATAGCATTGATGCTTTCTCCTTCAGCATCCCCAAGACATATGAGAATCTATTCTATTTGCAAAGACCCATGGAAGAGACAGCACAGCTGTCCTCAGTTACCTATTCTCAAGCCCTAAAAAAGTCACAGGATGACTAACTTTTAGAAAGAAACCCTGGGGCTCATCCAAGGCTGCTTTTTTCCCTTGCATGGGCCTGGGGCACTGCCCTGCACAGCTCTGGGGAATCATCTCCAGCAAGTTCTAGACAAATGGTGCGAGGCAGTGGCTTTTACCAAGCCTTATTCTTCTCCCGACTCTGCCCAAGATTTATTTCTCTCTCCCGCTGGCCTCCAATCTTCCCATGACCTCTGGATTCCCAGTGGTACCCTGATTTCTGGAATTTCCTGGTTTGGTCTCTCCTGCATTCATAGCAGAGATTTATATATGTATAATGTCTGCATACACATTGCATATATCTTTACACATTTACAATATAACATGTCATTATACATCATGTATATCTTTATACACGTAAATATTCAATGTATCTTTATCTGACCACTATCTGTTCAAAGACTGGAATAGGAACCTGATGACAGCGTAACTCAGAGATTTAAAGCTACCCCTCATTTCCCCCCTAGCCTCCATCTGCCTGATAATCAGAGGGGAGAGGAAGGAGGAGAGAAAGAAGCAAAGCTAAGTATGACAAATGCCTTCAAACGTCCGTTTCACGCTTTGTCATTGACAAGAACACTCTTGTTATTGAGAAAAACAAGGGAAGAGCCTTTGTGCTGGCTCGGGGGCTCTCAAAGCGTTGTGAGCATGCAGCACAGTCTTCTGGGCATCCATCGGGCAGTTGTGCTGAAACCGTTTCCAATCCAGTAGGTCTGGGGTGGGGCCTGGCATTTGCATTTCTAAGAGGCCAGCTGGTGGTGCCTGCCTGGAGCCTCCATCTCACTCCCTGAAGGATTTCAGAGGTGGGCAAATCTGAGATTTTCTTGAAACTTGAGCCTCAGGCCGAGAAGCTGCAGCCGAAGTCACGGCTGAAGTGGGCAGGGAGGGTGGTTCCCTCCCACCTGGGAAAGAACTTCTGCCCATTTCATCAGTGGCTTCTGCATCAGAGCTGTTACAGAAACTTTCATTGTAAAAACACTCAATAACCAGCACCACTTAGAAGCAATTTCAATGTCTGCTGAAAAAATGTGTCATGACCCAGGATGAATTAAAACTCTAGCTGGAGACCCATGAAGAAATGCTATTTTCATGTTACAGCTGTTGCTGGCTATCCAAGAACTGCAGTTGCTCTCAGGAACCCTACAGGGAAGTTTGCAAGTGAAAAAGAGAGTATGTGATGGGTCCACAACCTGAGGCTACAAAAAATAGATATATTTACAATATTTGTTCTTGTATCCCTTCCTATCCCCAAGTTTTTGAACTCTAAGATCATTGTCATTTACGTGCACAGGTATCAACCACAAACATACTACTCTTCTAAGACTCTGCTTTTACGGTGCCGAGGCCCGAACCCCAGCCAGTCTAACTTATTTAGTCTGCTATTGGTATTTTTTTAAAGAATCTCCCCAGGCGATTCTCATACGTAGCAGGCACTGAGAAACATTACTGAGTATTCCCACGAATGGGTGGTTGGTGACACCTCTATGTAGTCATAGATTTATTATATTCTCACAACTTTTATATATTCCATATGTTGAAAATTAATCCCTTTTTTAGCTAACAAGCTATTTCCCCTTGTATTATATTTGATTCTAATTACTAACCTCGCCTTTCGGACTGGAAAATGGAGGCTGAGAGAGGATAAGGACTTCCCGAATAAAGCTGGGACTTGAACCAATGCCTTCCAGTTCCGCTTGTAGGGCTATAAGCCCACCCCCTTTACAGGATGGAGTCATCGAATAGCCTCTGTCAGCTGGGAGAAAAGGATCAATGGCCTGTGACGGGTTGAGAACATGCCGCTCCAAATACGGTGCCTTGGCATATTGAATATTTGCAGGGGAAGGAATCTGAGGAACAGCACGTGCCGGAAGGGCTCTCTGACCTCTCCCTTCTATTCTAAGGCAGCTCATAAGACCCTCTGGTGAGAGGTGCTCTCCTGATACCTGGTGGAAAGGAGCCTCCCACTCACCAAGACGTAAGGAGGTCATGAGGAATCTGAAGAAACAGGCCTTCCCAGGTTGCCCCATTTACTGCCATTTTGCACACTTTTTCACTCTTCATCAAACCCATTAGGTTAACTAATTTTTTCATTCATTTCCTTATGAAGGCTCCTGTGTCATGTAAAATTTATATTAAATCAACTTGCATGCTTTTCTCTTATTAATCTTTTCTGGCCAATTTAGTTCACAGGGCCTCAACTGGAGAGCCTCAGTGGGTAGAGGGAAAAGAATCCTATTTTTCCCCCCTACACCTGTCATAAGTCCTTAGAAGGTGGTTCCCTCCCTGAATAATAACTTTGGCTGGAGGCTCACCTTACCTTGGGGATCTGGCTGCCAGGTACCTGGGGATCTGACAAGAAGGGGCCTCAACATCAGAAAATACGGTCTTGGAACTCCCGGAGGCCTCAGAAAGCTGCCGGCTTGGAGCTAGCTAGCCATTGTCCACACTCAGCCCCGCGGGCCTTGGGCATAAGGCGCAGCAGAAAGCGACTCTCTCAAGCCCGCTCCACAGAGCAGGATACACTCTACTTTGTCATTTTTCTCAAAGGTCAGATACATTGCTATGCATGTACCAAACACAGATCTATCCTGAATGCCTCCCTAATATTTTTAATTTTCAAGATTATAAGAAACCCTTTTAAAAGGAGTATACAAACTTTACCCTGACTGACAATTCCATTTATTTTCTAAGCTTTGCATTTACATTAATTCTCATCCACATCGGCCCCTTACTTCTGTCACATTAGTTGAGTGTTTTAACATTTGTAGAGTTGTTTATTCTCAAATCTTATTATTCAGACATTGCTTCTGGCTTCTTTGAATTCAGAAAGTTCTGATTATCTAGTTTGGAGAAAACACTACAAAGAATATCCCAACTCCTTTCCTCTAAGAAAATGTATTCAGATGAAAGAGGTCTTTAAAAAATGTTATATGTGTTTAATCTTATTTTAAAAATTAAAAAAAAACACACACACAAACAGTTAACGCTGGATAAACATCAATGTATATGTTGTCTACTCTATTAGAATGCCTACAGGTTTGCACAAGGAAGTGTAGGTAGCTCTGACACACCTTGCAGCAAACAGCCTGCAGCAGAAAAGCCAGCAACAGTTTCCAGAGTGAGAGAGCTGGGCAGACAGCACTCTCTGCAATCTTCTCTTGGCTAAGAGCCGCCAAAGAGAATGCAATGTCCCCAGGAAGATCAGAGGTCTTTCTTCTTAGAGCACGGTTAGCATCTTACATGCAAGGGACAAAAAGAATTGCCTCTTGGTTTCTATAAACTACTCATTACAACTGGGATTATTGTAAATTACCAAGAAAATTCACATGAGTGAATGCATTTATGGTCTCGCTGTAATAAGTAGGCTTTTCTGTGAATCTATGCATTTTTAGATAAGTACAATTTGGGCCTAAATTATGATAGCTTCATTTAACCCTTCAAAACAGAACAAAAAGGAAAACCCAACTGGTAGTCAGCCAAAGAAATCCCAGCCAATTCAAGAATAAAAGAAAGCCTCTGACATACTGCCACCTAGTGGACACTGTTCAACATTGACAAGCCTGGGATGTGACAGCCAAGCTTTGCAGATTTGAAACTGCCCCCACTCCGAAGTCTAGAACAATAGAGATGAGGAAATTTCACATTTTTTAATCTTCTCATTGTGACATTTTCCTATTTAGACTGCACTGATGTTTCGTCTTTGCCTCCAGAGTACATTTGAGCAGACAAGAAAACCGATACGATTTTTTTTTTTATTTCACTCATAGAAAAATGTTGGGATTTCACAATTTCTCCTTCAGGAAAGAAAGTACACAAAAGATCAATGTGATTGTGTAATTCTGGTCTCTAAGCCTGCTTCTCTTCCACTTCTGACTCAACATCCAAGAAGCGTGATTCCAGGAGTGATAGTGAAAATGAAGAGTGCAAGCCGTGTCTTCGGTCTGTTGGGACAGGGTCCCTTAAACGTCCTCTAAACTATTTTGGGATCTTTTGCCAAACATCAGGAGAAGAAAGACATCCAAGAACTGGCTCGATCTTGATAAATCAAAGCCCCATTGGAGAGACTGTACTCTGTGAGTGTCAACACCTAGGAGTGCTTTCAACCCCCTTAAATCACTATGGGAATTTCGCTCCAGGTAATTTATAAACATTTGAAGCAAATGCTAATCCAGCCTTTGCAAACTCAGCTGGAGAAGTGGCCCAAACAAGACTTTGATAGCATTTCAATTCAAGAGTATTATTAAATTGGTCTTTGACTGCAGCGCTTTGTCTTACAAAATAATACAAATAGATTTAAAGTCCCACTGAGGACATTCCTAGCTCTAAAGATTCCCCGAAAAGGTCAAGTTGCAGAGTCTTGGGCTTATCAGACTGAAATCGCCCCATGCATTGTGATGTGAATTGTGTGACCCACGTCAATCAGAGCATGGAAGAAGCAATTTGTACAGCCAGATGCTTCGGAACCACTGGCAGCAGCTCGTAGCTGGGGTCTCAGGTGGCTGCCTCCCTCTGCGATACCAGCAGCAGCTGCAGGGACATCTGGCTGGTTGGAGGATTTAACACCCCGTTTGCCAGATACAATGCAGGGTTCACACACTTGTTAACATATGTAATGCATTCATTTTAACATCTTAATGATACCTTTCATGTAATTCCTCTCCAACCTGGTTACAAGAATAGTGTATTCATCAGCCAAGTTAGCGCATGAATGCCACACATGGGCCGTTTCTGAAAATGAATAGCCAGTTTCCTATTCCTGCAGAGAAGTCCCACAGATTTCCACCTAGTAAACAGCTCAGAAATCCATCCTCTGTTCACCAGCCAGAGTACCACTGCCTTCCTTCAAGCTCTCATCTCTCTTCATTAGGATTACAGTAACAGCCTCCTACCCCCTCTCCCATCGCAGTCTCCTGCTTTCCTCAAGACGGATCCATTCCTGCTAGAGTGATCACCCTAAAGTACACGCTGGGAGCCAGGTCTCCTTCCAGGAGCTGCCAGAGGCTTCAAGAGCAAGTCCACGTTCCTTACCTGCGCTTATAAGGTCTCACAAGACGGGGCCTGGTTACCCATCTGGGTTCTCCTGCTGTTCCTCTCCTGCACCCCCAAACTCCACCACTCCTAAGGACACTCTGGGATGCCACAGGTTCCCACACAGAAGGCTTATAAGTCGCTTCTTCCTGCAAGAATCCTTCCCTCCTGTTCATGCAGACTGCATACAACTGCTTCCTGGGAGAGCTGTCTTCCAGTCTTACCAAGAGCTCATCATTAATTGTAAAGCTTTAATTTGCATGGCATTCTTGATTTCCACGGCACAGAAATGCCCACCTGGTGGTGTGCAGCAACTAAAGAGACAGGATTAGAAAAGATATCTCAGCCTCTTGCCTTCCTCCCTTCCCTAAAGCTCACAATGACCTTCTAATCCACTGGAGATGGGGGGACACTTTACAGGCACCACAATGGAGCTGGTAACCCCCTCGTTCCTTATGGTAGCAGTACAAAAACAGTGCAAGCAAATAACTTCAAAAGCAGGATCCTCTGAGTATTCTGTCACCTAAACTCATCTCATGGAATGCATAGTGCAGCTTGTGCTTCTCAGCTCAGGCTCCCTGGAGCATTATCCTGAGGGTACCAGGACAGGTGGGGACAGAAGTACTGGGGCAGGGGAAGGGCCAGGGCCTCATCTTCCCCACTGGCTGGGGACAGGTGGTATCCAGCTGCCCAGCAAGTAACAGGGAAGAGGAGACAGTAGACAGGGCATGGGCCCCCTAATCCTGAGGGTAAGAGCCATCTCTCTCACTTGAACTTGTAACTTTACATTTTGGTGTCTAAAGTTCTTATTTCTTACTATAAACTATTGATTTAAAAAATTCTCCCAAAGCCAAAGTCTTCTCAAAAAGAATTCCACCCCCCTCCCCCCACCACTGGAGCACCCCCTCCTACCCTGATCTCTGCCTCCTAAGGGGATCAGCCACCCCCCCATGACCCCCCATGACGATCTCTGAAAATGCTCAGTGAAGAGCTGTACCCAGATGTGGGCTCCCCCCCCCCCAGTACAGTCAGCAGGGGCTCATTTCTCCCCAAAGAAGTCAGCTGATTGGAAAAGACACGTCTTTGTACACAGATGGAGTAGTCTACCCACTGAAGGGCTGGAGTAGCATGCCCTTGTTTTCCTAAAGCACACCGATCCTGACAGTGCGGTGGCTATGCTGGCAATAGAAAATTCGTTTTTATTGTTTAACCTTCATGGTTTAAATGAGGACGCTCCTGCTACAGTCAAAGGTCCCTTCGGGTTTTCATAAAGCAGCCTTATGACAGCAATATTAGTCTTCATAAAGAGCCCACTTAAAATGTCTTGCACTAGGTACTCGTTAAAAGTTTAGTCTAAAGGCTGGACAGGGTAACTGCAGGGTGGCACCTCGGGCCGACCGTGTGATTTACCGCAGCTCTGCTTTCTTTTGCCGCCTGGAACATAGTGACGCCGCCTCACGCTGGCAGAGCTCCCGACACTCACAAACCTCATCTCCTCGGAAGAAGGCTTACTCTCACCGGCCCTGTCGGGGGATTTCTGACTGCCAGGACTGAGGCTTGCAGGGGAACAGAGATCCCAGGCCAGCCACGTTGGACAGTGAGGCCCAGGTGGGCAGGGCAGGGGGGCCAACGCAGGTCCTCTGGGCTCAGGGTGCCTAACGTGTTCATGCCCCAAAGAGGAGGACACTCCAGCCTCAGAGGAGCAGTAAAAACACTGCATTTGCGCGTGACCTCCAGCGCCTTGTGAATCTTTCTGGGCATGTGCAGTGTGGCTGACTTCTGGCAGTATCAAGCATCTAGCCACCCAATGACACCAAGACCAGGGACGGGCATGGATCACTCACTCACTGAACTCTGCATGTTTTCATTGAGCATCTATATTCTACTATGTGCATGTCACTGGGGAGAGAAACCAAACATCACACAGTCCCTGAATGTGGAAACCTCACATCTGAGTGAGGCAGACCCACACTGGGCTGGTGCAACTGATGATAAGACAGGGTGCATGCAAGAGCCCTGGACATGTGCAAAGGTGGGCAGGCAGGCATCAGCGGTGGGGACTTCCTTTGGGAAGTAATGCCTGAGCTGGATTTCGGAAGGCAATTAGAAAACTGACTGCACAAAGAAGGGTCTGGAATGCCATATAAAGGACCATGCACAAAGATCCATCATTCATTCATTCATTCATTCGATCCACAAAGTTTACTGATGGCTGCTAGGGGCCGGGTGTCCTGTGCTGGGGTGAGGGTGCTGTGTTTCCAGAGCAGACATCCTCACTGCATTCATGATCGCAGCAGGGAGGCCGAGGAGGGAGGGCACAGCCCGGTTAGGGAAATTCTAGCGTTCTCCTGTGGTGGGGCCACTGAGCCCCAGCTGAGGTGGGTGACGGGATGGAGCACAAGGTAATGAGCCCGGAGAGGAAGGGGTTGGAAAGAGAGTTTCCAGAACACGGAGGGCTTTGTATTATGTGTTCAGCAGCTCAGACGTCACCCTGATGACTGCAGGGATTCACTAGAGGATTTCTTAAGTCAAAAGTAAGTGACTGTTCAGATTTTCATTTTAGAAGTCACTCAGCTGTGGAGAGGCTGGACTAGAGGCAGGAGCAGACCGGCCACTTGCAGCGACCCAGGCTAGAAATGATGGTGACGTAGAGAAAAGCCAAAAGTTTTGTAAGGAGGTAGAATTCACAGGACGGGGGTAGAGTGAAGAGCTGGTTAGAGTGGAAGACCAGCTTCCGGTCTGGGGAGACCAGGATGACGGTATTGTCGTTTACCCCGGAGGGCGGGTCGGGTGAGGAGCAGGGGTGGGCACTGACTAGATGAAGTCTCACCTGTGCAAGGACATTCTGAGTCCACCAAAACTTTCTCATGAATATGAGCCTTACGGTTTATAATTATCATTATTTTTACTAGTATTACTAGTACTAGAACTACTACTAGTACTAGTATGGTCACCTAGTGTTCTCGGTCATCTCACATCCAGACTGCTCTCGGCAACTTTCAAGACCCCCTTTCCACGCCACACAAGCTTGATCTCAAATATAGTCAGTTCATCCACCGATGCTCTCCTGTCCACCAGCGCTCTCACCTCCTCTGAGGATGTTTAGAGCACCTGCTTGGCCCCAGGTACTTGGCCTTCAAGTACCCACTCTGAAGCCCTCCTTTAAAGACCTACCAGCCCTTCTAGGAAAACATTTCTGAAATCACCAAGTCTACCCCTGACTTACCAAATCAGAATCTTTGTGACAGATCTGGGAGCCTTTTATTTATTTTTTCAGTAAGGTCCCTAAGTGATTCTTAAGATCAAGCAGGTCTGGGAAACACTGCTCTAGGCCACATCAATCCCTCCAAATCCAAAGGCTGTACTTCTCCTGGAAAAGGCCACTCCTGGTGAAGCAATCCAATCTTCCCCTTACCACCTTCCCCTCCAACCAAGGACCCTCAGTTTTATTCACTTTGGGAGTCTTGGCCCAAGATTCCATGCCATAAAATGAGATGCCCTCTTTCAGGCGTGTCTTTCCTCTTCTCTGTTTCCTTAAAAATGTCAATCAGAGTATCTTTTCTTCAATCCTGGAGTACTGATAGCAGGAAGATAAGCCCACCTCTGACAACACAACTCACTGGTCAGCTCCCTCTTGCAAACTCTCCTACCTTTTGCCCCAGGTCTCCCCTGACATTGAGTACATCATAGCCAATAGCCCATTTGGGGGCAAAAAGCAGTTAGAAGGCCTTGGTTTTGTAGGAAAATTCTGTGGGTCTTACTTCAGCTTTCCCATAAAGACAGCTTTTATAAATGCTAGATATGATTGGGGTTGATTGAATTGCAGTTCCCAAAAATGTTATGGCAGAGATGAAATCCCATTGGAAAACCACTACATGACTAACATCATGATTTGGGAAAATCAGTGCCCCTAAACCCCAAGTTTCCTTGTGGGTTTCCAAGAAACTTTCTTGAGACACATACTCTTAAATACAAAGGCAAAAAAATAAAAAATGGGGTTTAATTTTTCCTCTTGTTTTTGTTGTATCATTTAACTGAAAAGCAAATGAGAAATAATGGCTATTCTCATAATGACAATTTCATAAGAAGTAAGACTTATTCAAACCTGAATTGATTTCTTATGTACTTCAGTTTTAAAAAAGGGAATAGGCTTCTTGTAATGAGTGACATTGGAATTCTAAGGGGTCAGCTTTACACACGGAGAAAACCACTTAACCTGATGAACTTTCTGGTTTTAAATTAATGTTCTTGAATCCACGAACCCTACTAAAATCTATGCAGGTGACAATGAAAGTTTACTCAAAGCCAAAATGTGGAAACGTATATGTCTAAACAAACCTTTGCAAGTTCCTCAAAAAGAGGCACACGAGTAGATCTACTTTTAAATTTCTCTCTCCTGGAATCTAAATAATCCTAAAGTACTTTAACTTTTAGAAAATAAAATCTCGACCATTCAAATTTTTCTTAAACTTGCATATTCACAAAGTTAACTATTCTTCTAGTGAGTCCATTTTCCTTCCTAAATAGGATTTAGTGAATACCGGAGACTGTTCATGGCCTCCGAGGATCCATTCTCTGTTGCCTCCAATTGGTCATAGGGAACTCCCTTCCTTAGCCTTTGGTGCAAACGGCCCCTCAGCCGGAGACTACAGTGTGCAGCCTCCCTTGCAACAAAGTTCCACCTTATGAGTAAATTCCTGGCAATAGGATGTTACCAGGAGTGCTGATGTCTCAGCTCCTAAGTACTGCCCTCACTTGTTCTTTCTCCCTTTCCTCTCCCTGGGAATGACAATAGGTGGAGAAGCCAACTTAGACCCAGCGACCTGCTGAGGAGGGAGGAGGCTGCCTGCTGGCCAGGGTCCCTGGGCTCCCCTCTGGATTACTGCACACAGAAGCAAACATTTCTATCTTCTTTAGGTCACTGAGTGACGGGTCTCTTCTTACGACAGCATAGACGACACCACATAACAGTGACTATTTCATTGAAGATCAAAGCATTGTGAATCTTTGGTGCACCATTCTTCCCAGTAGAGGGTAGTTTGCATTTATATTGTGAATCCTGCAGGAGATGAGGACAAAAATTTACTGACCCCAGGGAATAAAATAAGAAGTCCAGGTTTAGAATTAATTGCTTAATAATTATGGCTCTGATCTTACTCCCAATTTTCCAGTAAGTCTCTGGCGGCTCAGAGGCTTACCGGATCCAGAAATGGTTAGTCAAGAACATGTCAATACGATAGCTTATTGGTAGTCATGATCACCACTGGCTTTTCATATTCTGGAGTGAAATGAGAGTTTTATAGAATTGTATAAGAAGCCAGCGTTGTGTTTTCAGCTCACATTGTAGGCCTGCCTCTATACAGTTTACAAGCTGTGGAGAGGCAGAGAGACACAAGGAAAACAGGACGAAAGGGACAAAACTGGGTGAAGATAACTATAAACAAATATTAACCTATGTTAAGAAAATAAACTGCTGATTGCCATGTGGGGGAATGGGTGAAATAGGTGAAGGGCATACAGAGGTACGAACTTCCAATTATTAAAGTTTTCCACAGGGGTGAAAAGTCCAACATAGAGATATAGTTAATAATATCGTAATATCTTTGTATGGTGACAGTTGGTAGCTACATTTCTCATGGTGAGCATTTTGTAACGCATATAATTATCGACTCACTCTGTTATACACCTGAAATATATCGACTGCGCTTCAATCAAAAAAATTAACTTGCATTGCTATTGTACTGAGGTATTATTGCTTCAGGCTATAACATTAATAACTATCAGTTATAACATTAATAAGACATCAGGTAAGTGAAAACCAGGCTCACAATGTCCTGAATGGCTGAGTTGGTCCATGACCCATGTTTATTTAAAAATATTACTTTACAGAGTTCCACAGGTCACCAATCATTCATTTGTTCTTTTCCTTCATTCCTGAGACTAAACTGGGTCTGATATATTCAAAGGTGGGCAGAATAGCTGTAGTTCTCCTGATGAAGCTTGCAGCTTCGTTCCAGGTTCTCCAAACATTTCTGATTATGTAGCTCCCTCAGGGGAAAAATCCAGTGCTCCTAAACATACATATTTATTTATTTAAATATTAAATAAAAACATTCCTATATATCAGGTACATTATGAAAGAGCCACAAAAAACATTTTAAAAGCTAATATTACAAACTACACGTGAGCGCCCCCATGTTTCCTTCCCAGGTCTTAGGGGGTCATCTTGAATGCACTCAACATCCCACTTTGGAGAACAAGGTGATCTGTGTAATTTGTATATTGATCTCTCTCCTCCATATCACTTTTTCCGATGCTTTTGAAGGTAAGTTTCTACAGTTACCTAGTATGAGGTCAACAACTGGCCATACTAAAATCAAGTAGTCACAGCCCTGTGTGCTTAGAATGTATGTTTAGTGCATAAACAGAGGGCTTTCCACTGAGACTGGCCGGGAGGCCCAGGGCCAAGTGCCCCTGCCCAGGCCTGAGCTCACCCCTCCACTCCTCAGGCTGGCAGAGGCCAGAGAGGCTGCCAAAGCTGGAAACAAGAATTGCTTTATAAACGGCACACCATATTTGTCCTAGTGCTTTCTTTATTGTCATAGACTGTTATGATAGACTTGGTAAATTGCAGTTGGTAGGACTGGATCACCAAGAGGCTTTCAGAGTTCTGTGCTAAAGGGGAAAAAAAGCCAAGAAAACCGGCCACAAACAAAAAAGGGGGAAAAAACAGCATTACTTGTCTGACCAAAGACAGGCTGGGTAAACACTACTTTTTACACACATATAATGTAATATTGTGCTTATGTCTAGCATTTGTTACCACCGGGTGGGTTGATCTTCAATAATGACTGCGGCCACACATGTAATTTTGTTTTATGGGTTCACTCAATATCTATATTAGAACTTAAACTAAGATACACACCTATTTATGAATGTCTGATACATTCATCCTATTTTCAGCATTGGCAAAGAGAAATGAGAAATTTGATTATTTTGGCAAGATGTGTAGAATGTCGCATTAAGCAATGCTCCTCATCGAAGGATAACACATTTGGCAAGTCATTATTTGGCAAGGGTAAGAGAAGAATAAATCTTTGGGTATAGGCGAAGGTCTGGAGAAGTCCCTGGCATGGTATGTGCCCTTAATAAGCATTGCTTGATTCTAATGATAAGCTATGGATAACGCTCGTCTCCTTACTCTTGTCTGGGGAAGAAATGGCATTTTCTACCTCCAAATATACTTTGGTCTATTATGACAGCTCCTTATTCTTCAAAAAGCATTACCCGTGAATAATAGGTAAAATCCTATAGCACAACAAAAACAATTGTGAAATTAATGAAATAAAGTTCTACTGGTCCTGTGAGTTATACTAATCTGTAATTATAATTAAAACTGCATGTCTTAATAAGAGCAGTTGGTTATTCTTATCTGACCACCAGTCTTTTTTCCTCTGCCTTTCCAGATACTGAATCTCTCATAATTAGTGTCCCTCATTAGGAATGAGGTACCATGTCTCATTCCAGGCTCCTAAATCAGTGAAAATTCTGCCATTATTGCTCATCAACATTTTTAGGTACAAGTCGGTTTATCATACTATCAAGGCAGTCACTTAGAAAGCTCAGAGGAAATGGAACAATGGATGATCACGTAGGGGCAGAAAAGTTCCCTGAAGCAACAGAAAGTGCCAGGGAGCAGCGATTGCTCACCAAAGATTCTCTTCATCTGGGATTTATTTTCACTAAGGGCATGGGATAAGGCTATTACTCTTGAAAAATAGTAAACAAACTAACCCAGTGCCGTTTTTGAATAATTCAAACTATGTTCATTTATAAAATAATTTTATATTACATTAAATCATACATACACAACATTTACACACATACAATAAGATCTACTCTAAGATGTTTGTTCTCTTTAATGAATTATGACTTTGCATAATTATGTCTTTACACTATCCAATTCTATTTTAAATGCCTCTGTAGAGTTTCTAGTTTTATTTCCATAAGCTTTGTACATTTCTTGTTAAGTTCACTTTTAGAACTTTTTAAAAATCATGAACATCCCCGAGTATTCAATCATATCACATGCAGATTCTGCCTTCTCCTCTTTTATACATGTATATATTTTTTTCTCTTCACCTTCTCCTCTTTTATATATGTATATATTTTTTCTCTTCATCCTTTTGTGCGATGACATCAGCTAGCACATTCTAAGCGACATCAAACAATGGGGACACGGCTTCTTTGTTGCATTACTGACTTTAAGAGAAATGCTCTTATTTTTCATTTAGCTAACTTTTAGTTGGGGCTAACTTTTAGTTTACTTAGGATAACATCAAGAATTCATCTACTTCTGTTTTCTAATGGATTTTAAACATCAGAAACACATGAAAAATGTTGTCAGTCAGTGCTCAGTGTCTGTGAGATGTTTTCTCCTCTCAACTGTTAAGACGAACCAATCTTGCATGCTTGTAAATAAATGTTAATGGTATCTGCTCTTAACATTCTTTATTTTCAAAACTATCTTGGCTGATCTGGCAAAAGTACTCTTCTAGAAGAAACCCAAAGGATGATTTTTCAAATACCAGGACACTGATGGCATTGAAAGTTTATCTCTTCCTTGTAAAGAGATACAATATGGGTCAATTTAAACAGATCACTAGGAAACAACCATCTACCTAACCAGAGTTACCTTAGTTAGAGTTTTGGTTTTGAACTAGTAGATTTCCTCTAGTACATGTGAATCGTTGTTTATAAATAGATTACTTAGTATTTGGTAGATGGGATAAAAAGCAGACTAATGAAAACGAAACATTAAATGGAACAATAAAAATGAATAGACTGGAGGAACTGCTCTTGCTGTAGTTCAAAAATTACAATATAAAAAGATTGAATTTAAACCCATATGCATCTACTACATAAAGCTAAGCACCTATACACTAATTATAATGAAAATATAATGTTTATAACCAATATGCTCTTATAGATATTAAAGCAATATGCACTTCATTGATTCTATGACTTTTTTTACATTTCAGTAACTCTGAAATTAAGATGCAACTGAAATCTATGATAAGCATACTTATTTTTTCTTTGTGAAATAATGATTGCATGAAATGATGATGTAAGTTGAAAATTGATTCTCATACAGTTGATCAAAATTATCTTAGATTTGCTAAAAATGCAGCAATTACTAACTGTAAGGGTTATGCACACAGCTTCCTCTCCCTACCTCTACCTGCAACACATATTCTCTTTTTAAAAATGTTATTCTTGTATGTGGATTTTTAAAATATAAACTAAATTAAAATTTGCTTTAGATTTGAAGAGTTTGAGGACTTTAGGATTTACTCTCAGAAGAGCAGAGATGACACAGGGAGCTGCCAAATAGAGGTTGGGCTGTGTGGGAGGATGCAAGGACACATGCAGAGTCCCACCCGAGCACACAGTGTGGGCAGGCAGCCCTGGATTCACCCAGTTTGGGTGAGTCAGCAAGTCAAATAATTCCAGGGCTGTAGGACCATCAAGTGACTTTATCCAGGAAAGAAAAGCAGGAAGTTATTGTAGGGTTCCTCAATTGGAGCTGTGGGTGGAAGCAGAGTCATGGGTCTTCTCTGTCCCCGTCTCCTCCCTTCTCACCCAGCTCTCCCAGAAAAGGAGAAAATGGGCACAGAATTTCCATCTCCACCAGCACATCACTTTCTGCTCTGCTTGCTGACCTCCTCACCTCAGATGCCAACAACGGACCAGCTACAAATATTATCAACAGAGCCCTGGATCAGCTGATGTGTAAAGGGGATTCTACCTTTACAAACCAAATATGTAGCTAGCAGAGAGTCCTCGGAACTGAGGAAACAGTTCCTAGAACAGGGAATTCAGACTATCAGACTGACCCAATGACTACCACAAACTATCTTTGTCCTCCTTCCAAATGTGAATTAAAATCCCTCCTCTTAACAAAAAAGGAAATGAAAAGAAAGGAAGGAAAATAATATTTGCATGAACATCTATGTCTCTGTCACCACAATAAGGCACTACCAACTTCAAAAGAATTCTGCTAACCTCTTAAAAAATTCTCTTAGCTCTTTTACAAATTATTAAAATAAAAAAGAGCACAGTCAATAGCACTTAGCCAGTATTAATTTTCAGTATCAGTAGAATCATCAAGGGCCCTTGACTTATAACCTCAGTGTGGACTCACCTTTTGCACAGCTGCATGAAAGCCCTGTTTAATTCTCTTACATGAATCAGGTATTAATTTTGTGTCTTGATTCTCCAGAGTTGTGTCTTGCAAATCTGAGTTTTCATGGAGTTTGAAAAGTCTGTTTATGCAGTGAGTGTCATCTTCTGATATTCTGTTAGGATCCATCTGAAAAAAAAAAAAGTAAGAGTGTTAGAGTGGTTTTCATTGGTCACTCTGCTATTTAATAAAGTGTGAATTAAGAACAAAAGAATTCATTCTTGCAAGAGTTTTTAATGTCCCCAATAATTAAGAGTTAACACAATTACCCTCAAGTTGGCGAAAACATCGACTTCTAATTCATTTTTATCAGTAACGAACAATCATCCAGAACACAAGCGTACATGCGTGATTCAAGGGGCAATTATTGAAATTGTCTGACAACGTGGAAGTTCTCACAGAGGGGAGGGCCACCAAGGAAACCACACGTGGCCTGTGTAGGTGGAGAACCTTCTGTCTTTAAGTCAAACGCAGCGTGCTGGATGGGATCATGAAGCTTGGATGTCTGAAGCAAGGCACCTACGAAACCAGGCGAAATCAACATCATCTTTAGCCACCGTGTTTGCCTCGCCTTTTACCTTAACCTGTGTATATTTTAATCAGCCAAAGAAGGGACGAGGAAACCCATTTCCTAGTCCCAAAGAAAACCTGAAACCAGAAGCATAATTTCCCTTTCAGTTGAATCTCTTGTCAGTATTTCTGAACGTAGAGCGGTGCGTCTATCAGGGGCTGCCTGGGAATGTGTTCAGGCCGCATTTGGTGTCACAGGGGCTGAGGAGGATCATGCGGCGAGCAGCCTACATGCGTGCACGCTGGGAACAGCTTGAAATTCTGTAATGGAAGGGGGTGCGCCACCTGAAATATCCCCATTGAGTGGCCTGGTTAAATAAAATAGGTGCCTGCATAAGCAATTTTTAAAGGATTACTCTCTTCTTGAAATTGTCTGCCTACTCCTCCTGGGGACCTGACAAATCTTTATGGTGATTTCAATTGCTAAGTAAAGGGTAGAGATAATTAGCTACCAATTGTTTTAATAATGAGAGTTATTACCCTCTTCTTTCAAAACTTCAAGGTATTTCATGTGCATTTCTTATTAGTAGGTATGACTAGATGAAAAAAGGAAAAATTACTCAAGTTTACCATAGCTCAATTAACACCAAACTGCACATTTCCTGGCTTAATTACCTTTTTAAAAGTAATCAGAAAGATGTGCAGGTTTATTAACCAAACATCAGAAATAAACTAAAAAGTACCCTATGCATACCTGAGATTCTCAAAATGAAATGACAGCCTTTCAACAAATGTTCACCCACTAATACAGATTTTATTATTCCAGTTTTGCAAACATAAAGATCAACTCTAATCATTGGAGAGGTATCACTCATGAAGCAAGACTGTTTGCAATCCATATTTACTTTTCAAATTTTCTTTAAATAATTAGTACGTATAAGAATGTGTGTTTTTTATGTAAAGAAAACTTCCAATCACATTAAAAAGAAAAACTCCCTTAGGCCACTGTTTCCCACAAAGCCAGAGAAGCCTGAAAAACTGAAACGAAGGGTCATGGGGTTCAGACCTCAAGAAAGAAAAATCACACAAAGGCCTCAGCTGGCTCACCACCAGAAAAACCGCTGAGTTAAAGGAACTATGTGGCGTTAGTGGGGAAATGCCTGGGGACCCTAAAACTGGTTACACTCTGGTCCTGCTGACAAAGGAAGTGCCACCAAACAAAAGCAGCAGTCCCCATTCCTCTCACTATCCCCCAACCACTTGCAGGTTGCTGGGCTCCCTGGGTACATGTTAGAAATGCAGAATCTCAGTGCCTGGGGCACTGCCATGGAATCTGCATTCTAACTAGACCCCAGGTGACTCTGATGCACATTGAAGTAGTGCTTTCAAATAGCCAGTGTACAAAGACAGATTTTTCTGCTTTCAAAATGTCTTCAAATGTCCTTGGACACCAAGGAAAAATATCTTTACAAATTTTTTCACAATACCACTTAGTACAAAAATACCAGCATAGTAATAATGGTTAATGATTTGATGCAAAAAAATATAATGCAAAGATTTTCTCCCTTCTCTATTAAAAGATCTCCATGCCCAGATGCCACCCCCAGCCAATTTAATCAACATCCCTAAGGCTAGGGGCCATTTGAATCTCTCCTCAAGTGCTTCGAATATGCAGTTGAGAACCACTTCTGCAGAAGTGGATGTTAAAGCTAAAAAACATAAAATGCAACCAATTGTTTTCCCAAAAGAAATCATGAAGGCATGGCATAATTAATTTTGATATACTCATTTATTTTGTTTAATTAAGGATCATACATTAGATCCATTTCTTTTTAACCTACAGCCAAACGTCTTTCTCATTCCAGTGCTCTTGCAGCTCAGCAATGCTTTCCCAGAAATGGAAACCAGGGGGAAAGGGAAATGAGAAGGTTCAGGGGTGCAGGGCCAACCACACACACAGGTAAGTGAGGGCCTCTGCTCCTGGGGTCTCTATGCTGGAGGGACAGCAGGGCAAGGAGCAGGATGGGTCCTAGGCTCTCCACAATGCTCAGCCAGTGGCCAAAACATCGCATCTCCTTCCCCACCCCTTTATCTACTGGCACAGCACTCTGGATAGCAAATTTATTTGCATGACTGAAAAATGCTATGTTTTAGTCTATTTTAGCTACTAATTAGATAATTTCCATATTAAAATTTTAAAAAGGATATATTTTATATTGTTGGAAATCATTTTAAAGGCTTTTTCGGTAAACTAACCATCAGGCATCAGTCTAGATGCTGCAAATAAGGTAGCAAGCAAAACAGGCTGTCCTTACCTTCATGAACTTACACTCGACAGAGGAACACAGAAATTCATCAAAAATCACAGTAAATGGAGCAAAAAATAAATTCACTGTTCCTAGAAATGTCTGAAAACATTACATAAATCTTGAATACCTAATTGTGAATGGACTTTCAAATGCATTTATCAAATGCATTTATCCATGTGAAATGAACTCAGTCTTTTTTTTTTTAAACATCCTTAAAATGTAATCATTTGTAGGGTTAAATGAGGCAGGATGCTTGACATTTGTGCTACTTTGTTATCTGTTTTTTCAAACAGGCAGCCCGCATACATCTACATCAGATTTTCTGTAGTGGCTGCCCTCCTGTTTGGGTAACAAAGAGCTAGAGAAGTTGGTGTGCACAGGGAGGATGGGAGGAAGAAGTTAAAAGTGAAACACAGATTGAGTTTTCTGAAAAGCTTATCTCATCGCTATACTCTGAATATGGTTATATGGATGTTGAAAAAAAACGCACATAAATCTTGCAAGCAACTTTTCGGAAGATCTTTTTTTTTTCTTTGTAAACCAAAGTATGAATACTATGTGTTAAATATATAGCACAAACCACATACTGTTTTTTCTTTGGCAAGGTTGGTGGGGTAAAAGCCAATCTACACTGGGTCTAGTACTCTTTTTTTTTTTTAATCTAAGCATAGGCAATCTGCAAACATTCAGGAAACTGATTCATTTTTAACTATTCAAATATGAGTTGAAAAAGGAAAAATGTCATTGTATTTTTACACTTTCTGAGCATTCTTCTAAATGCAGTTAAAACTAAATTGAAGTGTTTTTTCTTAAGATTTTTTATAGCTACCCCCCAACCCTTTAAGAATAATAAAACTAACTACTTATTCTCATTCTTTTTCCTGTAAAGTACAAACATGTTACCTAATACTAGATGATTACATTCTAATTCAAATGCATTGAGAAACCCCAAATAGCTGACCCACAACTCTAGTGGAAATCAAAAAGCCATCTCTTCTCTGGTATCAAGTTCTAATCCAAAGGAGTTGATATATATAAAAAGGTTTAATCAGTGACAGGTTAAATTAAATCTATTCCGTTAGCTAAAAATTTGAAAGAAGGCCTCAGATATATATAGAAGTGGAAAGAATTGTAGAGTGAACCCCTATGAAACCATCACCAAGCTTCAGCAATTACCAATGCATAGCCAATCTTATTTAATCTATAAGCAACCAGTTCCCTACTTTCCATCCTCCCACCTATCATTTTAAACAAATTCCAAACATTACAGCATTTCATTTGTAATGACTTCAGAATGTATATCTGAAAACACTGAGGAATGTATCCCCAAATGATTAGGACCCTTTTAGGTATCAGACATAGATACCACACTCAGTAAAATTCAACCACATCTAGTGGTGTATTCCTGGGAACACATAGCTCCTGATACTACTACTTTTTTACTGAAGGAGATGACCTTTTAAAAATGTATTACAAAATGGAATTCAGAGTAATGGCTAATAGATTTTGCATAAGTTTTACAAAAACCCAATCTTTATGGCATTTAGGAAAGTTGTACCCAGAAATCTGATGACATTAAATTCTCCAAATGAAAATTTTCTAGCTAAGCTCACAAACTTACATGTTTACTTTGGAAAAGGAGTTTGAGAGTTTCACTATTATCTATGTGACATCAAGACTACGTTATGATAAATAATCATCAGAAGGCTAGACCCCTCAGCCTGCCAGACCATTAATACTGAGAATTCCTATGGAGACGCTGAACAACTATAAAAAGAGCCAAGCAGGTCACTCCTTCCTACATAGTCCCACTGATTCCTATGGTTCTTGCCAATCTAAGCCACTCATGGTCCCTAGAACTCATTCATTCCCTATGCCTCTTATAGTGGTAACACTCACTTCACTATTACTGCTATGAAAATGCCATATCCCTAAGATGTTAGAAAGGTAAAAGAGAACTACTGGATCTTCTGTCCCTTTTCTGACATCTGTTCTCTTGTTTGAATAAGAATTTTAAGTCTTTTACTGTTATGTCCCTCCGTTACCTGGCACCATGCCATGCACGAAGTAGGTGGACACTGTATGTTGAATAAATGACTAATTCACATTCCATAGCATTTAATAGTGCATGTGCAATGCAGACTCTCAAATACGCAAGAATTAAATGGGAAAAATCAACACGCTAGGTGGAAAAATGGTTAAACCACTCATTCTTGACTGCAATGTATTCCAATGAAAGAAAAATGTTTCATCGCTTTCATACAGATTTATATAATCTATGTTGCAAGGACATCTTTTAAACGTTTTCTTAGAAAATAATCTCTTAAGAGATTATTTGTATTAATATACAAATACACAGTTTCTAAAGTATTGCTCTTATTTCCACCTAGTTCTATAAAACGCAAACTCGTGTTTAATGAATATTTAACAAAAAGCCTATGATTTCAATGTAGTTCAAGACTCTGGCACATGTCAAAACCATAAAATCCAAGCAATACCATGTTTCGGTGCGTCCAGTTTGGTTTAGTAAATCACCTTTGAATCTGAAAACCAATTTAGTTCAAACCCAACTCTCTTTTCCCATAAAAAAAAATTGCACAGTCAGCCCCCCACTTCCTCTGAGAAAGAGTTCACAGAACCAGACAAGAGCATTTGAATGCATCCCACCAACTGCACTGCAATTTCCAAGAAAACACAAGAGCATAAACCACCAGAAAGCATTATGTTACAATTTTACCCCTTCCTTTCTTCTATCTCTCTGCAGTTCGGGGCCGGCTTGCCCATCTTTTAAAATGTTCATTATTTGTTCGGTTGTGGCGAGACTGTGTCAGAGGCGAGAACCCCGTCACTGTCACACACACCTTGCTTCCTTCCTCCGCGCACCTCAGTAGGAAGGTACGTGGGTCCGTGTCTCTTTTTTCACCCCGCGCGAGCGGAGCCCCTGTCCCGCCGCCAGGCTTCTCTGGCTACACTGCCTGTCGGCCCATCCAACGACCTGGGCATCCTACACCTGTGCTCCAACGGCCGCCGGCAGGGCCCGCACGCGCGCCCCTCCAGCCCCGCGGCCCGCAGCCCGCCGGCCAGCAGCCAGCTCTGGGGGCCGGACTCCTCCACCCGGGGCTGGGCGGGCAGAGGATGGGTCGATGCCTAAGTGAAGGCGCTCAATTCTTTTCCTAAGTGGACAAAAGTTCATTCTTAGCTCCAAGTGACACACGGAGCGGAGCTAAAAGAAGTGTGCAATCATTACCAGAAAAGGTGAGCGGCCAATGCCGTCTCGTCGGGGGAAATTCAAGCGCACCAGGACCAGCGCGCCCAGCCTCTGAGCGCCGCGGCGCCGGGTGCGTGCGCGGAGACCACAGGCGAGCGCGCCCGGCCCCGCGTTGGGCTGGCCACGAACGGGATGCCCCCTCCTTAGAGTCACTTTTCTCCTCCTGAATAGGCAACATGTGGGGAGCCCAGGCCGCCGGCCCGACTCAGGTTCCCTCCGCGCCGGTGGGAGCAGGCGGGGGCTGCCGGCCCGCGCGCCCCGGGGGAGGCGAGCACTCACCTGCGCTCTGAAGTAGAGGAAGAGGGCGACGCTGCAGACCACCTGGCCCAGCCCCAGCCCCAGGAGGGCTACGAACACGGAGCGGGAGGCGGCGGCGGCCTGGGGCGATGCGGGCGGCGCGGGCGGCGGCGGGGCGTGCAGGGGGCCCTCGTGCGGGGCTCCGGAGCCGCCGCCGCCCATCTCCTCGGAGCCGCGCAGGTACTTGGTGTAGTCTCGGCTGGCGCGGCGCATGGCGCTCGGCCCGCTCGGGCGCTTGCCTCCCTCTCGCTCCCTCCCTTGCCCGTGTGCCCGCGGCCAACTCCTGCGGCGGCGCGCAGCCGGCGCGGGGCCAGGCGGGCCTCGACGTGGGGCGCTCGGAGCCGGGCGCTGCTCCCGGGGCGCGCGGGCGGGCGGGCAGGGCGCGCGGCCGCCCCAACTCTTATAAACCGCTTCAAGAGGGCTGGCCTCGGAGCCAATCAGCCCTGGGCGAGGCTGCCTCCTCCACTCCCACCTCTGGCTCCCCTTCCTTCCTTTCGCCCCCCGCCCCCTTCTTACTCTCCCTGAACGGCCTCCTCCCTAAAGGGCCCCCAGAGCAGGATGCTGTGGGTTGTCCCGGCGGCTCTAGACCCACTTGCCCATGCTCAGCTGCCTTTCTGAAGGCCCAAGAGATGGGCTGGGGCCATTCAGCCGAGTTGCCTGGTTTCAGGATAA
>JAQQAC010019963.1:52974809-53102238 GCA_029783875.1 Phataginus tricuspis | reverse complement strand
CTAACCAAGGAAGTGAAAGACCTATACCCTGAAAACTACAAGACACTCTTAAGAGAAATTAAAGAGGACACTAATAAGTGGAAATTCATCCCATGCTCTTGGCTAGGAAGAATTAATATTGTCAAAATGGCTAGCCTGCCTAAAGCAATCTACAGATTCAATGCAATCCCTATCAAAATACCAAGAGCATTCTTCAATGAGCTGGAGAAAATAGTTCTAAAATTCATATGGAACCACACAAGACCCAGAATAGCCAAAGCAATCCTGAGAAGGAAGAATAAAACAGGGGAAAGTACACTTCCTGACTTCAAGCTCTACTACAAAGCCACAGTAATCAAGACAATTTGGTACTGGCACAAGAACAGACCCATAGACCAGAGGAATGGAATAGAGAGTCCAGATATTAACCCAAGCATATATGGTCAATTAATATATGTTAAAGGAGCCATGGACATACAATGGGGAAATGACAGTCTCTTCAACAGCTGGTGTCAGCAAAACTAGACAGTTACATGTAAGAGAATGAAACTGGATTACACTCTAACCCCATACACAAAAGTAAACTCAAAATGGATCAAAGGCCTGAATGTAAGCATGAAATGATAGAACTCTTAGAAAAAAATATAGGCAAAAATCTCTTGGACACAAACATGAGCAACTTCTTCATGAACATATCTCCCTGGGCAAGGGAAACAAAAGCTAAAATGAACAAGTGGGACTATATCAAACTAAAAAGCTTCTGTACAGCAAAGGACACCATCAGTAGAACAAAAAGACATGCTACAGTATGGGAGAATATATTCATAAATGACATATCCGATAAGGGGTTGACATCCAAATTATATAAAGAGCTTACGTACCTCAACAAACACAAAGCAAATAAGCCAATTAAAAAATGGGCAAGGATCTGAAGAGACACTTCTCCAAAGAAGAAATTCAGATGGTCAAAAGGCACATGAAAAGATGCTCCACATCGGTAATCATCAGAGAAATGCAAATCAAAACCACAATGAGATATCACCTCACACCAGTTAGGATGGCCACCATGCAAAAGACAAAGAACAACAAATGTTGGCGAGGATGTGGAGAAAGGGGAACCCTCCTACACTGCTGGTGGGAATGTAAACTAGTTCAACCATTGTGGAAAGCAGTATGGAGGTTCCTCAAAAAACTAAAAAATAGAAATACCATTTGACCCAGGAATTCCACTCCTAGGAATTTATCCTAAGAATGCCGGAGCCCAGTTTGAAAAGACATATGCACTCCTATGTTTATTGCAGCACTATTTACAATAGCCAAGAAATGGAAGCAACCTAAGTGTCCATCAGCAGATGAATGGATAAAGAAGAGGTGGTACATACACGCAATGGAATATTATTCAGCCATAAGAAGAAAACAAATCCTACCATTTGCAACAACATGGATGGAGCTAGAGGGTATTATGCTCAGTGAAATAAGCCAGGTAGAGAAAGACAAGTATCAAATAATTTCACTCATCTGTGGAGTATAAGAGCAAAGAAAAAAACTGAAGGAACAAAACAGCAGCAGACTCACAGAACCCAAGAATGGACAAACAGTTACCAAAGGGAAAGGGACTGGGGAGGATGGGTGGGAAGGGAGGGAGAAAGGGAATAAGGGGCATTAAGATTAGCACACGTAATGCAGCAGGGGGTGGGGCACAGGAAGGCAGTATTTATAGAGAGGACAAGTAGTGATTCTATAACATCTTACTATGCTGATGGACAGTGACTGTAGTGGGGTATGTGGGGGGGGCTTGATAATAGGGGGTCTAGTAACCATAATATTGTTCAAGTGATTGTACATTAACGATACCAAAAAAACAAACAAACACATAGTTGTTGTTACCATACAGCCTTCACTCTAAGATAAGTGTTGCCCTCGATTGAAAGAACAGAGCGTAATAAATGCCAAAGGAAAAATATGTATATTATTTCTCCCCTGGAACAGAACTTTAAAACCACTCAGTAAAGTCAGCTTTGTTTTATTTATTAGGTAGGCGATCTCAATAGACCATTACTGCCGCTATAACCAAAATAACTAGACAAAACCATATAAACTTTTTAAAGTATATTTTTAAGACGACATCAACAAGTTGATGATGCAAAGAAATCTAAAGGCACTATATTTTATATGGAAAATATTTCCTAGGTGAGAAGATATCAACTGTTACTTTCCTCCCTCAGAGAATTTGCCAGGATAAACCCAAACAAGTATAATGTTGAGATCGCTACAGGCAGAGAGATTCTACTGGAAAAGACATGATACACTGAAATTTGGAGGAACTTCAAATGTCCATCTTGTTTTCCCTGACTACTGGTTTTCTCCTCCACAGGATTTTTGAGTACTGGGCAGCTTACCAGGCTGGGGAGCTAAGTTGAGGGGTTAGAAGGAGAGCTCACAAGGGTCTCCCAGTAGAGGTGACTGATACGGCTGGAGAGAAAGATCTACAATAAGAACAATAAAAACAAGTAATAAATAGCCTTCAAGATATTTTTTTAGAAGAGTTGCACGGAAACTAAAGCTACAACCTAGCTCGAGTTCCGACTGGAGTGAGGTCCGCCTGACTTTAATGCAAAATAATATCTATCTACATCAGGTCCTTTATACACTATGTCTGCTATGCAATTTTAAAAAATTACATGACATGATAGGAAGCCAGAATGTACAGCTCATAATCAAGAGAAAAATAGAAAGCTGTCCAATAGAGGTACTCCAACAAATGACCTAAATAGTGGAAACAATAGGCAAGGATTTAAAAATAACTATTATACATATGGTAAAAAAAAAAGAAAGAAAAGGTAAAGAAAATAAATGAAAAGACAGATAATTTCATCAGAGAAATGGAATAGTTTAAAAATAACCTAATGCACATTCTGAAAAAGAAATAAGATATCTGAAATTAAGAATTCATTGGATGAGCTTAATAGCAGACTGGATTGAAAAAGTCAGTTCAAAGGCAGTTTAATAAAAAAATTTCCAAAATGAGTCACATGCAGGAAAAATCATTAGAAATTAAAGTAGAATCTGTTGGGGGGGCACGGGGAGGGCTGTACAACTCGGAGAAGACAAGTAGTGATTCTATAGCATCTCACTACGCTGATGGACAGTGACTGTAATGGGGTTGGTGGGGGGGACCTGATGAAGGGGGTAGTTTAATCACCATAATATTGCACATGCAATTGTAGATTAATGATACCAAAATAAACTATTTAAAAAAAAGAAAAGAAATTAAAGCATAATATATTAGAAAGATCTGGAACATTATCAAATAATCTAACATGTATGTAAATGGAGTTCCAGAGGAAAGGAAAGAATAGGGAAAAAGCAAAATATGAGGAGATTATAGTGAGAATTTTCCAAACTGAATAAAGACATCAATCCTGGATTCAAAAAGTCAGAAAATTCCAAACAGGATATATGCAAAGAAAGTCATATTTAGGCACACCATAATCAAAATGCTGAAATACTAAGATTTAAACAAAAACCTTAAAACTGCTCAGTAATCCATATCTTTCTTTTCCTTTTAGCTGGGAATCTCAAGCAAGTCTTACAATTTATTTATTCACACTTATATAATAAAAAGTTCTCTGTCACTTTTAGTCCTGAGAATATATTCAGTTTATTCTTTAAAAGAAGGAATCTGTTTAATAATAAAAACTTTGATTCCATTTATATCTTCCTCCCTTATGCACGTTAGAACTCTCAGTGTGGAAAATTTTACCATAGGCAAAAGCAGGTATTGTGGGTGGGGTAGTGCAGTGAGGGGCAAAGGATAGGAAAGGTCTTACTGGTATAGTTGTGATCTGGGTTGGTGCTCTTTGGGCGTGGTGCGTGAATATTCAGAGCTAATTCATGGGGCACTTTCATGTTTCCTTGAAGATTTTCCCACCAACAACATCTGACTGAAGTTCCCTCACCTCTGGCTAATTACTTGTAACCCCTCCTCTCAGTTTCTGCCATTAATAACACATTCCATTCTCTTTCTTCTGGCCACAGCCTGTCTCTGGCTGAAAGCCTTCTTGTATGGAGTCCCTTTAAATATTATCTTCTGACTGTCTCCTCCTCAGCTAGACCCTTATACACATTTCTGCCTTGTCAGTAAAACATAGTTTGCTCCCAGTACAGTTTCATCTTAGCTCTGCCACCAAGCAGGCAGCTTCAACTCCAACCACTTACTTATACATGGGACAAATCCCAGTACCTCTGTCATCTCAAACATCAGAACAAATGTCAAGCTCTCCAATTTATCCTCTCAAAGCCCCTCCCATACATTCTATAAACAAACTCTGCCTTGATTACTTCTTCCTCAATCATTTATATCCTTAATCTGGTTTCCAGATCCCTTCTCTACAAGTGTCTTCTTTGAAGTATGGGATTTTTTTGCCTCCTAGGGTTTTGTTCCCACTTTAACATGCAATTACTCAAGGAAATAGTCTCTTACTATATAATGCAATTAGTGAAGTGTGTTCTGGGAGCATGTAAGAGAAGTTCTCACCTAGACTGAGAAGTTCAGAAAAGATTTTTTTGGAGGAAGCCGTATTTAAAATGAGACTTGTGGAATGAGTAATAGTTATCCAACACTATTGGGAAAACACCCAAATAAAAGCCCAGAAGCAAAACAGGATGTATTTAAGGAGCTAGAAGATGTTCAGTATAGCTTGACCAGAGTGTGAGGAAGGCATGGGTAAAGATGAGTCTAGAAAAATAAGCAAGGATTGAATCATCAAGGTTTTGTCAGTCATGATAAAAAATCTGAATTCTGTTCTAAAAGCCATGGAGAGTCATAAAAGGTCCCGCCCCCACTGCCTTCCCAGGGGAGATGGCGTACTTGTTTGCAATTTAGAATGTGCCTTGGCTGCAATGTAGACAATGAGTTTGGGGACGGATAGTAGAAAGAGATGGACAGAGCTGGCCATTGCCAAATGCAGGCAAGAAATGATACCATGGTAGTGGCAGAAATGGTGCAGAGAAGTGAGGGGTCCCAGAGCCACCTAGGAAGTGGAGTGCATTGAGTCTGGTGGCTGACTGGCTGTGGAGGGTGAGGAAGAGGAAAGCGTCAAAGATACCCCATAGGTTTCCATCTTCTGCACCTGAGGGGTGCCGTGGAAGGGCAAGTTGGACACAGTTCACACTTGGCAGTCTGAGGTGCACCTGTGAAGTTTTTCCTGCCTCTTCTGTTTATTCGGTTGACTCTTATTCAACCTTCAAGTCTCAACCCAGATGACAGCCTCTCCAGGCTTTTCTCAAGTCCCTAGAGTTTTTTAACAGCACTCTCTCTCTCCTCTCTCACTCAGCTTTAGTCTCTCTCTTTCTTTCTTACAGTGACTTTATCTCTTATTACGTGCTTTCCTCAGTAGGCTGTATGAGCTGGCACACAGTAGGGACCTAATCAGTGTTGTTGACTGAAGTGGATCCTCTCGAATCTTAGAATATTGAAGCAACAATAAAGATGCAAAAATAGGTATGATGCAGTGTTTCTGAGAAAATCCATTCCGAAATAAGGAGATTGGCAGATACCATTTTCACCGCCACCACAACAAACAGGTGTAACATATTCACACGCAAACCCGGCACTTCAGCCTTCTAGGACAGATGGAAGAAAAAGACTGAAAACTGAAGGTACTCACATGGGACTGTGTTCAAACTAATATGTATCGAATGCTTGAACAAATGGCATATCAGTTCTGACATAGATCTTATGTTCTTTCTGTTATATGAGGCTGCCTCTCATAAAACAGTATGTGGGTTTTGCCAAAGGTCCTCATGCAAAATAAGATGGAAAGAAGTGATTATTTACCATGCGTATGTCCATGCTCTATTTCAGAGTAAAGGCTTTACAAATCTATCCTAAAACAAAATGGTTAAAAACAGGGACCCTGGGGCCGTATGTTCTGTGTTTCATCTAGGCTTTGCCACTTACTGGCTGGGTCACCCATGTTTCTATTCCTTAGCTAACTCATTTGAAAAGTGAAGAAGACATTGTACAACCTTGCAGGGTTGTAATGAATGAATGTATCTACATTCTAATGTAGGTTAATATCTACCTGCTTAATACCTACATGTTACATTCTTTTCATTCTTGTTGTTATTATTACTGACTACTACATTGCATCATTATCAGCCAGCAAGATTTCTGTCAATCAACATCAGTCAGTACTGGAAATAAGAGGAAGGGTACTCAGAAAAGAGCTGTCCCAAAGTCTGGGCGCTTCTCTTGGTGGCAGCAATTAGGATTCTTGAAGTAGTCATTACAGGTTCTTCTCTGTAAACATAAATCTAGCATGCATAAAAAGAGATAGAAGAATTGAAGCAGCGGACTCTCCCCTACAGGAAAGGATAGCCAATCGCAACTAGAGATTACTGGTGAGAGCAGTGCAGGGGGCTGGGGGTAGAACCATGGAACAAGTAAGAAACACACAGTAGGCTGGCCCTAGGCTCACACACAGTGGGGCTACAGCCAGGCTCAGTACCATAGTGCTGACTGTGACAAGACCTTGAGAAAACGTTGGACTACATCACTATGCTCTGCTTACCCAAGCAGGCATTCTATGGAAATATTTCTGTCATGATGGATTATACTTCACAAGATGTGGGTGTTACACAAGGTAAACAATCTTTTATCTGGAAAATCTCATTTTTCAATAGTGAAATATTTTTGAGAAGTGTGTAAGATCACTACCAGTAATAAGTCATCTATTTGGATGTGTTAATACATCCAACTTAATTTTTTATCATAATTAGCGTATCACAGGACAAGTGGGCAGACTGCCTAACCTCATTTTATTTTGACATTTGCATTTACATTTGACATTTAATCTTTCTATACACAATTGTGGTGGAAATTGTGACTCATTGTGAAGGCATTTAGAAGAATATGGAATTCTTTAATATCTTCAAAGAAAAATTAGCATTTCTAAGAGCCTCGTGCTAAACAATACCAACATTTTGGACTAGGGGGGATTCACTGATAAAAATCTACTGCCTTGAAAGGTAAATGTCTCTTGTTGGAATTTTCAAGTCCAACATAGAGAGGCTTGGAGGGGATGTTCTAGAGTGGATTAATCATTAGATGGGTAGTTAATTTATGTAATCTTTAAGGTTGTTTCCAGTCCTGAGGTATGAATTGGCAACCTTAACTGTCCCTTCCGGGTCAGAGGCTGCAGTTTACAAAATGTTTTGAAATGAAAAATATTCCACATGAACAAATTCCGTATTTATTTGTTCATTATCTACGTCAGCACTGTCCAATAGAACATCCCGCCACAAGGAGAATGTTCTAAATTTGTGCTGTCCAGTATGGCGGCTCTATGGAGCACATGAATTTCCTCAGTTCCTCACTACTCACTGAGGCTAGTGGCCACCACATAGGAGAGCCCAGATCTATAGTCACTTCTCTTTATCTCTGATTTATGTCTGCTTATTAGTAGTTTGCATCTAGAGCATTGTTTCACAGAAACCAAAGATCCGCGTTGCCTAAGGACTCTAGAGGCAGCCTCTGTGAGTAGAGCTCTTGATAGAGCTGAGAAAAATTCAGTTTCACTCTGATGCCAGAGCCTAGCACAGTGCCTGGTACAGAGTAGCTGTCTACAAATATCATGCAACAAATTTATGAATTCTCTGAATCTCTTAATTCAAAGTTAAACATCCAGTTCACTTAATACCATAGGCTCCTTTTAAAGATAGTACCAGTTTCTTATTTGATTTTCACTCTGCCAAAAGTCCAAGGGTAATAAAAGTTCAAGAACTTCATGAACCAGCTCAGCACATGAACTCAGAGATTAGTCAACAGCTTAAACAAACAAGGCGGGCCAGCTGGTCCCTGCTCTATTTTACCACAGTCTGGGGCAGGGACAAAAGACATTTAGGAAAGGACTTGTGAGTGTTTCTCTTGCCTCATCAGCCATCCTCCTCATGTCCAACCCACCAGTTTAATCTACAGAGTGTTTGGCTGACTTTAAGTGAAGTGGCAGCTGGTCCTGGGGACCACTGCAGTCACCCACAGCTGCCCTCAGGAGTGCCTCTCTCCATGGGACTCAGGTGAATCCACGTCATGCAGGGCCCCATCTCAGTGACACAGAGCCACAGGGTGGATGACTGGCACTGCATGGGCTCTCACTTTTTTTGTCCAAGAGGGGCAACTTTGCAATACCAAGAAGGGTTTAGACAAATAAACACGATCAGGGCACACTATAATTAATGGGCTCCACCACACAACCAAACTGCCTAGCTTCACAGTTTTGGACTATTTTGCATTCCCCATAGCACTTGGCATTTTCTGCAAGTGCTTCATTTGGAAGGAGAGCTGGTCCAGCCTAGGCTGCGACTGAGTAGGTGGTTCGTCCAGTACCCACTGTAAAAGTGGAGTCTTGTATGCAATGTTTGCTGGCTGATTTTCTCCACCCCTCTCTCACTGATGTAAAGAGTGGAGGACCCCAGACCTACAACCACTAAAGATGGGAGAAGACCATAGTCAGAAATGAAAGGGTTTGGTTATGGGTTGAATTGCATACCCTCCAAAATTCATGGTTTGTGAAATCCTAACCCCCAGTACCTCAGAATGTGACTGTCTGAAGATAGGGTCTTTACAGAGGTAATTAAGTTAAAATGAGGTCATTAGGATAGGCTTTAAGCTGATATGACTGAGGTCCTTGAAGAAGAGGAAATTGGGGCACAGACACTTAAAAAGGGAAGACAATGTGAAGACCCAGGGAGGAGATGACCAGCGAGAGACGCCTGGAATAGACTCACCCCCACAGCCCTCAGGAGCCCACACTGCCCACACCTTGATCTCAGACTTCCGGCCTCCAGAACTAAGAAAACAAATATCTGTTGTTTAAGCCATCCGGTCAGGGGCACTTGGCTATGGCCGCCTCAGTAAACTAATACAGCCTTCCTCCATCTCCGTCTCTACAGGGCCACAAACGTAGATAGGCTATGATCTCTTTTCCAGGTATTATATTTTACTGCCTTGAACAGATAGCCAGATGAAATGCCAGGGCACTCCACTACCCCAAGTTGGAGCTATTTTTCCTCCCCTGGACACCTTTATCCAAAATGTAGCAAGTATGTTGTGGCAATTCATGTGAGCTCTCTCTCTCTCTCTCTCACACTCTGCTTCCTCCTTTTCCATTGCCCAGAGTCACATCTCCAGGACCTAGCCTGCCCCCAGGAAGTCCAGGGAAGCTCTGCTGGGGTTGCAGAGTTCAAGGCCATTCTCCCAAAGTTGTCCTTAGGAAAACTCAGGCTGCCGTGGGAAGGTAGCTCTTATCAGATGTTTCTGATCCAAGTGGTATTTTGCCAGGATTCATGGAAATAAAATATCTTCTCCATAAAACTCCCTCTTCTATATACTGCCCCAAATAGTAAAAATTATTAATGGAACGAATGGTATTGCTTTTCATTTTACTTAGAAGATGACATGTCTGTATTTCCCTTCTCACCACAAATACGTGACCCCTTTTGCTATTCTGTATTGCCATATTAATACGACTATGTCGAAGAGTTGGCCGTATGTTGAGAGCCCTGAAGGCCACTACAGACTGCAGGAGGCTCTTCTGCCCTCCCCTGAGCCCTATCCTGGCCTGGATCTATTCCCTGAGAGAACTGGACTTCAGGGATTGAGGGTAGGGGTCAGAACCAGTGCAAGGTAAGAAAACATTCAGCTGAGAGTGTTTCTGGCATTGTTATCTAAATCTGTCCTTGAACCCATCAGTGCCTGGCTAAGTGGTAGGTGGTGTAGGGCCCTCGCCCAGCACACTGTAGGGCAGACCATGGAAGGAGGTCAACCTCAGTCCTCAAGGGTTCCTTCATCTACAATGGGGTTGTACTGAAGGGGGACTTGTCAGGAAAGGATGGTGAGAAATTGGGAATCTGAAGAAACCTGGCCCTTGGGACGGTGTTCAAGCCATCTCACTGGCAGAGATCCTGCCAGATTTCTTGCTGCAGCACTAAACGGTCCTGGCTCTGTGTCCATAATTTAGCAGATATTTATGACAGAATGGTTCAGATTGCCCGTCCCTCAAGCTCACTAGCCCTTCAGGGAGAAAAATGGGCACCCTTTCCCCAGAATTCTTTAGGGGGAAGTAGCCACACATTTCACCTGAAGAGCTCATTTCAAGCATTTAAAAACATTTTCCATCAATAAGTTCTTATTATGTATGGTCACAAATGTTAACTAGACTTGTATATATATATATATATATATATACAAATATCAAATCATTATCTTGTACACTTGAAACTAATATAATGTATATGTTAGTTGCACCTCAATTTAAATAAAACCTCAGAACTGACACAATCATCAGAAACAAGGAACGTCTGAGACGCTGTCCCAGTGAACAACGTCCTCGGGAGATATGACACTGAATGTGATGTTGTGCCCTGATGGGTCCCCAAACAGAAGGACATTAAGGAAAAACTAAGGAAATCCGAAAAGTTTTGCACTTTAGTTAATTATAATGTGCCAATATTGGTTCACTAGCTATAACAAATGCACCATACTAATGTAAGGTGTTAATAATAGCAGAAATTAGGTGAAGGGTGTATGGGAACTCTGTACTATTTTCTCAGTAAATTTATTTTTTTTTGTATCTTTTCTGTAAATTTAAAACTGTTCTAAAAATCGTTTATTTACAAAAATAAAAAGTTCTTTACAGTCAACCTGACCCAACACACTTTAATTTTAATTACTTTTTAATATTACTACTGTAATATTTTGATATAGAATCAATATGTACCTACATAAAAATATAAAATATTAAGAAAGGAATCACTTGTAATCTCTTATTGATTAAATCAATGTAATTTAGCTTGTGCATATGTATATATTTATGTTGAAATGTTTGCATTATTTAGATCGGACTCTACATGCACATTTGTGTCCTCTTTTCTATTTGATATTGTTATTAGATTCCTCCTCATATTAATATTCCTCCTCATCCTAAATATATCATAATTACTTATGATTATGATAAATATCACCTTCATAAGTAAAGGTTTGACCCCATATTTTTTTGGTGTCATGTTTATTTTAACATTTGCAGCTATTTGGTGCCACTGAAAATAAATCATTAAGCTTTCGATTTTAAATTACACCTTACTTGTATAACAGATAGCCTCCTCCTGTCTCTCAAACCCACCCGATCGCCAAAGTTCCTGGGGTTCAGGGTCAATGGGAGGAAGAGCTAGGGTTCCAGAGAGAACACGATGTTAAGTACATCACTTTTTTTTTCAACTTATGAATTCAGTAGTTTGCTTTTTAGGGACAGAAAACATTCATGGTATCAAAACAGCCACAACAAAGTGTCCAACTTTCCACTTTAATGGCTTCAGCTCATAAATTACTTAGCTGTTGTCCATTTCTGGATATCAAAATTGTTTCCAATTTTTGGCTTTCATATAGAAATGATTTGATGAACTTTACTGGCTATGGAACTTTCCCTGATTTCTGTATTATATCTTTAGGCTATATTCCTACAAGAATTACTACATGAGAAGGTAAAACTTTAAGGCTCTCGATTCACATATTAAACTGTTATTTATACTCTTGCAGCAACATCATCTTCAAAGAGCATAAGCTTTTATAACCTTAAAGTGTGCCCTTCAACTTCTGCCTCACCAGATCCAGCAACCTCAGTTTCCTTAAGCTCCTCTCAAAGGAGTAATAAAATTCTAGGCTCCCAAGGAATGTGTAATCTATCCTGGATGAAGAAGTTTGCTAGCAGAAGACTTTTCAAATATGATGGGAGAGACTTTGGATTCCACTCTCCCAGGAAAGCACCTGCAGCCTTCACAGGCTGCTCTCAAGTGTCTTTCTCCCCTCACACCTCGGACGAGGTTGCTATCCCTATTCTAACAATAGAAAAGGCAGAACATGCACAATGACCATATTGACTAAACAGAAAAATAGCATAATTGTACACAAATATACACACAAAGATAATGGGGCTGAGTATTTAAATCTGGACCATACCAATTCATATGGATTTATGCCTGTATCAATAGACATTTATTTATTATTCAACCAATATGCAGTAAGAGTCGGAGAGGTGCCAGGCATGTGGTAGATGTTGGACATACAGTAGCAAGCAGCATAGACACAGCCTCCACCCACGTGGAGTTTACATGGGTGAGCGAGTATGTGTAAGATTACGTGGGTAAGTGAATATGTGTAAGAGCACATGATCGAGTTACAGGGGGAAGCCTTTCTGCCAGGCTGGGAAAGCCTGTGGGCAAAACAGTGCAACTGGACCTTCCTTTGCCAGCCCGTCCACCCCACTCCCAAGCCTCCCACACTCTGAAGTCTCTGTGGATTTATCTTACTTTTCTACACTTTGCATGCTTTCAGGGAAAGGCAATACAGAAAGTGATCACATATGCAAAGCCCTATAATTAATTGAGATACAATGCCTGGAAAGAGAAGAGGAGATGCCCCCCAACCTTGGTGTTAGCCCCCCAGTACATGAAGATAGACTATGAGAAGAAAACTCACCACCACCCTGACTGTGATGTACTTATCTGCAAGGCCAGGCTGGCAGGTTTCCTATGCAAATAAAACTTCCTCACTGTGTGTCTAGGACAGGTTTTATTTGCAAAGCAACTGACCAAATCCTGGGGCTGTGATGCAAACCCAGACTTCATGGACCCCTGATCATCCTGAGTATAGCTGGTCATAATGCTAGGCTGTCCGGGGGTATTCTGTCTAGTCCTTTGCTTGTGTCTTTGTCTTTTCTCCAAATCTTTAGCAACTCAACAATAAACACCAGAAATCTAACTCCACTCAAAACATTCACAAATATACTGCAACTATGCTTAATGGCATTGAAGCGAAGGAAGTGGGGCAGGGGGGAAATAGGGTGTTGGTGGGTGTTCCCAGTTCCTATGGTCACAGTCATAGCCACAGCCTTAAAACACACGGTATCGGGTTCTCAGCTAGTCCCCTCGGCGGGAAGAGCTGGGAGTTTCTGACCTCCTTTGGGGTTAAGGCTGCTGGTCTCAGTCTGTGCGTAAGCGAGTGGTCACAGTCCTTAATTGCAAAGGGGAAGCGGTCAGAAAACACACTTTGTCCTGGTGAGATTGATAACTTGTAAGATATCTTGGAAAGAGACCAAGAAGTAACAATGAGGTTGTATGTGAAACTAAATATACATGCATCACTTTGTATGTTTACTTACAATTTACAGCATATTTTGAAAAGAGAAAACAGCAGAAAGGAGTCTGAGATATGGAGTCCAATAAAAGAATGTTATTGGCACCGAAGCCAATAATATTCTTTACTGTTTCCTTTCTTTGATGAAGACAACACTTTGAAATACTAACAGTTAACATTAAATCCAACACTATGTCCTGGTTACCAGTCAATGCACTTCCTGTGTATTGACTCAGTAAATTTATTATAACAGTCCTTTAAAAAGAGTTCTCTGTCCCCATTTTACAATGAAATTGAGGCCCAGAAAGTTAAGTCACATCCAAGGTCCCTAAGATCTAACAAGTAGTATAGCCAGGATGTATCCCCAGTTAAATGATTCCAGGTTCCAGGCACTTAACAATCACAGCAGCTGCCGTCTGGAGCTGGATAATTTCCATCAAGTTCAAAATGAACTTATCCCAGGGATAAGGGACACAATGAAGTTGCTAATGAAGTTGTTGCTCGCAAGATCAAGTCACGAGCATCAGGAGTGGTTTTAATTGGACAGTCGCTCTCAGTGAGGCCCATGCGCAGGGAAGCGTATTTCCTCTGTGCTGCCTTCACATTTCTTAAGAAGAAAGCAGTCTAGAGAAATGAATAGACTGACCATATGCAGCTCCCAATCTAACACTGAATGCTGTTTCTGTTTGGGACCACCATGTTCTCTGAGCTGTCATTTCATTACTTAATGTGAAGGAAGTGTTGCCAGGATATGCTGAATTATCAACTCCTAGAGGGCAAAGTAGTTAAGTCTAGAAACAAAATAAGACCTTATAAGTAGTTAGACAGTGACCCTGGGACCACAAAGCACACTTGGTGATCATAGGCCCACACTTTGTCATCTAGGAAAAACATGACAAAGAGGAGCTCAGCTTTTATGAGTTGTCTCTGTTCAACATGCAAGCCAAGGACAAGGCTGCAGGTCTTTGCTTTTTGTTTCTGAAGGTTGGTGAATTTTTTGGAGCCTGTTGAAAGCCTTCATTGGGGTGACCTGGAGACTGCATTAAACCCAGCAAAAACTTAATGGGTGCCTACTGCAAAAAGAAGACCATTCTAGAGGTTGCAGAGGGCACACAAAAATCAAAGAGACAAAGACCCTGTCTCCCAAGAGCTTGTGAGGATAACAGTCAAAGTTATTTCCATTTGAAGACAGACTGGGAAATGGGCCTTGGGATTTGGAGTTAGAGGGGCAGTCATTCTACTTGCAAGGACATGAGAGATGTCTTTGGGGGATGTGAGGTTTGAACTGGACTTTGCAAGTGAGTAGGGTTAATAGGTAAATCAGGGACAAGAAGGTAGTTTCAGGTCAAGGAAACACCTGGAGTGAGAGCCCAGGCGTGAAAGAAGACATGGTGGGTCCTGGAGGAAGCGCGTGAGCGGGCTGAGGGAGGTGTCTGTGCACACAGACGCCTGCATGTGCCTGCGTGCGAGGAGGAAGCGCTTGGGTGCGCTAGTGGGTGCTGAAAACAGGCCAGGGCAATGCTGCCTGAGGGAAAGCGTTAGCAACTTTATTCTGCCTGTCAAGGTGTGAATGGCCATCCAAGTTTCTGAGCAGTTGAATGACATGATGCAAGACTTTAAGAAGATTTGCAGTGTCTTCAGAAAGTGCAGCCCATTTCATAAGGACCCTAATCATCAGACCCATAGGATGACTTGGGCAACAGCGTCCTTGCAGTCTGTTTCTGGCTCCGGTGAAGGCCTGCCGCCTGTAGGGCAGATGGGCAGGTCCAGTTTGGCCCAGACTTCTCCCTGGGGAATAAAAGTATAATAATAATAATAATAATAATAATAATAATAATAATAATAGTAGTAGTAATATAAACTATTTCACCAATGACATGACAAGTCAGACAAGCAGCCACTCTGTGGAACCACGAGCCCCACCTGATGGACTCACCCTCCGTTATGACTGCACAGGGCTGTAGAGAGTGGTGCTAAAGGGAGCCCAGGCTCTAGACGCAGACACCAATCTTCATGTGTGAACTAAAGACCATTCTGGGGGTGATCCTTGGCAAATTACATACTTAGTGGATTCGTTTGCTAGGGCTACCAGAACAAAGTACCAGAAACGAGGTGGCTTATCCAGCAGGAATGTAAGGTCTCACGGTGCTGGAGGTGGGCAGTGCAGAACCAACGTGCCAGCAGGGCAGCTCCTCCCGGCCACAGCTCTCTCCACAGCCACGTTCCCACGGAGTCCTCCCTGATGCCTGCTCTGGGTCCAAATTCTCCCTTTCATAAGCACACCCGTTTATTGGGGGAGGCCCTACTCTGTTGGTCTCATTTTAGCTTGATTACTTCCTCAAAGGCCCTATCTCCACATATGGTCCCATTCTGAGGTACTGGGGTAAGACCTCACCATATGTATTTTGGGGGTACACAACTCAGCACATAACACTCAGTTTCCTTATTTGTGAGATGTTGCTCACAATATTACCTCACTGTCGGATGTGTTAGGAACCATAAGTGGCTCAAGCTTATGAATTGCTTTTAACAGTGCATGGCACATAGTAAGTGCTCAGCAAATTATAGCTAGTGTTACACAAATTAGCAAAGGGACGTAATGTGCGCTCTCCTTGCCCCTCTGCCCTGGTGGCTAGTGCCTTGCGCACAGAGGAAAGCTAGGCTGATTGATGTGTAAGCAAATGATCAAAATCCCATTTTAGTTCATTATGAAGGGGTCGCAGTGGCTCTTGAGTTACCTTTTCAGCTTTGAACAGTTTCCTATTATAAAGTGAAAAAGGGAAGCAAGCAATACTTTCACGCTTTTCTCTTGGAAAATATAAACGTCGCTGCACTTCTAAATGCAAATGGACAGCAGTGTGGTTGATGAGCTTGTCCAAGCAAGGCCAGTCGGAGCTGCAACGCTGTGGCCCACGCTGCCTTAGCATCCCTCCTGCTGGATGGCCGAGCCCTGGGAAACCGGCTGCGTTTGACTGCCAGTGCCGAGTCAGCAGCCAGCGTGCAAGGATGGTTATTTGTGGGAGGCATGAAGAGTGGCTATTATTTTAAAAGAAATTCTCATAGAAAGAATGTTGGATTTAAAATAAATAAATGGGCTCGTGGAAGCTGAACGAAACTGGAATATAAGTCAAATTCTGTGCATCAGACCGTGTCTGTCCACTGCTCTGAAAACAGCTATCAGAAGTTCTGTGCTTTCCATTCTTTCAGGACTCGTGTGATAATTATAATAAACAGATGCTTCTAAAATAAGTCCCTATAAGTGATTATGCCTACTTTATAATTTTGAAATGTAGCTCGGGTTGGGCATGGCTCACCACTGATTCTATTGATAGGCAAGATGCACAGACATGTTTTGCCAATTCTTTTTTACCTTCTCCAACATTTTAACATCTCTAAAACTGGTATGTATCTTAAAGTTGATGCTATCAGAAAGCGTTGTGTCATAGTTCATTTGGCCCTTTTTGTCTTTCCTACTGGTACATAAATACTAGGTGAATAATCAATGGTGACAAAAATTGAAAGAAATGTGGTAGTGATTATAAACATTGCAATTTCCTTTGGAAATAGAAGCATGACTGGCTTCATCCTCCTTGCATCTCCCTGTATTTCTCCTTCTAGACCTATATGGTGGCAGAAATAAGAACATCTTCAAGATGCAAATGTAAAAGAAACAGACATGAGAGATTAGTGATCTAAACAATACGACACTGCAGATTAGCAGTGAGTCATTTAGACCTCAAAACAGTGGAGTAGCTCTATCAGGTCATGCAGATAAAGACTGTGTGACTGTAGGAGAGTAACTATGGAAATGCTCATGTGTGTGTGTCGTATGAGAGTGAGTTTGTCCTTAGCACCCTGATGTAGCCTGGGAATTGGAACAAAGAAGGAAGCGGAAAAGAAGCATGAAGTGCCCCTTAGAGGAAGCCTACCCAGCAGAGACCTAGCTGAGTCCCTGAACTTCACAGCAGAGTCAGACCCCAGCCCTTCCATTATGCACATATACCCGCCCCAACTCGGTTGTTACCTTCATATTCAGATTTCAGATCCACAAAGGCGACCCTGAGTTTTCAGCTGCTCATATTCGGAAGAGCTGGGCATCCACTTGGTGCTTAACAAACGTCTCTTTTCTTAAGAAAAAATGTAACATATTCCTGTTAGGATGTCTACTGTATGTGGAGAGGGGGAAAATAGGTGGGTAAACTTTCATGCCCAAGCCCCAAGAACATTCCTCCAGCAGATATGCCTCCAGTGGCACAGGAGATCAAAAGAAAAATTTTAACTTGTTCACACAAATTGAGAACAAATCACTCCTGTAAGTACAGCTTCTTTAAGTGCGTGACTCACTGACTCTTCTTAAATCTCTCTACTGGAGGGATCCTATGTACCCTAGACTATAATGTTTTCAGTAGCACTGTTTTGTTTTGTTTTTTAGTATCATTAATATACAATTACCTGAGCAATACTGTGGTTACTAGATTCCCCCCCATTATCAAGTCTCCACCACAAACCCATTACAGTCACTGTCCAGCAGTGTAGTAAGATGTTCAGTAGCACAGTTTTTATCCCTAACAGCCCCTCATGATGTTAGCCAGACATGACTCCATTTAAGATCAAGGAAACAAATACATCTTAAAACAGAGAAAGGATTGAATAGATTTACCATACAACCCAAGGGAAGCCACATTTTGTGTTCTCCAGCTATGAAAAATGGAAATCTAGGTGATCATTTAAGAAGCCATCTTAAAGACAGCCTTAAAGGACAATATAATTAAAGAAGAAATACTTTAAAAAGGAAAAAGGTAAGCTCATTTATTGCCACTTTTCTTCATTTTTCACATTTTCTCCCTATTTTCCATCTGTATTAGAAGCTTCCCATCCAGCTCCATATTGTGTACTTGTCACACACAGAGGTCAGCAGATATTTACTGGAAACATTAAATACCAAGCACTTGGTTAGGCTCTGGGATATGATGGTGAAAAAAACACGGTCCCTGCAATCACGGAGCTTCAGCCAGCTACCAGGGCAGCCCGATTCCCCCCATCTAACTCTTCTGTGAATTTTCTCAATGAGTGTTTCTCCTTGAGTTGGTAAGGCAAACAAGAATGTGGCCCCAGGTGTTTACAATAGAAATCCTAGTAAAACGGAATTTCCAATGAGAACATTTCTCCCATCTCGGCCTGGGACCTTGCGTTTTCTCTTAGCACCCCACAAGTGTTATTGTGGTGCCTTGTGACCTCTACAGATCTGAAATTATTCCCATTATCGAATTAATATAGTAATGCATTAATGCATTGTTTCTACATTATGATTATTAGCTCTATATCCCCAGCACTGTCTTGTCAAGACTGGAAGAGTTCATTATTCTTTGGTATAGAACACTTTATGAAACTTTCATCTGGAAGTAAATAGTGAATTTCAATAGGGACTGAGAAAGACAAAATGGAAACACAGGTTTAAAGTGGAATCATGTGGAGGAAATCAGTTTAAGTTAAACATGAGGTATGAGGTCTTGAAACAATAGCAATCTATTGAGTGATGCACACGTTTACTGACATATTCACATCCTGTAAGGTCCATGTTGTGTCTTGAGAATGGGATTTGTGATGAGGGAGAAGGACTGGGATAAGTGGTCTATTATTTTATATATCATTACAGACTTGGGATAGAACCACAGACCAGAAAGAGAAGAGCCAGACAAGTTCACGACCCATCAGCAGCACCGCTATCAGCCATTATCATTAAGTAAACTTTCTCTCGCCTGAAAGCCCTGTTAAAAGTACAGTTTACATGAAAAATCACGTGAGTGAGATTTTCCTTTTTTCCCATTGTCTGAATTTCAATTTTTTTTAATCATCAGCTACACAGGCTCAAGTCCAGGACAGCACAGTGGCTGAACGAAAGACTAGGGCTTTTCCCTCACTTTGCTTTGAACGAAAGACTAGGGTTTTTCCCTCACCTTGGGAAGGGCCCATGAGGAAAGGTTTGCATGGCATCTTTCCCACAATTCATATTTCTTCAAAGAACTTCTTAACCCACAGAAAGAGAGGAGGGAGGTTAATGGTAGGTTGCTAAAAAGGGAGATAGGGCACAAGAGAAAGGAGTGAATGGAGAGACGTAGTATCCTAGAGAGGCTGGGGGCTGCAGACCAGGCTCCGCAGAGTCACGTGGTCTTGCATCCGCAAAAAGCAGAGGGAAGAGGAAGGAAGGAAAGGAGATGAAGAGGGGGAGGGAGGGAGGGAAGGGTAATGACCAACTAGTATAAAATCACAACTGTGCTGTGCTGCAAAGGGGCCCTCCACGCCGATAGTAGTGCAGTGGGCTGGGGGAGCCTGATTCCTTCTGATTCGGTCAGAGAAGGCTTCCCCATGGAAGTAGTGCTTCCGCTGATAGAGGAACACTGTGCTTTAACCAGGAGAATATGTAGGGGGAGAGCACCTCTGGCAGAGGAACAGCATGTGCAAAGGCCATGTGGTTGCGTGATCACAGCCCACCTGAAGAAAGAAGAAAGAACAGGGCTATTGGAGCATGGAGGACAAGGGAGTGAATGGGGGAAAAGGGGCCTGCAGAGCATCTTGAGTCACAGGACCAGTTCAGGCAGCAGAGGATTTTGTAGTCATTCTAAGGAAATGGGAAACCCCAAAGGGTTTAAGTGCAAGACACACATTTGTTTTCATTTAAAAATTTTTGTTGATATACAACATTACAGTGGTTTCAGGTGTGCAAAATAGAGACTCAACAATTATATACATTATGAAATGCTCACCACTGTAAGTCTAGTTACCAGCTGTCACCATAGAAAGACATTTAAAAATTTATCGATTATATTCCCTATATTGTACATTTCATCCCCATGATGTACTTATTTTACAATTAGAAGTTTGTACCTCTTTGTCTCCTTTCCCTGTTTCCCCATCCCCCCAGTGCCCTTCCCTATGGCAACCACCAGTGTGTTCTCTGTATATGAGTCTATTTCTGTTTTGTTTGCTTGTTCATTTGTTTAGGGGTTTCTTTAGATTCCTATAAAAATGAGATCATATGGTATTTGCCTTTCTCAGAGCAGGCATTTTTAAAAAGATCACTGTGACTTTAGGGTAGAGAACCGATTTTGGGAGGGTAAAAGGGGATATAGGAGACCAGTTAGGATAGATGCTACAGCAGCTATCCAGGCCGAAGGCTGTCCCCCAGACTAAGGTATTAAAGATGGAGAGTACAGGACAGATTTGGCAGGGAGGTGGGGGTAGGTGGGAGATATTGGCTCAGTGGAAGATTTCAATCAGGTTCAGTCTAGACCAGTGCTTCTCAGCCAGGGGTCAGGGAGCAATTGTGCCTTCCAAGGAACCGTGGAACATGTCTGAGAACATTCTGGGTTATTACAGCTGAAGCTGTGGGGCTACTGGTATCTGGTGGGTAAAGTCCAGGGGTGTCGCTGAACATCCTATAATCAAGAGTGCAACAAAGGGTTATCTAGCGTAAAGTATCAATGATGCCAAGGTTTAGGAACTCTCGTCTAGACTCAACTTGTTCCTTCTCAACCCCACCGAAGGTGGGCAGATCCCCACTCTCACAACACCTGATGAGTAACCGGGTCATGGGGGGGCAGGAAAGCAGCAAGAAGGACCAGTCGGTGGCCGCTCAGCATGCGCCATGCTCCCGGCTTGGGCAGAGGAAGCCTCTTGCTACAGGTGGCGGCATTTGGCCTTGTCCTCTCTCCCCTTCCCCCTCCTGGCCCCATGAGCGCCCCTGTGTCTGGAGGACTGGGAACACTTGTCCGGCCCTCTGCTTTCACATGCTTGTCTCTCACTCAGCTCCTGTCTGGTGTCTCTAGCCTCTGTTCCTGCTGCCACAGTGGGTGGCAAACGAATGACTAAAGCTTCAGGTTTGGGGAACAAGAGGCCTCCAGAATATAAGCAAAGGGATTTGGGGGGTGCAGAGGTAGGGGAGAAAGTTACTAATTGGTGCTTTACAGAATTATCCCAATGTACTACTTCTAATAAAACAACAGTTCACCTTTCTCTGCTGGCTCCACGGCTCTCGGCGATGCCCTGTGCTACTCCTTAGAATCAGGCTGAAAACCAGACCTCAAGTCCCTGGGCCTTTCCTACTTTTCCTTTTACTCCTCCTTCACCTCTCCATCAGCCAGCACTCACCTTCTGACAGGTCCCAGGTGAGTTAGCTCTCAACCAGCTCTCACAAAGGGTTGGTTAAGCCTTCTCCCAAAAGGTGAGTTGGGGTCAGGTAGTCACTAGGCAGTAAACCTCTCTTAAAGTTTCTCTGCCTCTTGTTTACTCTATTGCAGATTTCCTTCCTCGGTCTCATCCAGAAGACTGCCTGGTTCACCTGGTTCCATCACAAGACTTGGGATCACAGCCTGTGCTTCTTGCTCGCGGGGTGTCCATGCTCTCACAAGGCAGACTGAAAACTGGAGAACGAGTAGGTGGGCAGACAAGAACGGAGGAGGATGAGTGATTGTCGGAATACCAACAATAAAAAAGAAATATGGTAACTATGCTCTATCAGTGAATACAAATTTTCTGCACTTTCATGCAGAGAAAACACCATCCCCTTCATAATAGTCTGTAATGTAGAAATCAAAACCATTTGGTATTTTATCACATCCCAGGTGGAGTTCATTTCTTTTCCTAAGTCCACCTTGCCCCTTCATTATCATTGTTTTGCCTTTTCGGAAAGGCTGGGATGTAACTTTTGTAGGAACAACGATGACTCTGAAAGATTTATTGACGACAGTCTTCCACGTGAAAAGCTAAAGACAAAAGACTTTGATTTTGGACTGATTGATTTTCCACCCTAATGTAATGGATGGAAGATTGGCTTTCCTCCAGGAAGTTTCAGAGAAATATTTTATTTTGTTTCCTTTCAGACTCTTAAGGAAACAATGATTCATGTCTATCTTGCTGTTACCATGATCATGTGAATTACATGATGAATAGGTGAGTTACATCGAGCCATTCTCTCTCTTAATAAGTACATAGAATAATATGGAGACAGCAGGTACATAGAGCAATATGCAGTTTTATTTATACATGATTTCTAAACATTAACCCAGTCTAGAAGAAATGTGTGTGGTATGCGCCAATAGCTAAAGTCATTTCTACGTATCCTATGCATAGCTTTGGGGGAGGAGGAAATAAATCCACATATGAACTAGCTCAGGGCTCATCTCATGAATAGGCTGCTGCTTGTATGAAGTCATTTCAAAGTCACTAGGAAATACCTCTCTACCCCCAAATGGCTCTCCGGTGCTATTTAAAAATGTTCACGTTGCTCACTTTTAAAGTTGAGCCCTTGTTACCATGCAAATGTTAAGTGAGGAACACTTAACACAATGAGGAAGCTGTTTTGTCATTATACATACTAATTCTGCATTAGTTGGGATTCTTCAGAGAAACAGAACCAACAGGATGTAGATAGAGAGAGATTAATTTTAAGGAATTAGCTCATGTCATTATGGGGGATGGCAGGTCTGAAATGTGCACGGCAGGCCAGCAGGCTGGAAATTCTGGCAGGGATCAATATTGTACTCTTGAACCCAAAGGCAATCTGGAGGCAGAATTCCTTCTTCCTTGGCAGGATCTCAGTTTCTTCTCTTCTCTTAAGGCCTTTGAATGATTGGATGAAGCCTACCCACATTGCAGAAGGGTAATCTGCCTTGCTCAAAGTCTACGGATTTAAATATCAATCACATTTAGAAAATACCTTCACAAAACACCTAGACTAGTGTTTGACCACACAATTGGGCACCATAATCTAGCCAAATTGACACAAATCAGTCATCATAAACACCTTGAGTTGAGTTAGTTCATCATATTTATTTGTCAGTTTCCTTGAGAGGTCAGTACTTGGGAAAGGCTAATTTTGACAATACATAAAAGAGGAGGAGGGGGAAAAGGACAACAGGACAGGGATACCTAACAACAGGAAGCATAAATAACAGGAAACACTGCATAGGGGACAGTGAGAGCACAGGGTGCCTGGAATTTGGCTGTGGGAAAGGGGAAGGTAGGGATTGAAAAGGAAGTTCCCCTAAAAGTTACAGGATGAGGAGTATGAATGTGATATAAGGTAGAATCTGTCTAGAACCTCTAAGCTCATCTTCTGAAGCTCTTGGGCCCTGCTTGAACTAATACTTCGTTGGACCCTAGTCTCTGTTTAGGACTGATATAAGAGATGGCAAGAAGAAGATGTACTGATCAGTGCTCCCAGATGCTAGACGCTGCTCTAATTTCTCATACATTAATTCGTTTGATCTTCCAAATAATGAAATGAAAGTGGTTCTGTCAGTTCCCCCATTCACCAAATAAGTAAACTAAGACCTAGAGAGGTTAAGAAAGTTGCTCAGGGCCACCCAAGGAGAAACAGGCAGAGCTGGGATTTGAACGCATGCAGCCTGCCATCAGAGCTTGTACTCATGAACATTCTCCTGTCTCTGAAACTGCGGTTGTGGGTATTGTCCAGTAAGTAATTCTGTGCTCTTGCGTTAGGACATGCACATATACAATACGTTCCTTTTACTACCAGGAAAGTGATTCTGTCTCCCCAGGAACTGTTTATTTAGCTGTCATCAGCTAATGTAACCCATTTGTTTTTCTCCTTCTGCATAGTTTATAATTTTCATTTTCAGTTTCAGTAGCCTTAGTTTATGAACACTTATTTTTCAAATTACCCAAACGCTCTTTGTAAATAAGAACATAAATCCCCCAAAACTGTGGAATTGTATACATTATTTCGTTGCTTAAAATAGCCAAATAGCCATGGACATTGAGAAATTTCATGTTATTAAAGAAGTTGCCCACAGCATGCTGGCAAAGCAACAAATTGTCCTGAGCAACTTTCTTAACCTCTTTAAGTCTTAGTTGCCCAGAAACAAAGCTCTAAAAGTGACTTCTCTGAACGAACAACTAAGGCTCAAACACCAAGATTTCAACAACTCTTATTCCAAGATTAAGTGTGTATAGAAGGAATAATCAACTGAAATTTCAGGCCGTGGGGGATCTGTGCTCTCCCTTCAGCATCCAGTGGAGGCAAGCTTCCCGTATTTGCCTCTAGGGGTCCACCCAGAGAATAATGAACAGCACACAAGGTTCTCGTGGAAAGGGGGTTCAGAAGAGGTAGGGTCTTAATCCTCTAGGGCCTAGAACAATTCCAGGAGGAGGATAAGGGAAGGTGAAGCCTGTAGTTTCCCACAGCAGGCTGGCAAAGAAACAAGTCAGGGGCTAGTTCCCGGTTCTGTTTATGATCATGCTCCTGTTTCTGCTGCCTCTCTAACCCTGATTTAAGGCTGGTCATCTGCTCCCTTGCCTTGAATTTTGTGTAGAGAGCCCAGCCTCCATGTCCTTGCAGGTTCTTCATTTGACACCAAGCCATCACTCCGCTTCTGTGGGTGAATATGTCCCCTTCATTTAGCTCCTGCCCCTCTGTCCCTGCCGACAAACTGCCTTATCTCCATTCCAGCCCACTATGACTCAGCCCGTTGACCCCACAGCTGAAACATTGCCTTTATGCCAGCCCTTGGTGGTGTGATGGCAGTTTCCATACTGCTTGTGGTACAGGGCAGAGGAGCAGGTACACATAGCACGTTCATCCCCCGATTCCCCACGGCCAGAGCTTTCAGGACCATCTCACTGAAACTGTAGGTTCCAGCCCTGGTTCCTTTCTACAGGTGCCTTGTATCAGTTGCAACAGAACACAGAAATGCTCAGCTTATTTCCTAGCTCAGGCTGAAGGGTTCACGGAGCTGTGGGTGACACATCTCTTTCCTCCAAACAGGGTGAGCTTTCAAAGGAACCAGCAAGTTAGGGGCTGCCAATAGGCCACATCCTTCATGTGCTCTGAACCAGCAACAGCAGGAGAAACCTAGTCAGAAAACACTAAGGCCAAGGTTATGAGACAATCTGGGAAGTCCAGAGGGCTTCACTGAGGTATACCTCATAAACCACACATACATCTGAGGCAGTAAAAACCTAACCCAGTGGTGATACAGCAGATAAGGATATTTGGGACCAGGAGTTTGGGAAGCATTCAGTGACCACTGGAAACCAGTATTCTCATTGATGGGTTGATAATCCCTTTTTTCCTCATATTCTTTGGGATCCTGTGTCCAGGATCACACCATTGCTTGGACATCCCATGGTCTTAAGTCTGAGTTTGAAAGCTGAGTCATTCTTCAGGACTACTGGACCCACCCACGCCAGAACTGTGGGTTTGGAAGCACCTCTCAGACCATCTCTAAGAAGTGCTGTGGTTAATAGAAGGTATCTGGCCTTTAAGTGCTTCATGCACCACCCTCAAGGTCATACCATCAACCTATCTTTCACTTGTGCCTCCTTCCTGTGCTTTTATCCAGAGAACATGACCTTTGTGTACAAAATTCACAAAATGTACAACTATGGCATTTTTATGGAGCCTGAGCAACCACGACTCAAAATTGTAAATGAATAGAAAATTTGATAATGAGGCAGATCCTGTGAAATCCTGTATCAGCAAATTAGCCATCTGGATGCAAAAGATAGAAGACCCAAACCAACCTAGCTTAAGTAAAAATAGGATTTAGTGACCCACTTAATAAAATGTCAAACAGTAGAGCTGGATGGCTTCGGGTTCAACTGAATTCAGGGCCCAACAATGTCATTAGGATTTAGTTTTTCACTTTCCCTTTATTTCATAACTTTATCTTCCTCCGTGTTGATTTTAAACCCAGGGTATACTGCAGCAGATTCAGTCTTTACATCTCATTGGGTTTCAAGTCCAGCCAGAAATATCAAGTCTATTTTCCCAATGACCCAATCATTCTTGTCTTCATTTTCTTGCCTCTGACTGGCCTGATTTAAGTCTGGTGCCATCCCTTAACCAAGCCCAATAGCTGGGAGATGGAATGCATTGACTGACTTAGTCTGGTACACAAGCTCCACTCGGGTCCTAGGGAGCAGTCAGCTTCACCTTCTCTGGAACCATGTGCATAAAGAGCAAGGGAGAAGTGGGTCTCGTAATAGAATGAGAATGTGGTAACCACAGGAAGGGAGAGTGGATGATGGGTGGGGAAAAGAGCAAAAGTCAGTCCCAGATTCCCAGGACTGTCTTAGAACCAGGCCTTGGTTTCTGCCATACTTGTTTCTGTATTCTTTCTTTTTTTCTTTAATTGAAGTAAAATTGGTATATAACATTATATGCTTCAGGTGTACAACATTATAATTTGATATTTGTATACAATACAAAGTGATTACCACTATATGTTTAGTTACTATCCATCACCATGCAATTGACTCCTTCACCTATTTCATTCATCCCCACCAAAACCTTTCCCTCTGGTAACCACCAATCTGTTCTCTGTATCTGTGAGTTGGCTTTTGTTTTGCATTGTTTTTAGATTCCACATGGAAGTGGAATAAGTATTTGTCATTTTTCATCTGACTTTTTCACTTAGCATAATACCCTCAAAGCCCAGCCATGTTGTCACAAATGGCAGGATTTCATTCTTTTTTACAGCTGAATATTACTCCATTGTATTATCATTGTATTTATCAATGAGCACTTGGATTGTTTCCATCTCTTGGCTATTTTAAATAATTTTGCAATGAAAATATGGTTGCCTATATCTTTGAATCAGTGTCTTCCTGTTTTTAGGTAAATACCCAGAGGTGAAATAACTAGATCATATGGTATTTGTATTTGTAATTTTTTTGAGGAGTCTCTATACTATTTCCCATAGTGGCTGCACCAACTTAAATTTCCAACAGTGCATGAGGGTTCTGTTTTCTCCACATCCTCACCAATACTTTTATTTGCTGTCTTTTTTGATAATAGCCACTCTAACAGGTGTCAGGTGATATCTCATTGTGGTTTTTATTTGCCCTGATGGTAGTGTTGTGTGGTGTTTCATGTCTGTTGGCCATCTGTATGTCTTCTTTGGAAAACTGTCTATTCAGATCCTCTGCCCATTTTTTAATCAAGTTGTTTGTTCTTTGTGGTTAAAGTGTATGAATTCTTTATATACTTTAGATATTAATCCTTTATCAGATATATCATTTGCAAATATTTTCTCCCATTTAGCACATTTCCTTTTAGTTTTGTTGATGTCTTCCTTTCCTGTGTAGAAGGCTTTTTAGTTTGATGTACTCCGACTTATTTATTTTTGTTTTTTTCTCTTGCCTGGGAAAACATATCCAGAAAAAAATTTCTAATGCTAATGCTCAATAACTTGCTGTTTATATTTTCTCTTAAGAGTTTTATGATTTCAGGTCTTATATTTAGGTCTTTAACCCACTTTTAGTTTATTTTTGTGTATGATGTTAAGACAATGATCTTTTGTATGTAGCTGTCCAGTTTTCTCAACACCATTTATTGAAGAGACTGTCCTTTCCTCATTGTGTATTCTCCTTTTTCATAAGTTAATTGACTGTATATGTGTGGGTTTATCTGGGCTCTCTATTCTGTTCCATTGATCTGTGTCTGTTTTTATGCCAATACTATACTGTTTTAATTACTATAGCTTTGGAGTATAGTTTGAAGTCTCTAGCTTTGTTCTCTCTCAAGATCGCTTTGGCTATTCAGGGTCTTTTGTTGTTCCATAAAAATTTTAGAATTACCTATTCTGATTCTGTGAAAAATGCTATCAGGATTTTGATAAGGATTGTTTTGAATCTGTAGATGGCTTTTGTTAGCATGGACATTTTAACAACATTAATTCTTCCAATCCCAAGCACATAATATCTTTTCAGTTTTTTGTATCTTCTTCAATTCTTTTATCAGTGTCTTCTAGTTTTCAGATACAGGCCTTTGACTTCCTTGGTTAATTTTATTCCTAGGAATTTTATTCTTCTTGATGTAATTGTAAATCGAATTATTTTCTTAATTTCTCTTTCTGATAGTTCATTATTAGTATATAGAAACACAACAGATTTATGTATACTGATTTTGTATTCTGAAATTTTACTGAATTTGTTTAATATTTATAACAGTTTTTCTCTATATTGTAGTAGTTCTAACAGGTTTTTCTATATATAGTATCATATCATCTGAAAATAATGACAGTTTTACTTCTTCCTCCCAACTTGGATGCCTTTTATTTATTTTTCTGCCTAATTGCCATGACTAGGACTTCCAGTACTACATTGAATAAAAGTGGTGAGAGTGGGAATCCTTATCTCTTTTCTGATTTTAGAGGAAAAACAATCAGCTTTTCACCATCGAGTATGATGTTAGCTGTGGGTTTGTCATATATGGCCTTTATCATATTGAAGTATGTTCCCTTTATACTTCCTTTCTTGAGAGTTTACATCATAAATGGTGTTGAATTTTGTCAAATACTTTTCCTGCATCTATTGAGATGATCATATGATCCTGATCCTTTATTTGGTTAATGTGATATACCATGTTGATTGATTTGCAGATGTTGCACTGTCCTTGCATCCAGGAATAAATCCCACTTTATCTTGAGGTATGAACCTTTTGGTGTATTGTTGAAATCAGTTTGTTCATATTTTGTTAAGAGTTTTTGCATCTATTTTTTTTTTTAGAGATATTGGCCTATAGTTTTCTTTTTTTTTTTTTTTGTGGTTGTCTTTGGCTCTGGTTTTGGTATCAGGATAATACTGGCCTTGTAGAATGAATTTGGAAGCATTCCCTCCTCTTAATTTTTTGGAAGTTTGAGAAGGATCAATATTAAATCTGTGGTAGAATCCACAAGTGAAGCTGTCTGGTCCTGAACTTTGGTTTGTTGGGAGGTTTTTGATTACTGATTAATTCTCTTTGCTATTTAACAGCCTATTCATATTTTCTATTTCTTTATGATAGAGTGGTTGTGTGTTTCTAGGAATTTATACATTTATTCTAGGTTTTCTAATTTGTTGGTCTATAATTGTTCATAGTAGTCTCTTATGATCCTTTGTATTTCTGTGGCACCAGTCTAACTAAAGGTTTTGTCAATTTTGTTTATCTTTTCAAAGAACCAGCTCTTAGTTTCATTGATATCATTTCTATTGTCTTTTTAGCCTCTATTTCATTTATTTCCACTCTTATCTTTATTATTTCCTTCCTTCGACTAATTTTGGGCTTCATTTGTTCTTCTTTTACTAATTCCTTTAGGTGTCAAGCTCAATTGTTTATTAGGTGATTTTTCTTGTTTCTTGTGGTAGGCTTACATGTGTTTTAGACTACTGTTTGTGCAGTGCCATGGGGGTGGTAGCCTAACAAGGAGAGTCTCCCAAGTTGGTTCAGAAATGCAATTCCCCCATGGCCACCAGGTGCTCAAACAAACTTCCCTCCTAAAACTGCTTTTGCTGCGTTTCATTGATTTTGGACTACTGTACTTCCATTTTCATTTGTCCCCAGGTATTTTTTAATTTCTTCTTTGGTTTCTTCATTGATCTATTGGTTTTTCAGTAGCATGTTGCTTAATCTCCAGTTTTCTTCCTGTAATTAATTTCTAGTTTCATATCCTTATTGTTGGGAAAGATGCTTGATATGACTTCAATCTTTTCAAATTTATTGAGACTTGTTTTGTGGCCTAATATGTGATATATCCTGGAGAATGTTCCATGTGCACTAGGGAAGTATGCATATTCTGCTACATTGAATGGAATATTATGTATGTACCTATTAAGCATATCTAGTCTAATGTGTCTTTAAAGGCCAATGTTTCTTTATTGATTTGGATGATCTATCCGTTGAAGTAAGTGGGGTATTAAACTTCCCTGATATTATTGTATTGCTGTCAATTTCTTTTTTTAGGTCTGTCATTATTTGCTTATATATTTAGGTGCTCCTATGTTGAATACAGAAATATTTACAAAGGTTATACTTTCTTGTTGGATTGACCCCTTCATTTAAAGGCCTTCTTTGTCTTTTATGACAGTCTTTTTTAAGGTCTATTTTGTCTGACTAAGTATAGCTACCGCAGCTTTCTTTTGCTTCCATTTGTGTGGAATATCTTTTTCCATACTCCATCCCTTCATATTCAGTCTGTGTGTGTCCCTAGATATGAAGTGAGTCCTTTGTAGGCAACATATAGATGGGTCTTATGTTTTGATCCATTCAGCCATTCTATGTCCATTGATTGGAAAGTGTAGTCTGTTTACATTTAAAGTTATTATTGATTGGTATATTCCTATTACCATTTTGTTTCTTGTTTCTTGGATGTTTTTGTAGTTCTTCTGTTTCTTCTCTTGCCCTCTCTCCCTGTGGTTTGGTAATTTCTTTAGTGTTATGTTTAATTTCCTTTCTCATTGTCTTTGTGTCTTTGTTATTGGTGTTTGCTTTGTGGTTACCACAAGGTTCACATATAACATCCTATGTACATAGCAGTCTATTTTAAGTTGACAACATCTTAAGTTTAAACACATTCTAAAAACTAAATTTTTAATCCCCCACCATGTGTTCTGTTTTTGTCCTATTTTACATCTTTTTATTTTGTGTATCTCATAACTAATTATTGTAATTGTAGATAATTTTACCACTTTGTCTTTTAGCCTTCGTAGTAGATTTGTAAATGGTTAGTCCACTACCTTTACTATATATTTGCTACCAGGGAGATCTTTACTTTCATATGTTTTCTTGTTACTAGTAATAAGGCTGGTTTAATGGTAGTGATCTTCTTTAGTTTTTGTTTATCTGGGAAACTCTTTATTTCCCTTCAATTCTGAATGATAACCTTACTGAGAGCACACTTGATTGAAAGCTTTTTTTCCTTTCAGTACTTTGAATATATCATGCCACTCCCTCTAACCTGCAAAATTTCTGCTGAAAAATGGTAGTTAGCTGAGAGTTGATAGTCCCTTGTATGTAATAAGTTGTTTTTCTCTTGCTACTTTTAATATTCCAAACAGCGGGATCTGAGATAGTGCCTAGTTTCAGGCCAATTATAAGCCAGATTCTCAGGCAGTGGCTTTTAAGGTACATAAATATATATAGTCTTGTGAGTCTGCAATCATAAACCCTGTTGACTTCCAGATCAGGAGATCTGGAGCTGTACCCTGGGCAAAGTTGCAAAATTCATATCTTTAGATATTTGTCTAAGCTCCTTTCTGGGTGTGGTATCAGTGAACTGTAGCAATACCAAGGGAGGGTGCTAATATTGTGCGGCCCTTCCCATGTTCCCTGGGGTGGGTACCTTCATAACCACTGGATAGACCTGCCCTCTGGGCTGAAGCTCCAGGACAAGAAAATAGGCGTTTTCACATGAAGGCTGGGTGTGTGTTTTAGACTACTGTTTGTGCAGCGCCGTGGGGGTGGTAGCCTAACAAGGAGAGTCTCCCAAGTTGTTTCAGAAATGCAATTCCCCCATGGCCACTAGGTGCTCAAGAGGCATCCCCTGTGTGGGCTGTGCATGCCTCTCAGCTGTGGCAGAACAGGCCACAGCTGTGGGACACAGGGCTGGGCACTCCCACTAGATTAGCAGGTTAAAGGCAGGCTGCAAAAATAGGGCCCACCAATGTCAGCCGTATCAAGTCAGAAGGAGAATGCAAAAGTGGCTCCCACCAGCGCCTCTGTCCCTGGGGAGAGTACCAACTTGTTTCTACCTATTTGGCAGATGTTCTAAGATTCACAACTGAATCTCCTTCACATGCAGTCTAGTACCTTTCAAACTGCTTTTGCACTGGGTCCTGGGGTAAGTGGGTCTGTGTGAAAGAGCCCTTTCAATGGCTCTTTCATTCCCTTTAGCCTTATGGTCCTCTTGAAAGTAAGCCCTATTGGCTTTCAAGGCAAGATGCTATGGGGGCTCATCTCTTAAGAGCAGTTCCCAAGGGGTGGAGTTTTAAGTGGGGCACAAATCCCTCGCTCCTCAGGAACAAACTCCATATTATGAGATCCCTCCTGACTGTGGGTCACTGTGTCTAGAGTGTTGTTTTTGGCAAGACTGCTCCTCCACCTCTCCTACATGTCTCAATGTGGCCCTCTTATCCTTTGTTGTGGAGGCACTGTTCTAGCTTTCAGGGCCTTTTCAGAGGGATTGTTCCTTACATAGCTGTAGATTTGTTGTGTTCATTGGAGGAGGTGAGTTCAGGATCCTTCTGTGCCACCATCTTGAACCCTCCTTTTTTTTTCTGTCTTCTCGATTTAGCCTCGGTCTCAGCCTGTCTCACTCTCTGATCTGGTCTTGACTACTGTGTCTAGTGTGTCTGACCCTCTCAGGCTGCCTGTGGTTCTGCCTATCAAGCCTCCATTTCACTGAAGCCTCACTGAGACCAGCAGCCAAATCGAGATGAGGCCCGCTGTATGGCGTCTGCAGTTTGAGTTCTCCTGACTGAACTTGTTGCTGGTCATACTAAAAATAGGCAGAACTGAGATTCTGTAATTCAGACCAAGAGAGACAAATCTATAGACATGCTAGCCAAATAGATAGCTCGCTTTGTATGACCGAGGGGATTATTTAGGGATGCATCTGAGGAAGAAAGAAGACATTCAAATAATAGCTATAGAGAAACAGAATTGTATTTGCAAAAGAACTCTAGCTAGCAATAGTTGATCTACAGACTGCTAGAACAAAGCATTTTTTTGTTTTTGTTTTATTTTGTTTTTGTTTTTTATTAAGGTATTATTGATATATACACTCTTATGAAGGTTTCACATGAAAAAACAATGTGGTCACTACATTTACCCATATTATCAAGTCCCTACCCATACCCCATTGCAGTCACTGTCCTTGGGTGTAGTAAGATGCCACAGATTCACTGTTTGCCTTCTCTGTGCTACACTGTTTTCCCCGGGATTCCCCACACCATGTTTACTAAACATAATACCCGACAATCCCTTTCTCCCACCCTCCTCAAACACCCTCCCACACCCCTCCCCTTTGGTAACCACTAGTTCCTTCTTGGAGTCTCTGAGTCTGGTGCTATTTTGTAGAACAAAGCATTTTAGAAAATATCTTTTACTGTCAAGTAGATAGAATATATATATATATATGTATATCAGGTAAGATTCTAGTGTGTATCATTTAAAACTAGCTGAAAAAAGAAAACTAGTTCACACTGACTTAAGCAAAATAAGCAATGTCTAGCTTTGGGTATGTAGAGATCCACACGGTCAAACAAAGTCCTTAGGAATTTCTTTCTCTCTGTCTCTAAGCATCTGCTTTTCATGGTGGCATCTGCATCAGTCTTTTCCCCAGAAGGGGAAAGAAGGTCACAAACAGCTCCAGACCCACATGATAACAACTTAGTTCTCCAGGAAAAAATGATATATTTCTTTCCTGATATCTCCAGCCTAAATCCCAGGGAAGGCTCTTATTGACCAAGCTTAAGTCGCATGCCCATATGTCAACCAACTGGGTCACACTCCCAGAAGTCAGCCAATTGCCATGGCCAAGTATAAGAAATACTGTGGTGCCTGGCCCAGGGCATTTTAACATATGAATAAGAGCATGGAACCTTTTTTAAAAAGAGATCTAAAGCAGATGACTTGGATTCAAATCTCGTTTCCTCTGTATACTGGTTGTATGCTCTGTGAATGATTTTATCTGTAAAATGGAGATAATATCTGACCTTAAAAGAGTATTGTAAAGATTGAAAGAGCTAATAGATATAAAGTGCACAGAATAAACCTGGTGCATACTATACATCCAGCAAGTTAGATTTAATTATTGCTGTGATGATGGTGACGATAATAATGGTTAGCTCCCTCCCGGGTAGGGAGTGTGGTCAGCCACGCAAAACAATGAGAGTGAGAGAGAGGTGATTCCTTAAAATAGGGTTCTATTATCAGAATATGGGCAAAGAATCTTGATCAAGCAAAAACAACAGATAGCCACCATAGCATGTATGTGAACAACTGACATTCACATGTGGTGTGTGTGCTGGGGTGGGTGTGTGGTGTGTATTGGAGTACGGGGACAGGGCTTGGAGAAAAAGTGCTCCTTGCATGTTTTTCCCAGAAACTCTTCTGTGTAGTCTCCCTTCCCCTTTGATGCGGAGATGGAGGGCAGCCCTGAGTGGATATTCCAGCACTACTCTGGGGTTGAAGTGATGCAATGATACGCTGGTGACTTGAATCAACCTAGTGCCTTACCGCGGAGGCTTGGCTTATGCTGGGAGACAATCTGAATAGTCAGGAAGCAACTTCTGCCTGTATGAAATAAGGAGGCTTTTATTTCCCCCAGAACTCATAAATTCACTCCATAAAATTGACTGAGTATATATTATGTACCCAGAACCCATTTAGGGCTTAGAGCTAAAGTATAGGGGGAAAAAAAAAAGAATTAGAAATGAGGATAATAAAGTCTAGGGCTAGAGGCATGGTAAGGGAAAGGAAGAGCCAGAAAACTGTTTGTTTTAAGCAAAAGTGTTATCCTTTTGAAATTATTTCCTATATTTATCTTCTAAGAACAGAGTCCACATTAGATAGACCATAAATCCAACTGAGTTCTGAGAATAGTATATTCTCAGATTTGCCTGAGGTTGTGTGTTTTTCTTGGTTATATTTGCATGAGAAAAAAAGAGAATAGAAAAAAGCTTACCAAGCATAGCTGTAAGACTCTAGTTTCAACGAGCTATTAAAATTACATCCTGGCTCAAAGGATGGATTTTTATTTTTCATGAGCATATTTTGTACAAAAAGATGGCCCCATAATTTTCTTCTAAATTTAGACTATTTTGTAGATTTTCAGTCTTACATTTAGTCAATCATCCATCCAAAATGCTTCTATATAATCACGAGTAAAGGCGAAAGGAAGCTGAGGGTCAGATTTTTTTTTTTTTACTCCTTTGAAAAATTGTTGAATCTATCACTTCAGACATGAGTCTTTAGATAAACTGGCTGCAGTAACAACAGTTTGCAAATAACTTCTAACCATTTTTCTAACATTCTTCTTGTTTATGTTCCTCATCCAGTAAATGATTTAAATCATTTTCCACTTCCCCATTCACAATTATTCCTTATTCTGAGTAAGAAAGTTGTTTGTCACAGGATGTAATAAAGCATTTTAATCAGCTTGATGAAACAGTAGAATTATACATTGTTGAATGCAACCCTGTGTTTGGGAAGTATTGGCCTGACCTCTGGCATGTCTAACGGGGCAGTGAATGGCTTCTGAAGTGGGAGAGCGATCACCCAGGGGGAAGTGAAAACGAGTGTTTCGTTTGAAGATGCTCTTGCTGATAGCTTGCTTGCCAAGCGCACAAAATTGGCTAGAAAGCAGAACTGGTTGCAACACAGAGTATTTGGAGAAAATTGTGAAGTGTAACAAATTCCCCCATTCTAATCATAATAATTTGCAGAACCAAAACTGTGTTCTATGAAGAATCTATTTGAAAAAAGTTGGGCATTAAAAATAACTCCTTATCACTCTCTGTCAAATCTCATGGAGCCAAGTTCAGACCCAATAGACATTGCACAACATTCTAATGATATCCAGCTGCTCCAGACCAATGAGTGAGACCTCAGAAATCAAAGGAAAGCCTTCAGTCAGCTGGATTCTTGCACCAAAATCAATGATACCATGACTTTTTGGCTGTTTGGGTCTTCTGGAAGAAAAAAAAAGAATGTCAGTCCATGCATTCTAGACAAAAATAACAACTACAACTCCTGATAGGTATATTGGATGTCTGAGTACCTGCCAAGTTTGATCTTTCAAGCTTTCTCCTGTAAGCCTGTATTAAAAGTGAACAAAATTGTTCAAGGATTACAGTTTTCATTTAGTGGACTTGTCAAGGGTACCACTGGCAATAGTAGGAGATTTTGCACATGACTACTTTTTTGCTAAGAAGATGTAGCTTGACCTCAGTTTAAGGCTTTTTATTTATTTTCAATTATTTTTACAAAATAAAGTTCAGTAATTTACACTTATAAAAATTTCACAAATTAATTAATTCATTTCTCTCCCTCCAAACAACATGGTATAGTAGGAAGTGCAATGATTTTGGAGGAAGTTAGCAGAAGATGGGGGTGGGTTAAAATCACTTAAGAGTTGTGAGAACTAGACCAGTCCAGCAATAGATTCTTCTCTTCTGCACAATGTCAAAAAGTCACTTGGATAAGATTATACATGTAAAGTATCTGGCAATTCTTGACAATAATAGGTGCTTGATAAACACTGTTTCTCTTCCCAATTAGTTTTTGGTCCCAATGAGTCTTATGCCCACAAGTTACATACCTTCACACTTGAGTTTCATTTGCAAGTCCCCACTTGTCCTGAAGGGTGAGACTGTCCTGCTCCCAAGACCAGGGGACAACACATGTTAATGCACCTGATACATCACTTCTCCAATGACTGATGTTATCCATTTGTTCAGTGAACCCTTGCTGATCATCGATTCCCTGCAGGCCATGTGCTTGGAAATACTAAGATGACAAAGAGCTACACTGTGAAGGAGACAGTCAAGAAAACCAACAACTACATCACAGAGTCCTAAGTTTTATCTAGGGTGTCTACATGTAATGTTTGAGCAAAGGGAGTCTGGGCTGCCCAGTGACAATGGAGGGGAGAGGGAAATCCTAGAATGCTTCAGGTGAGTCTAGACATACCAGAAGTGTTAACCAGGCAAGAGGGCAACAGAGGAGATGCAGGAAAGAGGGCTCCAGGTGGAAGAAATTGCCTGTTTTTGATTGCACAAAACCCAATCACACTCGGTCCACAGTCTCATACTTTAATTTATCATTGCTTTATCTTTCTATCTTTAAATGGAAAGACCACTCGAGTTGTGTCCAAAGTAGATTGCTACAAGGACGTGAAGATTGAATTAATACCTTCAGGAAGCTTGGAATCTAGTGAGAAGAGTGAAATGCATATATGAGAAATAAAATGTGTAAGGCTGGAAATCAACACTTATGGCTGGAACTAGCTCTGCATCATGATTTATTGAACTTAATTTGCAGAATTAACGGCTTCCCTAGGACTGAAGGAGTTGACTGCCAAAGTGTTAGAACCTGGGATTTCCTAGCCTCATCTCTGAGGCAAAGTTGGAGCAGATGCAAAAGCACTAGCCCTGCTCAAAAGGGATGTTTTCAGAACATGAAAGTTAGTGAGCTGCATGTCACATATTTTGAAATAATAGAGAAGTTGCAAGAATGGTTAGAAAATTAAGCAGTGGGGAAGAAAGGAGCTGACATCAGTATCTTTGGAAAACAGTGTTTTGACTGGATACTGGAAGGCTAAATACAAAATGAACTGCACAGAAACACTATAGTCAGTCACAGGGATATGGGTTCACAAATCGGAAACTATTTTATATGCATAATAGGGTTGAACTAATACACAAACATACAATACAACTCAAGAAAAAATATTTTTGTTTGCAATGAAAAGTATTGATAAACTGCACATATTTTCAAATTAAAATATTCACAGAGAATAAGATAAAAAGACTTCACTTGGAAGTTTAATATGTAAATATTAACAAAACATTGTGAAATGCAGTTTGATGAAGATTCAATCTGAGTAAAAGATTAGTCTCTTAAATATGACATTTTTTTTCACTGCCAAGTTATTCACATAACCCAAACTTTCCATGAATTAAATTCTTTGTTCCAGAGAGTCCAATATTCTTTAGATTTGGAGAAATCGACCATGAAGTTCACTGCTGCCTCCAGCATGTGAAGGTGGAGTAAGTATATATGAGAGGTGGGCTGTTGTAGATACAAAGGCCTCCATGACCCTCAGGTGAAGTTCAGAGTGGATGAACAGGTTGGCAGCGTGGGAGGCCTGAATGGAGGGGAGGGAAGAGTGCTGCTTGAAAGCTCCAGGGGAAGGGACCCTCAGGGCTTGGCTCTCGGCCTCCTGGCAGGTTTGGAAAAGCTCCTAGTGTGGGGTGAGTCTCGTAATCTCTTCTAGGGTCTCAAACAATTTTAGCATTGCCACCGTCTCCTCTTCTTGCTTTGAGCATTTGGATCTCTCTCCTTGCAGTTCTGGAACCAGGGAATTTAATTCCTCTGTCAACATCAAGTTGGTCCTCTTCAACTGTTTTAAGTGTCTGTGAGGCTGGTTATATTGAAAGACTCTTTCTCTAGCCTGACATGCTCTAAAAATGTCCCCTTGTACTCCTCATGAGTAGCCCTAAGCAGGTTGGTGAGTTGGCATTTCTCCTTAGTCCACGTGGCTGGTGTTTCTGAGAGCTGTTTTTCATGTCTTATGTAAAGTCAGCGTCCAACAGACTGAACAAGTCTCACCAGAAATCAGAGGCCCCCCAGTAAGGTGATGACAACTGGACCCATGGCCATCTCCGACTGGAGCCATGGCAGGTGAGTCGTGGGCTCAGGTCACTGGGCAGCAGCTCCACACCTCGCCCCGCTTCTCAAGGACCCACCCAAAGCCAAGTTGCACAAGGGAGGCAGACCCTCCAAGGCCCTGGTGCTCCGCAGGCTCTGCTCCATACCAGAGGGGCGCCCCCCTTCCCCCCGGGCCCAGCCAGCAGTGGACACCCTGCATTGCCCTGTGCTGTGGTCACCGGAGGGGGAGTTTGGCAAGTAAAACATAGTTGTTTTGAAAAAATGAAAAACTGATATAAGTAAAGGTATTGTAGATAATGAAAGTGAGGCTTCTCACAGTTGCAGAAAATAAGTTCTAATTAAGAAAAGAGAGGAGGTTAGAATAAATCCTGTGATGTTGGACTGGAGTTGGGGAATCAGCCTGAACTGATTTTTAAAACACATATGTACACAGGTAGATACAGAATATATATATATATATATATATACACACACACACACATATACATATGTGTGGGTGGAGTGTGTGCATGGCTAATATACATACATATATCTCCAGCTTTGTCTGCTGCACGGGTTAGAAACAGTGACATTCCAGTAGCAATGACCACACCTAGTGCCCAGATCTTAGATTCCAGTAAAAGGAACCATGGTGCTCCTTGGAGAAGTGGTTGATTCCAGGGCCCGGGCAGGGAAAACACAACATGAGCAGTACTAACCAAAAAGAAAAGAAAAAAAAAGGTGGAGGCATATTGACAGGGTGCAGAAGCCTACCGGAAAGGGCTCACAATAGGCAACTCTGAAACAATTTGAGCAAAAAAGAAATAATAGCATTGGGTCAAAACCCAAAGGAAAAAATTAATATTGTTGAGGCCAAACTGATATAAATCATTGAATAAACAAATAAAAAGCAGGGAATGAACAACTCTTCCTTACAGAACTCCCACTAATAAATGTAAAAGGAATAATGAAACTACAGAGCTTCTGTGATTACACTCCCACAGTTACTGCTGCAGGGGGAGTCATAGAGAAGATTGGGGTCAAATGTCAAGGAGAAACAGGATATGTGTATAGTCTCAAAGCATCTCTCCTAGGATATATATATATAGTGTGAAAGAATATATATATATATATATGTATTCTTTCACAAGAATACATATATATATATAAAGTGAAAGATGGGACTTCCCAGGGGAAGAACCTGTAGCAAAGTGACCAAGGTCAGCATCACCAGTAATAAAATATGAAACTGTCATAGGTTGGAAGAGACCAAGGAGACATGACAACTACATGGAAAGTGGGACCCTGGAACAGAGAAAAAAGGACTTTGGTGGAAAAACTGGTAAAACTGAATAAAATCTCATTCAGTTAACAGTATTACATCACTATTAACTTGTTAATGCTGAACATTTTACTGTTATTATGTGTGATGTTAACATCAAGGAAGGCTGAGTAAAGGGTATATGGAAACTGTGTTCTATTTGCAACTCTCCTATAAGTCTAAAATTGTCTCAAAATAAACCGTTTAAAATATAAGACCCCCCAAATTTAAGCATCGTGTCTCTTCTTTCTACAGATGGATTTGGGATCCTTAAGGGACAGTTTCCTTTTGCTGCTGTAACAAATTACTGGAAATTTAATGCCTTATATATACCAACACAAATTGATTATCTTACAGTTGTGTAGGTCAGAATCCAACATGGGTCTTGCTGCACTAGAACGGGTGTCTGCAGGACTGCTCTCCTTTTGGAAACTCTAGTGAAGAATCCTTTTCTTTGCCTTTTCTGGCTTCTTGGGACTGCCTGCACTCTTTGGCTCATGGCCCCTCTCTCCATTTTACGGCCAACAATGGCAGGTCACACTGCCATCTCTCTGACTACCGCTGGGAAAGCTTTCCCTCTCTTAAGGACACATGTGATTAGATGGGACCTTCCTGCATAATCTGCTCTCAGCATCCTTAATTTAATCCCATCTGCAAAGTCCCTTTTCCCTTGTAATGCAACATAGTCACAGCTTTGGGATTAGGACACCTTTGGTGGGCCATTATTTTTCCCTACCCCTGGGACTTTCCAGGGAAAAGCGTACTTAATCCTCTCTATGCCAGCACAGGGAACTCCCAGAGAGCAGACGAGGCCGGTTCCCAGGGCCTCTCCAGTGAAATCACTCGAAGTATCCTGCAGAGTTGGCTCATGGGAATGCTCTTAATTAATTAATGATTGTGGATTTGTTCGGAAAACAAAGTTACTACACCACTACCACTAGTCCTTTGGTCAATGCTGGACTGCCATTCAAGGGGTTCATCTCTGTCCAAATGGCATTCCTCATTCTACTCAAGGGCTCAGCGTTTTGAACCTCCAGGCCCTCCCGTTCTCACACCGGGCTGGGCCGGGTGTCCTGAAAGTACCACTCCTTGCTCTATTCTGTGGCACCTCTTCTCCAGTGCCCAGCAGAGCACCAGTCACAGGGTAAGTATTTAATGAATGACCGTTGAGATGAACCCTCGGCGAGCTGCTGTCCATGCAGCAGACCTATACATCCTGGCTTCAAAACTGCTTTGGCCTGTTAAGAAATGGAAACCCATTTTCACCCTGCTTGCAGAAAACAAAATGTGAGAAGGGAGTGGGAAGTGGTTCCTTCCATAATTTTGCTGTGGCAGAGCAGATAATGTTTGTATTGTTTTTTTTGGTGGAAACATGGGAGAGTCAGGCTGAAAATATAATTTTCATGGGTATGTAAAAGTTAAATCTTAGCATTTTGAAGCACCTGATACAAGGCCCATCCTCTCAAATTCTCCTCAGATATTTATGTGATTAATGTGCATTTTATTCATGGGCCTCTCACATGCTCTGTTAATCGTTTTTAGGTCCATTTGGTAAAGGAGGAGCTACACTTGGACTGCATATTACCATCACCTAGCTGCTTTTAAAAAATACTAATGTCCAGATATCCATACTTTGCCCCCCAAAATTCTGATTGAATTAGTCTGATAGGGTCTCAGCATCAGTGTAATTAAATTCCCCAAGTGATTACAACATGAAATCAGGAAGGAAAACCACTAAGCCAAAGAAATTAAGTGTGTTTCTTAATATTAAAGCTCAAACTGTGCTTTACTTAAGTAGTGGGTGAGAGGAAGCCACCCCAGGTGGAAATATGCCTCCAACACTTATGCGCAAGTGACGTCCGTGCTCTTACCTGATGGTTTCTGTTGTGGTCTAACCAGCATAGTCCTTTCCACAACTTGTCCAAATTTTTCCTTCTAGAAGAATCGCTCTTCTCTCAGTTATCATTTCTTCCCCAGCCTCGGACCTTTGATTTGTTGCTGAACCAGGACCAATGCTCTATGTGATGTCCCCTCTGCCCCCTGCAGCCACCGTCATGCCTCCCCATTTGCCACTCTCTTGGCTCTGCTGCTTTCTCTCATTCTTAGGCCATGCATCCACATCCCTCATAATCCTTTGCAACTTTCTAAAAACAAATAATGGGAAGAATCAGAGTGGGAAAGAAATTCAGATGTACTGTGGCCACCAGAAAAATGTGCCTCTCCGATCTCCACCCGCAGGGAGCATAACTGACCTAGGAGCCCAGGTGTTCCGCTCTGAAATCCACCATCCCATTCGTGGCAGCCCACCCTTTCTCTGGGTGCTCCCAGCCAAAGGCTGAGCATGCCAGGATGCTGTCTGGCCCGTCTGTGGGACCCTGGAGCCCCTCTGGCTGGTGGCTTGGGCTCAAGGACTCCTGATTGGCCTTTCCAAACTCAGAGCTGCACTGCCATTCTTTGGTCCCTCCCTCCCTCCCTCCCAAACGTCAGGCCCACATCTAGCGCTGACTGCGCTCCTAGCCCTCCAGGCTTCCTCTCCATTTTCCCTCCCAGGTGTCTGCCTGGATAAATGTCTTACACATCTAATGCCATCTTGGTGTCTGCTTCCTGGAAGACCCAAATGAGTATGTGTACTATCGGAGAAAGTGGTAAGAATAGCTGAATTTTACTCCAAACAAAAAGTGGCTCTCTTAACTTATTTAATCATCAGAAACTAATGTGTGTGTATATATTCATACATATATATGCACATTCACTCACTTTTGAAGAAAGGTTTACAAGGCTAACAAAGAGATACAAGGAATGAACAAATTGGGCAAATGGATAGAAAAAGACAATGCTCATAATACATGCTACAAGGACCTATAGAAGTGGTTCTCAACTCTGGCTGCACCGTGGAAGCACTGAGAGAACTCTATAAAATGCTGGTGCCCTCTTGACATTCAGATCCAGCTGGGCGTGGGTCAGCCTGGGCATTTGCATTTGAAAAGCTCTCCAGATGATTCTAGTGTGCAGTAAGTTTGGAAAACCCTACCCTATAGATATGCACACAGATAGGTTATAATTTACAGTACCTACAGCATGTAAACTACCCAGTTGCTCAGGAGAAATGTGGTTAATTGTAGTCATGAGGGAAGAGAAAAATTTCTTCAGCAGATCTTCACAAAGGAAACACTGTGGGATGTCATCAACCACATCCTTAACAACATCCCTACAGTAAACACAAAAATGAGTTTCGCAGAGTTGCTTCCTATGACATCCCTCAGTGGTGCCAGGTTCTTTCCATGTGCTACCACTTAGGGCAAGCAGGTTCTGCTCACGCACAAATTTGGAGAGGAATTTTCCACTTTGGTCAGAAAATCTCACCCTGAGAAGCCTTCATGCTGTGTCTTGGGGGTGAAGTTCCACGGTTGAACTCCAAAGGTACCGGAGAACATACACTTCTTCCTATTTTCATACTGGAGTTCCACATCAAATAACCTTTGGCCAAAAAATTCTACCGCTAAAAAGCATTTGAGAATCACTCTTCAGTCTACAGAAAATGAATTTTTCTCCCATTCTTGAACAATTCTAGGTCCATCCCAATTGAACCCACAACAAATCCTGACTTCAGAGCCTTTAACTTCACTCTGGGATGATCAATACAGATGAACTTTGGACTATGACTTGACATCGGGACAGACAGGGCACACCGGGCCAGGAGGGCTATCGGTGCTGAGGTAGATCTCGCCTAGCTAACACCTACCATACCAGACTCAGAGCCGCAGATTCCTCCCATAAGGTCAGAAAGTTCAATGGCACTAACCCTAAGACTGACAGACTGTCCATCTCACAGTTTTCTCATTTCCTCATAGCCATGGAGAGAAACTATCTAAAATCCTGAATATGAGGACGTGTGTTTGTGAAAGTCCAGCTTTCTTGGGACATGATACTAAAATCCAACAAAAAGGAGAACTTTGGGGATTCTCACTCTGTCCAATCTGGTCATCTTATAGCTTCAGAAAGCACACCCTTGTGAGCCTCCATAACTGGGTACAGAACATACCTGCACAGATCGTTTCGGTGCCCTCCAGCTTCCTGCACCTGAGTCGTCCCAGAGCTGCATGCTGAACTTCTGGCTTCTTCCCCTTCCTGAGATATTCTTCCCAGCCTCCTCACCACCAGCCTGGAACATCAGGGTTTAAGATGTTTAAAAAATGAGCTCCCCCCATCAGTTGTTATTTATTAACCGCCTTGCTTATCGAGCAGCAGTTCATTGCAACTCCAGTGAAACCAATTAGAAAAAAATTAATATGAAACTCTGTTATCCATGAATTAATGTGTGCTTCAAGGACATTGCCTCCTAGCTGACGGAGGGTACATGTTGCTAGCTTATATAGTCAGTCTCTAAAGACTGACTCTACTAGTGAATTTGAATAACTTAAGTAGAAGCTGGATTCAAAATCACAGAACCAAACAGCAGTGGTTGAATGTAAGCTCCAAGGTGGGTCTTCACACCAAAGTAGTGAACAGCACTATGCAAAGAATCAGAGTTCAAGGACACTCAGAAGAGAGCAAAAAAAAGACTGTATGTACGGATCAGTTGGGACTCTTGTTATCACCCTATTCTTGGCTTCAAACAGACATGCACAGAAAACATTTATGTGGAGCGATAGTTTTACTTTTTAAATATTGGGATTTATAGTTTGAAATGAATAGTCACCAACTCTACCCCCATTCCATTTTCACCAACAAACTACCATTCTCCAGGGATGGTAGAAGCGCAAAGACCCAGTGTTACACTCCTTACAAGGAGAAAGGGAGCCCTCTACGACTGGTAGAATCTCAGGGGCAAGCCAGGGACCCCCTCATCCCCCCACCAGTTCACCAACCCCTACCTTCAGTTAATGTGGGGGGGTGATTTTATTACCAGATTCTTTCTGGAGAGGAAATCTTGACAATGCAGAGATACAAAAAACAATGAGCATGTGAATAAGATAAAGCTACCAAAGTAGGATAAAGGTAGAAAATGGCTGAGCCAAGATTCAACATTTTACCAACATCACCCCGTCCTGATTTTATCCCATATCAGCCTGAGATACAGACCTGATATCAGCAGAGCACAGATGGGCCAAAGGGCTATTATTTTAGCCCAGAACCTATGTCCTTCAGGAGTAAGTGTCCCCATTTTACAGTGTTCGGTGTCACCATTCCACATCCCCACGTTGCTGCCGCAGCGTGGCCCCGTCGGAGTGGCTGGGGAAGCAGCCCATGGAATTTGGTCAAGGCTTAAGGCAGGTTTACTGGCTAGGGAAATAAAATCTGCTCTCTTCTGGTTTTACAGGCTGTTCAGTGATACATATGGATAATGACATGGGTGGAATTTAATACCTGGTGATTTGCTAAACTCTTCACTTCTCTTCAAAACTGCAACAGCTTTTTAGAGACAACAGAATGACAGGTTTTGAGATCCTTTTTTTTCCATCCTGAGTGACAGACAGGGACCAGGAAGCTGAAAATGAAGGGCTTCAATAGTGCCAGGCTGAGGGGAAATGTGCAAAATGCTGTCCTGTGGGAAAATCTCAGTAAGTCAGCTCTGGAAATTGTCCTTCTCCCTTCATCCCCTAAGGCCAAAAAAAGTGAATTAAGGAACTAGAGGCTTCATCAAATTGGATTTCACTTCATTATTCTCACTGTATCACTCATCACCACTCTCCAGGGTAACCTCACCCTAGGTGATGCTTTTTAAATGAAGGGTTCTTTCTCAAGCTTGTCTCGTCACAATTTGTTATTGACTACATGGGAAGGTTAAGAGTGGGAGACTCTTCCACTAATGTTTTTGAGTTAGGCCTGAGGTGTTCTTAAATTTACTGAGACTCTTTTACTGTGTGTCCGTATCTGTATGTGTGTGGCCGGTGGCATTTTTAAAAATACTGTCTTAAAGATTTTTTTAAAAGGGTTTTTCCTGATAAGAAATTTAAAAACATGATTACTGTCGAAAATGAACCATAAGGAAATATTCAGAAAGGTGCACAAAGATTTATTCACAAGGGGGTCTTCATTACATTATTTTTAATTGCAAAACTGTGAACAATCTAAATGGCCAAGATTCGAGTTTAGGGAAATATAACTATGCACAGTCATTAAAAATCATTTAAGAATAGCGGATAGTGATCACAATATATTAAGAGGGAAAAAATAAGGTTACAAAGAGTATGTCCATTATGATTCCATTTGTTTTAAAGTATTTATTCATTTATTTATTTACGGAAAAAAAGGGAGGGAATATTCCAAAAGATTAAGCATGTTATCATGTCTGAATGACTTCAAGTAATTCTTCCTTATATTTTTCTGAATTCTATAAAATGTTTGCAGCCACTCTACATTACATGAAGAATCAGAGGAGAAAGGTTTCTTTATTACTTTCAAGTTCAAACAAGCCAATTACTCTAATACCTAAAGAATGAGTTGTGTTCATCACGGTTAGGTCAGCCCTTTGAAGGGCTGGGTCTCCCTGTTTGAGATGAAGGGAGTGAAGTGGCCGTGCCTCTCTCGTAGTGAAGTCAGTGAACTTCTAACCAGGTCCCTGGTGTTTTGTAATGTCTCTGGATGGGGCACAGTTTGCACTTCCCAGAGCCTTGTTCTTGGGCTAGGCAGGCAGGAGGAAGACCCATGCCTGCATCCATCTGTTCTACCCAGGCACTGGCTGTCCACCTCCAAGTTCTCTTAAGGGGAGAGGGCACCCCCAACACCCAGCCGCCATCCCTGAAAGGTGACATGTCCAGACAAGGAACCTCAGGACCAGAGAGATGAGGTGGTCGACGTTCTAGAAAAGCTGCTTCCCCTGCTTCCCCAACATTGCTTTATTTCTACCTTTGTTTGCTTTAAGGAAGCTAGGACCCATTTGAGTGAGAAAATGGCAGTGTGACTCTTTCTGTGACAATGAATCCAGTTCTTCCTACCTAGCATTCCTTCCTAGGTAGTAAGCCACTAAGTCAGAGTTCCTGAACTTTAATCTCAACACATGTAGATTTATCCATCCCTATCAACAAATTCTCACTGGCTCCCTTCTCTGGGCCTGGCAAAGTCATAGATATAAAGAAATAACTGTAGTTTTCTTGCCCTTAGGAATTAGGATAAAGGGAAAATTACATAACAGTAAGGGAGCATGAGCTTACTGTAGGTGGAATAATATATGGGGGACTTCCAGCTTTTTATTTTAAACCTCTCTGTGCCATAAATAAGTAGAATGGCCAGAATAATCTTTATCAGTTTTGTGAAAAATTAAAATTCAAAAACATTTTTTATCCTATTCTTTCCATATCTCAAGAGAGTGGGATTTAATGAATGGAGCTATTTAGAGATACGAATCAGCCACCACTTTTTTCTTTTTCATAAAGATAGTGAGTTTAATGATATCATTATTTTTACTAGCTCCTAACATGAGGGAACGTAATACTGATCCATTTCCCCCAAATATTTTGTATAGTAAGTTTTTATGCAAGTGGAAAACTTAATGATCAACAGAAATAAATTTTACCGCACTTTTTAAATTATGGGATAATTGTTAATTCTGTGGTGGTTCATTCCCATGTCATCAACTCCAACCCAGGAAACTATGAGAAATATAACCACTGGTAAAACTAAACCTGCAATTATAGCACTAGAGTATGTTGATTTTTCTCTATTTTGCAACAGATGTATAAAATTTTCTCATTTATTCTTCATATGTTGACCTGGTAAATCCGGAGTTTGTCATGTCATGATGATTTTAATAAATTGAAGACAGTTTTTGATCCCATTTTTAGCCTTCCTTCTTAGGTGAATATTAATGTGAAGGTGCTAATATACTCACTCTATTAGTACAACCTACCCTTGAAAACACTAATCAAAAAAACAAAAGCAGAAAAATAGATGTGAACCAAATCCATGCTTCACCATCCCTTCAGCCAATCATTATCTTTGTCTAGCTTTTGATCAATCTCTGTACTTGCAATGAATTCCCATCAAACTTCATATATTTACTGATATCCACCATCTACTTCCAGAACATTTTGTAAGTACCCTTTATTTCTCTCATCCACTACCCTCAACCCTTCTCAGATCTTAGGGCAATGTATTCAAGGTTTCACTACAGCTTAAACTCAAAACCGTACAAATAGCTCCCAAATTTTCCCCATTGGCTGACACCTCCTCTAACTAGAATCCTCCTTCTATCTGCATAATTAGTTTTTGATCTTTTTCCTTTTCTATAGCTACAGGAAGTTTAATGGATTTCACTCATCTCTCCATATGTGTTCTATGCCCCTCTGTATCAATATTGTCAGTCTTAAATTACCAGTTCCATTTGCAGGGACCTGACTAACTCAGTGACACCAGGGCACATCTGATTTGATGCACCCACCCACGGATTGGAAGTGTGGAGGAAGGCAACCATAGCAATGATAAACAGTGAGCACACAGTGCTGTGTGTGTACTATCTGGATTTATTAACTCAGATAGTCTAAATGTGAAGCCCCATCTTTACCACCACACAGTGTTGTTGTGGTGAGAAGGAGGAGAAGAAGGCCTAGGAGGAAGCAGGGAAGGCAGAACAACAGTCTTTAAATCTCTAGTGCCAGAAAAGTAGTGGAGTGGAATGTTGACTTCAGAGCTATGTGGGTAGTGCGTATATGGTCCAACTGCACCATGTACTGAATGATAACCACATCCCATGTATTAGGTGATGTGCTGAATGCTGCACACACTGCCTAGTGAGCAAAAAGTGATATGGTCCCTGCCCTCCTGGAAGCTGCCATTTCGTAAAAGAGAAAGGTAAGGGGGCACAGAGGGGCGCAGACCAGAGAGCCAAGGGGGCCTTCTCGGGGAAGGGTTCTCTGAAGGATGGGTCAGTGTTAACCAGAAAGGGCAGGGAAGAGCATGGCAAGCAATGGGACTTGCATGCAAAGTCTCCACCTCACACAAAAGAGGCTATTTATTTAAATAATGCAAAGAAAATACCAAGGCAGTTCCTGGCACATGATTGGCAGCGATGATGATAGAGATGGGAACACTGCGGCTGCTGATGGTGACGGAGGTGTTAATGATGATAGTAATGACCGCGATGACTGTGATCGACAAACATCTCCATTCAAATTATTGCCATCATACGTTCTTAACCAACACTAGAGCTGACTTCTTGAGATTTATTCTTTTTCCTGGGTTCCAGGTCACCCTTTAGTAAAGGCACTTATTGAAAGTGCATTTCCTTAAGGGTGGGCAAGAAAAGGGGGAAAGAAGAACTAAAAGTCTAGATCATGCATCTTGGACCAATATTTCTTTTATTTGTAAATTATCTAAGTGCACTATTGCTGGGCTTATTGATTGAACCATTCCAAATGGAAGAAAAAATAGATACCCAATTGTGTTCATTATGGGTGCCTAGTTTCTGCAGAGAAATCTAACTAGAGTGATGAGATGAAGCATTTACCTAATACAAGTTTCTCAGAAGTAGCAGAACAGAGAAAACAATATTTCTTCCAGAGTAAACAGTATTTCTTTCAAACCGTGCCCCTTTCAGACCACTTCTGAGCAATGATTATTAATGGCAGTATGAGTTTTCTAACAGTCTTACAGACAGTATGGAGATCAAGGCCCGTACCATTTCCTTGTTTACCTTACCATTTATCGGCCATCTCAAATAGGCAGGCGCTTATTTTAAACACTTCTGAAATACTATAGTAAAATACACGGTGAGATATGATTTGCATGAATAATTAAACCCCTAGCCACGGCCTTCACCTCTTTCTACATCTGGTACACATATAACAAGGTTCAAAGGATGAGCAAATCTAACAGTTCCAAACATTGAATTCCCACACCCAAAAGATTTCCATAAAAGCCGAATAAAAACACATAGCAAGATGTGTTTGCTCACCATTTTCTTTTAAGTAGATAGGCTATTTTATATTAGATCTCACCCGGCTTGTTTATTTAATGTTTATTCCCAGTAGGCTATTGCCTATAAAAGGAGAAAACGATTATTGCAAGCCTGAGCCCAAGAAACTGCAGTTTTCCTACCAGTGCATGGGAAATAAATTAATTCTTTAAAGCAGAGGCTCTAGGAGGAGTGTTCCTGCACCTAAATCCTGCAATTATATGTCTGTGTGCATAGGGACATTCTCTCCTCACCCACCCACCTCCCAGGGAAGAGATGCTAAACTTTCTCTGGCTCTTTAGCTCTTTGATGGAGTGCATAACCACAGACACATTGTTAAAAACCATTGCTCAGCAGTCCCCCCTTTGCTATTCTTTCACCTGGCAACATTTAAAGACCTAGAGCAATACTTTAAAAGGGCAGCACCTCTGTTCATTTGTTCATAGAGTCTGAGCAACATAATATACAGTAAGTATAAAAATGAGATGGATGTTAAACAGTGTAATAGAATAAGATGACCACTTGTCCAGTCAACAGAAAATACCATACAGAGGGATAATAGACAAATTAAAATATATGACTATATAATTTTTTTTAAACCTCAGGGTGTGTGGATTATTGTGTGATATCATCTGACAAAATGCTCTTCAGTTGACACGCAGTATGAGAATTTCAGTGCTGTAGAAAAATCACCTCACTTGCCGATATCATCTTTTTTTGTAATTGGCATGATCTGTGATTTTTTTGGACTCATGGTTTCTCTTCCCACACCTTGTCCTTCTATGTCTTGCTCATTTTCCCAATGGTCTTCATCCTTTGGTGGTTATAAATCTGAATTTCCTTACAGGTGGGATGCTATGAATGATAAGAGAGTTCATGGCCACCTATAAAGAGTAATCTATCCTAGAGAGCTAAATTAGCAGTTCTGCAACAAAATGAAATGCAGGAGGGGGGTGGTTGGCTTGTTTCTCTAAGGTGCTGCTGTCCACCTGTCCACTCACCTGCAGAGATGTAGTGGATACCTTAGATTCTTTTCCTACAAAAGTAAAAGATTTCACTGAGCTTACATTAATTTCATGATGGGCCTTTTCAAGATGTCTTTTAAGGTATATCATCATTAGTGATATGCCTCTGTAAAATGATAGGAAAAGGTTGTTTTTAAGGGAAAAGGAGAAGAAGACATAGGAAAAGGATAAGTGAATTGAAAAACTGGAAAGTAGGCCAATGGAAAAATTGTTTTGCAATACAACCTTCAAAGATCATACTGGGCCAATATACACTAATGTTTAAGTGCTAAATTTCTGTTTCTGTCTTGGAGAGGACAAACTGAAAAGGAGGGAAAGAAGCCAGGAGGGAGCTCAGTCGTTTCTCTTGAGATCTGGATGGAGTTGTCTCGGGAAGGCACATGGGAAACATAGTGTTCCCATAGTGCCAGGCTGAGCAAGGGTTGTAGGAGAATGTTCCCCATTCAAATGCTGAAATGATACTCAAAATTGCATGTTCATATGCATAAGTACAGTTTTTTCCCTGGGGAGAAAAGTCATAGTTTTCTTTAAATGATCACTGGAGTCCATTACCTATTAAAATACATTACTCAGAGGCAGGATCTCCCAGAACCTTTTCAGAAGCATCCAAGTTGCTCTGCACCTCCTATGATTATAATAAAAGGGGGAGAATCAACACTTATGCTCAGGAAAAATCAAAAAGCTTTTTCCTGAGCATAAAACCTGCATAACTTAAATCCATAGCCTTAGTCTCCTTAAGCTCAAGTCCTAACCTAGTTAACAAGCCCAGAATTCAGATGAACCACCACAGTCATATGTGGGCAGTCCCCTGAAGTTTTCCATCATCCTCTCCCATTTGGCATATCACTTGTTGTTCACAACCTCTCTGGACATAAGTAGGTCACCCTAACATTCGTTGCCATTTACAACAGGAAATTCAGGGCCCGAGAGCTAAGGTGACTTTTCCAAGTTTGTGGGTGGTAATGGCCAGCCAGGCTGAGAAGCGAGGCCTCAACTTTTATGTCAGTGTTTGTTCTGCTGCAGGACACTACCCCCACTCTCTATATGCAGGGATTCAAGGAAGAGTAAGATACGCCTGCCGACAGGAAAGTTAAAATCTAAACACAGCTTTGTTTGTTTTTTTTCTTCCAGTGGTAAAAAGATTTTTTTAATCCTCTCAGCCCAACCCCTACTACATCCTTGCAACATACTCAGCCCTTTCTCAGACACAGACTGAATCAAAATCATGTAAAGGGAGGCAGTGCCCTTCTCAGACAACAAAGAAAGTAGCCAGAGCTTATTATGCTACCACAAAACTCCAGCCAGATCAGAAAAACAAACAACGCTCCGATCACATTTTTTAAGGTATATTTTGTTTCAAAGAAGAAGAGCCAGACTCTTACTAATGGAGGAAATCATTTTCCTTCAGTAACCTGTATTGTACAAATTTTTATAAAAATGTTTATTTACTAGAATCTATGATAGAAAGTGTTATTAGCTCTAATATGTTCGCTTTTCCCTGTACCCCCACTCTTTTCCAAATGACTGTACAATGCACACCAATATGGATAGTGTGTACTTCTGTGATTCTTGGCTATGTTTTTGAACATGTAACTTGTTTTATCCAATAGAATATGGCCAAAGTCATACTGTACCCATTCTGAAACAAAACTTCAAGAAGGCTTATATGTTTTCACTGGCCTTATGTACTTCTGCCATCACATATGAAAGACCATGCCAGACTATCCCACTGGTACTGGAGGTCGGACATTTGGAACACAGCTGCATCAGCCAAGTCACCCCAGCTGAGCCAAGTCTACATTAACCAACCACCCAAAGAGACACCTCTGGGAAGATGTGTCCAGACCAAACCACCAGCTGTGCTTGCTACAAAGTGAAGTTCTTTTCATAACAACCGTGTTTTTTATATTCTAATGCAGCAGATAAGGCAACTTTACTCGAGCTTTCCTGTTGAATTTTAATAAAGAAGTTTCAAGATTCCTGGTGTCTCTTTCATGCGATGCCTTTACAGAGGGAATAATGAAATATACCTGGCAGTCTGGCCCAATTATTAAGTGAGCTCTTATTAACCAGTATCTCATCTTCTACACCTATTGATCCAGTCCACATGAAAGATTGTGACTAGGAAATAGAACCATAAAGAGAATAAATTACTGAGTGAAAATCTAGACTACATCACAGTGCCTTGGAAATTTTAAGGAAAAATTATGTGTGACCTAGAATTCTATACCCAGCTAAATTATCGTTCAAGTACAAGCACACATGACAGATATTACAAATTCAGTTCCAGACTACCACAATAAAACAAATATCACAAATAAAGTGAGTCAAATGAAATTTTTGATTTCGCAGTGCATATAAAAGTTATATTTACATTATACAGTAGTCTGCCAATAGTGAAATAGCATTGTGTCTAAAAAACAAGTGCACATCTTAATTAAAAGATAATTGTTTAACAATGATAACTATTACCTGAGCTTTTAGCGAGTCATAATCTTTGCTGGTGGAGGATCCTGCCTTGAAGTTGATGACTGCTAACTGATCAGGGTAGTGGTTGCTGACGGTTGAGGTGGACGTGACAATTTCTTAAAATGAGACAATAAAGTTTACTATGTCATATGACTCTTCCTTTTTTTATATTTTTTAGGGCCTGCAGCATTCCTGAGCCAAAATGAAGACACACTGAATGTGAATGTGAAGACCTGAACCTAGAAGCAGTGAAAAACAGTTTTTGATTTAGTCTTTTTTTTTGCATTTTTTAAATTTTGGTACCATTAATATACAATCATATGAGCAACATTGTGGTTACCAGATTCCCCCATTATCAAGTCCCCCCCACATTCCATTACAGTCACTGTCCACCAGTGTAGCAAGATGCTATAGAGTCACTACTTGCCTTCTCTGTGCTTATTGCCTTCCCTGTGTACCCCCCCATGTTATGTGTGCTACTCGTAATGCCCTGTATTCCTCTTCTCCTTCCCTCCCACCCACCCTCCCCAATCCCTTTCCCTTTAGTAACTCTAGTCCCTTCTTGGGTTCTGTGAGTCTGCTGCCGTTTTGTTCCTTCAGTTTTTGCTTTGTTCTTATGCTCCACACATGAGGGAAATCATTTGATACTTGTCTTTCTCACCCCGGCTTATTTCACTGAGCATAATACCCTCTAGCTCCATCCATGTTGCTGCAAATGGTAGGATTTGTTTTCTTCTTATGGCTGAATAATATTCCATTGTGTATATGTACCACCTCTTTTTTATCCATTCATCTACTGGTGGACACTTAGGTTGCTTCCATATCTTGGCTAATGTAAATAGTGATATGTCTCTTCCTTTTATGAATGATTTCTCTATAGCATGAGATGTTTGATAATATTTTACTCACAGTAGAATTTCTTTCAAAATTGGAGTCATTCTCATACCCTGACACTGCTTTATCAGCTAATTTTATGTAATAAACTTCTTTGTTCTCATTTCAACAATCTTTACAGCATCTTCATCCTGAGTAGATTCCATCTGATTTCTGCCTGATACAGATGTTTCTTCCAAAATGCTCTGTAAAGTTCCTACCCCTGATTGCTTATATACTAGAAGTGATTTTTCTCTGTAGATTTTAGTGATCCTGTTTTCTGACCTTCTCTATTCTGAATACTTTATGTTTTCTAGGTCAGCTGTTTTCTATTGTCCATGAAATGAGGAGAACTACTTCTTTTCCAGGGCTATATCAAAATCAGGTCACTGGGAATGGTCCATCCCAGGTACAGAAAATAAGGGGGTGAATTGTGGGTAGAAAATTTTAAAACAATAATAAAACTAACCAAAAATCAGTGCATTTTTTCTTATCAGCATATAGCTGCAGTGGAAGATGGTGTGAAAATATCCATTGCATAGTGTGCTTGAGAACTTCACCAGATAAATATCCAAACCAGCTAGGATACACAAATTCATTCATTTATTTACATAGCACCTTCTATGTGGAAGACAAGGTGCTGTGCATTGCAGATGAAGTAGGGGACAGCAATGACACAGTTCCTGTCCTCATGGAGTTTACACTGAAGTGCTGGGGAGGAATCCAAGGGTGCAGGCTATCATGAGAGCCATTTTTGCTCCTTCTTGAGAAGATGGTATTTGAGTTAGACCTGAATAAGGGAGAGGCAGTAGTGCAAGATGTAGAAGAGCATTTCAGGAAGAGTGAATGTGAATCCGAAAACCTTGAAATAAGACAAGGCTGAGTTGGAAGCACTGTGAATTGAATGGTGAGTGGAGAGAAGAAAGGCTCAGGGTTGTGGGGAGCAGACACTATGCAGGATCTCACAGTCCATGGTAAAGGGACCAGCTTCCAATCTGGTTGCAAAGGGAAAAACAACACTGGAGAGCTTTAAGCAGGAAAGAATCCCCTGACTGCTATGAAGGGTACAGAAAGGCAAGAAGGGGGCACGAAACTAGTTTTGGGGCTGTTGCTTTGCTCCACATAAGGGATGACCATGCCTTGGATGAGGCTTTTAGCAGTGGATATTATGAAAATGGTCAAATTCAAGAAATGTTTCGGGGGTAGAAAAGAGTTACTGATGGATTAGATTTTGGCTGTAAGAAGACACATAAATGACTCCTGGTTAGAATTAAGGATTAAAAAATTGAGTGGGTGGTGGGTATCAGTTACTGAGAAATTCTCTTTTTTAGCTCATGCTCTGCTAAACTAGAAAAAGAAAAATACGAATCCTCCTTCCCCAAATTCCTCCTGCACTGGCAAAAAAAAAAAAAAAAAAAAAAAAAAAAACTGAAGAAATGAAAGAAATAATATTCAGTTAATTAATATTATCACATTATTCAGGCTACCAGACAATCTCATAGATAAATCATCTGGGAATCACCATCCTGGAGCGCCCAGGACTGAGCTCAGATAAGCAATCTGATTGGCCCACAGTGATATCATGATTCTATTTCAGAGTAGAACTCAGGGTCTGAGTACCAGCGCCCAGAGCCTGAGGTCTGGCCGCCCACTGGTCCCTCAGCTGGGCGGGACCCATGCTGTGCAAAGACCACTCTACAAGCTGATGAGCAGCTCACCGGGCTGGCCCTTGGGTCAGAGGGTTGTGTAATGCAGTCCATAATGGCAGTGGAGGTAAGATTATAAACTAGAAAATATATGTCAGTGTGGTCTGACCTCTTGCTGAGTTCACATGAAAAATCCCATTTGCTTTCCAGAAAGCAGTGGTACAAACCATTTTTCCTGTTCATGAGCTCTCTGGGACAGTTCTTCTAGGACACAGTCCTCTCTTGTACTAGAAACGATCTTATATGTAAACAACACAAGACACCACTTTTTAAAGAAAGTCTGTCGCTCTAAAATCCTTCTCAGAAATATTTTATTGTTGCACAAAAACGGTCTTCATTATAAAGTGCTCTAATCTTAGATCTACAAAGAAGGTGGAGACAATGGGCGGTCTGGCCACGCCTAGGAGGCGGAACTAAACAGTGCCGTTTCCCGAAAGGCCCAGTGAATTCCAAAACAGATTTCGGCTCTGAAAATGGATTTTTGCCTATTGCCAGCTTGTAAGAGAATCCTCACATGTTGGCACCATGTAATGATTTGAGACTTTCAAAGGGCGCGATATTTATTTTAATTGTGCCATCAGTATAATCTGCAATTCAACCGATTGAGATGTCAATTTCCTTTCTGCGCATGTTTCAAGCACTGTGCTCTAGCTGAAGGGCGGTGGGGGGGCTGTGTACCAGTCCCCTTGGTTTTAGCACAGTCCGCCTGGGAGTGCTGCAGGTGTTTCTGCCACCTGGCTTACAGCATGTCTCTGATTAAGTCGTTATGGTAGAATAAAGGGAAATCTCAGATTATGGCATAATGCTAATGCTGTGTAAGATGAAGCCACAAAAGCACATCAGTGCAATTCATAGCAGTCATAACATGTGGGTGCACATGTGCACACATACACAGTGCCTACACGACAGCAGGTCTGTGTCTGGCAAGCAGTCTAGTATAGTGGTTAAGGGTTTGGACTCTGGTGACAGGCTGCCCAAGTTCAAGCCCCACTTCTCTCACTTACTAGCTGTTTATTTGAAACCTTGGCAAGTCTGCTACATGGGGAGATAACAGAATATGTTTCATAGGATTGTTGGAATGATTAGATTAATGAATACACACAAATGACATAGACTAGCACCTGGCAAACAGTTAGTTCTATATAAACTCTGCTGCTATTATAATGATACTGCACTCTTGGGTAAGGTCACATTTAGTGCTTCTTTCATGACCTCGTGTGCCATCAGCAATACTCTTCAGAGAGAACAATATGAGAAACTAGCATGCACTGAGCCCTACTACATACCAAGCACTGTTTTGGGGAGCATAGACTCAGTGTCTCTAAGTCTGAATCATCAACCAACTACAGGGAGGACCATGTGGGCAGAAGTGGGGTAGGCCCTGCAGCAGAACTGCATCCTCCATTCAAAGCCTGACTCTCCCACTCACTAGCTGTGTGACCTCGGGCCCTCTGAGTCCTCATTCCCTTATCTATAAAACAGATGTGAACCCAATGTTCCTGGTGCCCTTGAGGATCTGGGAGTTTATCTATGTATAGTAAAGCGGCGGGCCCAGTGCAGGTTCTCAAAAGTTCTTGTTGCTCCTAGAATTACTTGTTCGCTTTTCCCTGCTAGGGAACCAGTAGCCTCCCTTGGAAGACCTCAAGGCCAATAGTCATTTTACTATTTCAACATGATTCTTTATCATTCTCTCATGGAAAAGCATAACATTTTAAATGATCACATCTATAGTGAAAGAAAAAAATGGTGAAATTTCTGGCAGGCGCATGCTTTCGTGCTTAGCCTATATTCTGTGCAGCCTGCTAAATCGGAACGTTTCTTCTCATTCCCCTGTGGCTTTTTTTTTTTAATTAAAGAGGAAGAGTTAATTGAGGCAGAGAGAAAAATGGGATGATAATCAACATTTCTGAGACAACAGGGAATGATGATTTCCCTGTAATTTATGGGGGCTTATCCTGACTGTTCATCTTGAAATGAATTAATGGCTTTCTCAACCAAATATTAAGGCTTTGAAGGATACAGTTCTGAAGACAGGGGGCAGGGGGCAGCAAATGGCAACCCCCCCCCAAGTTGCACGTTTAGTATCATTGGCCCTTCCTTTGGGTTCCAGGGCAGCAATGGGGATACACAATTACACAATATATAAAATGAAGGACCTTAGACCTACAAACATGCCTCCCACTTACCACAGCCTCACATCAGACAAGGGACTGGCCACAACATACCAGGCCAGCTGGTGTCGGACTGGGCGGCAGAAGGTGCAGTTCCGCACGACAGGTTCTCGATGGGACAAATGGGCCCTGGGGGCCAGGAGGGAGAAGCCAGCAGGTACAAGGCATGGACCCCGACAGGGACAATACCCAGTACTCCTTACTGGAAGAGGTCACTTTTCCAGTCTTTTAAATATGATACACCCTTCTGATGACCTAGTGAGATTACAAAGGTTCCTGCCCCTGCAGGTCTGCTTACTAAAGTTACAGCCGAGCCAATCAGGGATGCACTCTTTCAACACGTATTTATTGCATATGCACTATGTGAATAAAATATGTCAAGTTTCCATGACCTAATGGTGCCTACATTCTTGCAAGGGGAGACAGATAATAAGTAAGTAAATTATTTAGTATATTAGGAGATTAAAAGTGCTCAGGGAAACAAAAAGTAATGCAGGGTAAGGGGACTGGGAAGCAAGGGAGAGCTACTGTTTTAAATACAATGGTCAGAGTAGATCTGATTGAGAAGACGATTTTTGAGTATAGACTTTAAGGAGTGAAGGAATAAGCCATGTGGTTACCTGAGTCAAGAGTGTGCCGGGCGGCCAGAACAGTCAGTGCAACGATCCTGGGGTAGAGCATACTCTAGGAGGCCAGGATGGCTGCAGGGCAGTGAGGGAGGGAGGGAGCAGTAGGAGATGGCATCAGAGAGATAACAAGAGGGTAGAGCACACCATGAAAGTCTGTTAGAACTTTAATTTTTATTGAGTAAAATGTGGAGCCATGCAAGCTTTTGAGCAGAAGAGTAATATAATCTGACTCATGTTTTTAAAAGATTAGGAGGCCGTTGCAGTAATTCAGGTAAGATTCAGGGGCAGCTCAGACCAAAGTGGTAGCAGCAGGGATGGTGAGAAGTGGTCAAATTCTAGATCATTTCTAAGTCAGGATTTCCTAATGGGTTAACTGTTGGATGTGGCAGAGAAGTCCTGGGGAGGGCTCCTAGGTTTGTGTCCTGGACAGCTGGAAGATTAAAGTTGCTATCAACTGAGATTTGGAAGGAGCAGGTTTTAGGGGAAGATCAGAAGTTCAACTTTAGACATGATAGGTTTGAGATGTCTGTAAGACAGGCGAGAGGAAGTATAGACACTTGTGTATGATGAGCCTGGAGAGCAGAAGGGAGGTCTACACAAGACATACAAAGGCAAAGGCTTTGTGGCAGGATGAGGTCTCTAAGGGAGGGGGAGCTGAGAGAGAAGTAAGTCAAATATGGGACACTTAAATTTTAAAAGGTGGTGTGTGGTGAAAATGGAAGTTCCTCTGGCCAGGATCCTCACTTGACCGTAAACTACTTAATAATGTAACTGGCCTTCTGCTAGGCTAATAATGCTTCCACACTTATAGGCAAGGAGCTATTATGGACTGAGTTAACTATATAAAGAGCTTTGCCTAGTGCTCTAGATGGAGGCAGAGATGGAGGTGGATTACAGACCCACAGACTGCTGGATGCAGATGTGATTCTAGTGCTCGACCTACCGTTGTGAGAATAAAGCTGAGTATAAACTTTTTTACCCCAAGAATGTTCCATTGTCATTTCTCGGTCTTATGGAATCCATAGTGAACTTGCCCGGGGTTGATACCATCATGCAAGACAGAGGCCAAGAAGAGATGGAACAGCCAGTAGAGGTAACAGATCAGCCAGTGAGGCCATCTCTTGCAAAGCAGGAGGGCGAATTCTCAATTGCCAGGAGGGAAGTTATTTGCCAGGCCGTCTTTACAACTTGAAATGTGTAATTTGGGGTGATGTGATGTGATCCTTGTGTATGGTTCACGGTGGTTTCATGGAGACTGGGGTTGCAGAAAGCAGCCTGGGTTATGTTTTCATGTGTGTGTTCAGCAATGTTTGGGTTTCGTGGCCGGGTGGACCCACATGCCCCAAGAGATAGAGCCTCAGGACCAGGGAAGCCCTCTAGGAGTGTCATCTTCTACCTAACGAAGAGGAAAACATCTTATTTTTTATTTTGTCCATTGAGAGCAATAAAAAAATTCTTAAGTGTTAACTATGAAGCCCATTAGGTGTAAATGGTCCAAAAAGCCTCTTGTTCTGAATTCACTGTATTCAACTCTTTTCTTCAGAGAAGGGATTTTTCTAAGGTGCTTATTGACTATTATGGTTTTATCCTCTTTTGAAAACACTCTTTCTTCTTCATTAATTTATGTCCATTTTGTCATTTTGGTACTAAATGATGTGTTGCTTACTTCCTATTACCTGGCTGTACAATTGAGAATTATGTCCCATCCTATTTAGAGAAATTTGTTCACAGAACTAACTCAGCCCAGCACCAGAGCCTGACAATTCCCTCTCCATGAAAGCCCCCCTGGATGGGAGTAATTTAAAATTACCTGGTCCCACAGACCCAGAGGATATTTTTCTATTAATTGAGACATTATCTTTCAGATTTTCCTCAGGTTAAACTATGCAAAGGAATATAAATTGTTATGTTTCTTCTTCTGTATATTTAACAGTCATTATACAGCAACTGTGATGTGATGGGCCAGACCTAAGACCTTGACAAAGACTAACTCATTTCACCGCTTAGCAGTCTGTGAGGTAGGGGCCATTATCATCACCATCCCAATTTTATGGATGAAGGAAATGAGGTACAGAGAGGCCAATTTACTTGCAAAAGACACACAGTTAATAAGTAGCAGAAGCAGAATTCAAACCCACACCACCTCCAGAGCCCCTGTGCTTATAACCTTCTCTTGCCATGTTCTGTCCCACTTCTTGTAGTTTGCCACCACATGAACTGCTTCTGTTTTCTTTGTTAAGATCAGAGCTTCATAGCTGGCACTTCTGGATCACCCTTCAATTCAGAAAACAACATCTGAAAAATAGGTGTCCAAAGTCCCTTTGATGACGATGCAGTGATGCAGTGAGGCCACTGGCCAGGAAACAGCCAAATGAACAGCCACACAGATGGAGTCACTCGGCCAGCCTTGCCTGTGTGAATGCAGCAGATATTCTGGATGCTACTGGGCATAGGGGTTGTAGCTGTTGGTATTTTAAGCACATTCAGTGTAAAAGTGACTCTTTTAATACATTAAAGAATGCATCCACATAAAAATTTTAAATGTTCAATCTATTTTTTCTCAACTTGATTTTTCACATGAAAGGCTCATTGCAAGAAGCTGTTTGGACTTATTAAAAAGGAATGTTGATCAAAGGGCTCAGTCCTGAGTATTCTCCTTCCTTTAACTCTCTGTCCATCCAGTGTAATGGCAGTGGCGGAAACCTGGGGCCCGATTCTGCAGGGGTTTGGTTCTCATCCTCTAGCCAGCATGACAAATCCCTCCCGGCTGACCCTGCTTCCCCGTACCTGTGTTTTCTGCAGATGCACCTGTGCCTATCAAAGTCTGGAAAATTTGCCTGTGAGATGCAGGTGCTAACTCGGCAGTCTGGGGTGGGGCCCGGGAGTCTGCATTTCTGCTGCACCAGCACTGCCGATCTGCCCAGCTTAGCTTGAGGGACAACGACCTCCTGCTGTGGATCCCAGTCTTGTCTCCTTCCTAGGAAACACTTGGGAACCTTTGAAATACTATTGTCTGGGTTCTTTCTCCAGAGAATATGACTTAACTGGTCTAGGGTGTCAACTGTACAGCAGGAGTTTTCAAAGCTCTTTAGGTGAATCTACTGATTAAGACCCACGACTTGAGGTGGTCCTCAAAAATGTGGTTCTACCAGCCACGTCAGCATCTCCTGCGAACAGGTCGGAATGAAAAATCTTGGCCTCTATCCCAGACATGGGTCAGAAACTCGGAGGCGGGCCCAGCCTCTCTGTGGTTACAAGGCTCTGTGTAATCTTGACGATCCCTCAAGCTTGCGAACCACTGATTTAGAGGCTCATGGAATATAGTTTCCGTTTCTCCACCTTTCCCTCCATCTCCACTCTCCCCTTCTTTCCCCCTCCATCTCTTTCTCTCCACCCACCTTACAACTTGTGTTTGCAATTGCAGACCTGGGCCAAAATACAGCGATCGAAAGCTCAGAGTCTAAGGATGGGTGTGGAGAAAGCAATTCAACAATGCCAAATATGGAAGTATGTGAGTCATCCCAATAATTGATAGTTGGTCACTTTCATTCAGTTTTAGCATTGTGTACCCCAGAGTAAACTTCATGTGAGAAAATCTGTAAATTCTTTGTTTACACATATTCACATTTCTGATTAAAACCAATAATGTCAGACTGTGTAAATAACAGGAAAGAAACCAAACTGGAATTGGTTTGGTCTATGCATCTGCCAATCACCATCTAGTGCTTTTTATGGGTGCTGGATATGGATAGATCTTTCCATCAGAACGTGCCCAGGCCCGGCTGAAGCACCGATGCTGTCATTCCACCACCAGGAAGCTCCAGGGTGATGTTCTTCCTAGTCCGCAGAACTAGGTCTTGATTTACATCTTTTTTAGCTCTTGATCTCTGTGACTGTGGGTCCCCGGACACGTGAATCTCACCACCCTTTATATCTGAGGAAGAGACAAACATGCAGGAAGGGCAGACTGGCTGGCTTGCCTTGGGGGCTCACGGAGGCAAAGCAGCTCCTGGCAGGGTGTGTCCACCCAGGAAGAGGCTGAGTGCAGCACACAGGGACAAGGACGGCCTGGCATGATGTGTACCCCAGGGGACAGCTTCATGGATTTGGGCCAAGGGGGAGGAAGGATACATTTTTGGTATTAGGTATGTTCCCATTTTTGTGCCACCAGTCTCCAGAAATTTTTCATCTTGCAGAACTGAAATGCTCTACTCATTAAAAAATAACTCCCCATTTCACCCTCTGCCCAACCCCTGGCAACCACCATTCTGCTTTCTGTGTCTAGGTACTGCATATAAGAGGAACCATATAGTATTTGTCTTTTTGTGATTGACATAGTATAATGTCCTCAATGCACATCCATTTATAGCATGTGTCAGAATTTCCATCCTTTTTAAGGCTAAATATATATTCCATTATATGTGTGTACAACATTTTATTTATCCATTCATCCATCCACGGGCATTTGGGTTGCTTCCACCTTATGGCTATTGTGAACAATGCTGCCATGAACAAGGGTGTACAAAAATCTCTTTGAGACTCTACTTTCAATTGTTTTGGATATATAGCCAGAAGTAGAATTGCTAGATCATATGGTAGTTCTATTTTTAATTTTTTGGAAACCCACAGTATTGTTTCCCATAGTGGCCATAACATTTCACATTCCAACCAACAATGCACAAAAGAGTCCAGTTTCTCCACATCCTTGCCAATACTTGTCACTGCCTGTTTTATTTTTATAGCAGTCATCCTAATAAGTATGAGATGATAGTTCATTGTTCTTCTGATTTGCATTTCCCTATTGATTAGTGATGTTGGACATCTTTTCATATGCCTATTGGTCATCTGTGTATCTTCTTTGAAGAAATTTCTGTTCAAGTCCTTTGACCATGGTTTAAATTAAATTTTCTTGTTGTTGAATTGTAGGTGTTCTTTATATATTCTGGATATAATCATTTATCAGATATATGATTTTCAAATATTTTCTCTGATTTTATAGCTTGCTTTTTCACTCTGTTGGTTGTGTCCTTTGATGTACAGAAGTTTTAAATTTTGATATTGTCCAATGTATCTATTTTTACTTTTGTTGCCTGTACTTTTGGTGTCTCCAAGAAATCATTATTGAATTCAATGAAACTTCTCCCCTGTTTTCCTCTAAGAATTTTATAGTTTTAGTTCTTACACTTAAATGTTTGATCCACTTTGAGTTAATTTTTGTATATGGTGTAAGGTGAGGGTCCAACTTCATTCTTTTGCATGTGATTATCCAGCTTTTTCAAACCATTTGTTGAAAAGACTGTCCTTCCTTTGAACATATATGTGAGAGTTTATTTCTTGGCTTTCTATCTATTGCACTGGTCTTCACGTCTATCTTTTTGCCAGTACCACATTATTTTGTTTACTATAGCTCTGTAGAGTTTTGAAATCAAGAAGCATGAGGCCTCCAGCTTTGTTCTTCCTTTTCTTCTTTTTGTTTAGGCTTAGGGTAAAATTAGTCAAACTTTTAAACCAAAATTCAGATTATTCCATCTTAAAACCTCCAAATGACTTCCATGATATCTAAACCAAACTCTTTTTGAAGAGCACCTACAACCCCTATGGCAGCGCCTTCCACCTCATCCGTGATGCTCCAGCCACACTGACTGCGTTTGCTTCCCAGACTTGTCTTTATGCCCCAAGTGCTTTTTCCTGACATATGCATCCATTTTATCATTCTAATCATATTCATCCAAGTCCTGCTATGTGTGGCCCTGCAGATATAGCAGTGTAAACTCGTATTGATTCCTTCTCAGCTTTTAGCTGTGAAGCCTTCCTCACCTCCTTGTCTAAACTGGTTCTCCCTCTGCTCCCCAGCCCCCAGTCTCCATCCTTATAGTCTGCTTTTACTGCTTTCCTAGACTTACCTTAATTCTATTTTGTTCACCTGTATATTATGTCCCCTATATCAGATCGTAAGCTCCAAAAAGTCAAAGACCCAGAAGACAGTTAGTGGGGGCCACTCAATACACATTTGTAGAAAGACTAAACTGAGTTTAGTTGACAATTTTCCCAGAGCCCAGTAAAGCTGAGCAGCAAAGCCTCCCTTTTCAAAGACAGAGTGGTTGGTCATTTACCTTTGTGATCCCACATGTTGCTATAGAATGGGGCATAGCCAAATCATCATTTAGGTGATTTTAGATTTATACTAATCACAGAATAAAGTACTGTCACCATAATTTCACTATTTAAACTGACCAGGATTTCTGAGATCCTGAACTTTTTTTCTCATTTTCTGATCTGATCCTTTCCAAAGGAAATAGAGAAAAAAGAAAAGTACCTCCTTTTGGCTCCTGAGAGCAAGAATCTAGTATCTTAGGAAAAAGAGAGAACTTACTTCATCCAAAGAACTAGCTTGTATTTTTTAAATTTATGGATACTATAGATTCAAGGTCATTGATTTGAAGTAGAGAATTATATTCCATTACTCATCTGAACAAAAATGCTTTAAAATGTGAGTCAATCCTGGTTTAACCAAAAATAGAGACTGCCTCCCAAATAATCCCATTTTTGATGGTCATTCAATTAAATGTAGCCACTTATGTTACAACTCCTTAAATTACAAATGCACCTCTGTCACATTTATGTTACCTAAGTAACTGAAATTAATGAGGCCTTTTGACAACTTTCATACCTTGGATTCACAATCCAAAAGAATGTGCTCATCATAGATGAAAGTAACATACTTGCAGGCTTACCTTATTGTCAGCCACAAGGTAAATGTACTTGTCCATATTATAAAGTCAAATGCCATTTATAACTTTACACCATTAACTTCCAAAATTACATTTTATATCATTCCTGAATATATAATCCTAGATTGCTAGTTCTTAAAGAACATAAGAATGTCAGGCTTGGTTGTCCTGTGTTAAGACAAACCGTGTGAATTCTACTTTATCATACTTTGCTTTCATTCAGACAATTTCAATCTCCTACAATACACTCAAGCTAAACTGTTTGCTTAGGACATTCTCCTGGCCTATTACTCATGAAAGAATCAGATACTCTAGTGATTATCTTGCGGAGACTCACTCATTGCTTTTGGAAACAGGCCACAGATGAAGTAACAATAACCACAATGAGGAAAGAAAAAAAGCTAAACCAGGAACAAAGCATTATGACAACAGATCACATTTTGATTTGAAAAAGCAGAGATGATATTCTGGCTCTTTTGACTTTGTATACACATATCATTTCCCTTGCCATTTTGCCCCTATATTCCCCCAATAAATCTTCATCCAAGAAAGATAGTCTAAATTTTCCCCAAGGATCTTCAGGAATGACTAAGTTAGCTGACAATACATGAGAAATTTTATTTCAAAGATAAATATTTCCATCTTGCTTCCTAGGGGAACATGAGGTCAGGATATGTTATAGAATTTTGCTTCACAGTATATAATTTACTGATTTTCAACACAATTATCTCTCTTCAATAAATACACTGGAGACCTTGCCAGAATGTTCGTTATGAGACTGCTTATAGTTAAGGACACTGTTGGGGACTAAAAACGAAAAGCACCCCAATGCCCAACACCAGGGGATTGCTTGAATAAAACATGGTAAATACATAGTAGTGGAATATGATACAGACATAAAAATGATGATGTAAAAGATATTAATGTGGAAAGATGTTCATTTTATATTGTCTATTGAAAAGAACAAATTAAGTAACATTTATATTATAATTTATATATAAGAGAAAAACATAATGTATGAAATTATGAATATATTATCATGTATGAAACATTATATTTTATAATGTATGAAATACATTACAATATTTATATATATATAACATGTTATTTCTTCAGGAATGCCTTTCCTGACCCCAGGTCCACAATGTCCTCTTGTTAAACCCTCCACTAAAATACTTATTTCACATTCATAACACTTATCAGAATTGTAAATGACTATTTAATTGCTTCTTAGCTCTTGATTTTGTCTTCGCACCTGATTACAATCTCTCTGAGGGCAAGACCCCGTCTATCTTACGCACTGCTGTATCGCGCTGCATCTAATTTTTAGAAAGCAGCTCAATATTTATTTATTGAATGAAAGAACTGATGTGCACAGAAAAAAGTCTAGAAATACATATATATCAAAATGGTAACAGTGGTTCTTCTTTGGCATGAAATTACAGATGATTTTCCTTTCTTAATTTTCTAATTTTTCCACAGAGAATGAAAGCAGCTTGATAGAATTTTTTAAATGGAACTTCTTTTAGTCCGTTTTTGCTGTGGTAATGTTACAATAAACTATTAAAGTCTTACAACAGGAAGTCATTTCTTGCCTGGTGCCTGTGGGCCAGCTGTGATAGCAGTGAGCTAGATTTTAGGTCGAGTTCCTGACAAACTCTTACAGGAAACCAGGCAGGATTAGTTTCTACCTGGGGCATGTTGTTCTCAGGGCAGGAGGCAGAAGCACAGGATGGACCAGCAGAAACATGCAATTGCTTTTAAAACCTCTGCTCAGAATTGACGCTCTGTCAAGTAGGCTCACCTTCTATTGGCCAAAATAAGTCACATGGCCAAGCCCAAAGACAGTGGAGCAAGGTTGTGGATCTGCCTCTTGTGAGACATGGTAAGCACATGGCAGTGGGGAAGATGTGAGCAAACAAGGAGAGAGAACAAAGGTTTGGGCTCGAGAATCCAGTCTATCACAACACCTAACACGTTCTAATAAATAAGTAGTTCTGTCCTCGCGAAGTCTAAGCCTGAAAGTCACAATCACAAACAACGTCAAGCTCTAACAAGGGCAGAGTCCCTGAACCAAGGAACAGCCTTTCAAACACACGCACATCACTATAAATATAATAGGCACAGCCTCAGAATGTAAGGTTAACAATATAGCAAAGAAAAGTAAGCTGAGGTGCTCCATCAGTTGCTGTATGTGTAGACTGGTGCATTGGTAACCCCTAATGATTTATGCCAGATTCGTGTCTCCCCGTAAACCAGTGATTCTCAGCTGAAGGCAGCTTTGCCACCCAGAGTTACTGGCAATGTCTAGACATGTTTGGTAGGCGTGACCGGGGGCGTGGAGAGGGCTGTTACTGGTTTCTGATGGGTGGAGCCAGAGCTGCTGCTGAACAGCCCACAATGGACAGGACAGCCCGCCATGAGGGCTTATTCAGTCACAAATGTCCACACTGTTGAGGACAAACTCTGCTGAGAATATACAGCCTTGGTTAGTCCCCTTCTGAATTTACTCTGCGTTTGGCCATGTCATTTTGCTTTAGCCCATGTGACATTACCAACTATGACACAAGCAGAGGTGCGAAAAGCAAATGCTCACTGGGAATCGCTGTCTCTTGCTGCATTTGGAATCCCAGACAGCACGTAAAGAAGCCTGGACTCCCTCCTCACTGCTACCTACACTTGGCTCGTTGCTACCATTGCCCCAGCCAAGTGCTGGTCACGTAAGTCCATCCACAGCTAATTATCCTCCTAGCAGACCTACCAGCTACCTGTGGCCATGCGAGCGAATGAAGGCGAGACTAGTGAAAGAGCTTCCCAACAAGAACATAGCCCAAACAGACAAACCACAGTACCATGAGCTAATGTATGGTTGTTATTTTAAGCCACTATGTTTGGGAGAATTTTATTACGAAGCAAAGATACATTGCACTTTTAAGGATACAGACTAAGATGCTGTGACCAAAAGATTCAGACATAGAGTAGTTTAAATAAGAAGTTTTTACAGAGCAGTCCAGGACTTTTCAACAAGTTTCCATCTCTGGACGCAAGGTGGCTCCTCCAGCTTCTGCCATCACACCTACATTCCAGCTGGCAGAAAAGAAAGAAATGAAATGGATGTACACATGTAATCCTTTTAGGCCTAGAGTCAGATGTACCACATATCATTTCTGCTCACATCCCATTGCAAAAACAAAATCACGTAATCACATCTAACTGCAAAGAGGGCTGAGAAATAATGACTTTAGTTGGGACAAAATTCGTTTCACCCAGGAAAATATCTAGTAGAGTAGAAGATGAATGAATACTGGTAGATAGTTGACTGCCACAGTTATTTTAAATTTTTTTTAATTGTTAATCATATGCATATATTAGATGTGGAAGTTAGTTGGTATCCAGAGAAATCCACAACATTGCTTCAATATTCCATTTCATGTTGTTAGTATAACCCTGACTGCATCATTATTTTTTAAAAATCATCTGCTCTAGACTCTATACCACAGGTGTTATTGCTTTGTGGAAAAAAATAAGTTTATTTCTATCAAAGTGGAAGATAACACAAATTTTAATAAGGCAAGTATTTTTTTCTAATTTCCATTATGAAATCAAAATACTTCCCTGAAGTGACACTCAAGTATGTAGAAGCCTTCAAAGGAAAAGTTAATGCCTCATCATAGCCTCCAGAATTCTTTGGCACCATTTTCCCATTTTTATCATCTCCTTCTTTCATGAATTTCCCCCTTTATTTTTAGTACATTAAATTCTCATGTTGGTACCAGATTACATGACCTTACAGACCCTACAAAGGGTTAGGCTTTAACTGAGTAATACATTCAATATAATATAAAACTAAACAAAGTATATGAATGACAGTTCACATAAAAGGAAATATGAGTGACTTACAAGCCTAGAAATGTATCATCCCTCCATAAAAGAAACTGAAATTAAAACTACACTGAGAGACTAGTTTTGACTTACAGAATTCGAAGTCTGATAACACACTGTTGGTAAGAATGGAAAGACAGTTACTCTTATTCATTGCTGGTGGGAATGCAAGTTGTTTAACCCATTGGGAGAAAAATTTAGCAGAAACTACTAAATTTTAAAAATGTGTATATTCTTTGTTTTGCCAATTTTATTCCTACGAGTTTATCCTACAGAGATACTTATACACATAAAATTGTATATGTTTTAAGATTATTTTCTGAAGCATTATCAAAGCAGAATAAAGAAAACAACCTAAGTATTCATTAGTTGAGGATTTGTTATAGTTCACACACACAGTGGGATAGTATAGATGTAAATGAAGAATATATAGTAAATGATTCCTGAAATGCTCCTTGCCCTCCCAAAAAAGTAAGGTACAGAGGTATGGAATATTATGCATAATGCTGCCATTTGTTTTTGTGGGTATTTTTTACTTTTTTAATTTTGGTATTATTAATATACAATTCATAAGCAACATTGTGCTTACTAGATTCCCCCATTATCAAGTCCCCACCACATACCCCATTACAGTCGCTGTCCATCAGCATAGTAAGATGCTATGGAATCACTACTTGTCTTCTGTGTGTTGTACAGTCCTCCCCATGCCCCCCTCCTTACATTATGTATGCTAATCGTAATGCCCCTTTTTCCCCCTTATCCCTCCCTTTCCACCCATCTTCCCCAGTCCCTTTCCCTTTGGTAACTGTTAGTCCATTCTTGGGTTCTGTGAGTCTGCAGCTGTTTTGTTCCTTCAATTTTTTCTTTGTTCTTATACTCCACAGATGAGTGAAATCATTTGATACTTGTCTATCTCTGCCTGGCTTATTTCACGGAGCATAATACCCTCAAGCTCCATCCATGCTGTTGCAAGTGGTAGGATTTGTTTTCTTCTTATGGCTGAATAATATTCCATTGTGTGTATGTACCACATCTTCTTTATCCATTCATCTACTGATGGACACTTAGGTTGCTTCCATTTCTTGGCTATTGTAAATAGTGCTGCAATAAACATAGGGGTGCATATGTCTTTTTCAAACTGGGCTGCTGCATTCTTAGGGTAAATTCCTAGGAGTGGGATTCCTGGGTCAAATGGTATTTCTATTTTTAGCTTTTTGAGGAACCTCCATACTGCTTCCCATAGTGGTTGAACTAATTTACATTCCCACCAGCAGTGTAGGAGGGTTCCCCTTTCTCCACATCCTCACCAACATTTGTTGTTGTTTGTCTTTTGTATGGTGGCCATCCTAACTGGTGTGAGGTGATATCTCATTGTGGTTTTAATTTGCATTTCTCTGATGATTAGCAATGTGGAGCATCTTTTCATGTGCCTGTTGGCCATCTGAATTTCTTCTTTGGAGAAGTGTCTGTTCAGCTCCTCTGCCCATTTTTTAATTGGATTATTGAGGTGCGTGAGCTCTTTGTATATTTTGAATGTCAACCCTTTATCAGATATGTCATTTATGAACATATTCTCCCATACTGTAGGATGCCTTTTTGTTCTACTGATGGTGTTCTTTGCTGTACAGAAGCTTTTCAGTTTGATATAGTCCCACTTGTTCATTTTTACTTTTGTTTCCCTTGCCCATGGAGATATGTTCATGAAGAAGTTGCTCACATTTATATTCAAGAGAGTTTTGCCTATGTTTTCTTCTTAGAGTTTTATGGTTTCATGACTTACATTCAAGTCTTTGATCCATTTCGAGTTTACTTTTGTGTATGGAGTTAGACAGTAATCCAGTTTCATTCTCTTACATGTAGCTGTCCAGTTTTTCCAACACCAGCTGTTGAAGAGGCTGTCATTTCCCCATTGTATATCCATGGCTCCTTTATCGTATATTAATTGACCATATATGTTTGGGTTTATATCTGGACTCTCTATTCTGTTCCTCTGGTCTATGGGTCTGTTCTTGTGCCAGTACTAAATTGTCTTGATTACTGTGGCTTTGTAGTAGAGCTTGAAGTTGGGAAGCAAGATCCCCCCTACTTTATTCTTCTTTCTCAGGATTTCTTTGGCTATTCAGGGTCTTTTGTGGTTCCATATGAATTGTAGAACTATTTGTTCCAGTTTGTTGAAGAATGTATCAGTATTTTGATAAGGATTGCATTGAATCTGTAGATTGTTTTAGGCAGGATGGCCATTTTGACAATATTAATTTGTCCTACCCAAGAGCATGGGATGAATTTCCATTTATTAGTGTCCTCTTTAATTTCTCTTATGAGTGTCTTGTAGTTTTCAGGGTATAGGTCTTTCACTTCCTTGGTGAAGTTTATTCCTAGGTATTTTATTCTTTTTGATGCAATTGTGAATGGAATTGTTTTCCCGATTTCTCTGTCTCCTAGTTCATCATTAGTGTATAGGAATGCAACAGATTTCTGTGTATTAATTTTGTATCCTGCAACTTTGTGCCTTTTTTTTAAGGAAGGGAATATTTTTAACTATATAAAATCCTTAGAAGGATAAATAAGAGCTAGCAGTATTACCTACTTCTTGAGGGAGATGACAACAAGGCTGGTACAAAACAGTATGGGATGGAGAAATTTTCAGTAAATATACTTTTGCATTTTTGGTGACTGAACCATGGGGAGATAGTTCCTCTTTGAAGAAAAACATACAGGGTTTTTGTTTATTGTTTTAACGAAAAGTGCAACAGAGTAGTTACCTTTCTTGTTGGAGACTCTTTATTTATACTAATGCAGCCTAAGATTATATTTCTTTGTTTTTAATCACTTCATCATATTTAGATCTTGGTAAAGAAAGCCTCTATTTTCTTTTTTAGATATACTGCTATGATATCAAATCCTTTTCTTGTATTTATTTGATTTTTTTCCACCCAAACACAAGTGTATTTAAAAAACTAAAAATTTCTTATAAAGTAAGAAAACTTAAAATGGAGAGATACGATTTTTGTCTTATTTTTAATAATTAAACTTCAAGATGGCACATAAGTTTTCTTACACTTCCAACAATTATTCAGCAATTAGTGAGACACTAAGCTAATGTAGGGCATGAAGTTAACTTTGTGGGTGATGCAGAGATTAGATAGATTGATAGATAGATACAATATACATATATAAATACAATATGTATATTGGATATTTTTCATACGTATGCTGTTATGCCATATATATGATAATCATATGGCTAAAGTTGTGTTAGATATACTAGACATACTACTTACATTTTAAAACTAGTTATATTTTAAATATTTTGAGTAAAATCTCAATTTGCTTTTATCAGAAAATCTCCAAGTATACAAAGCAGTTTTCACAAATAGGCAATTTATTATTAGTTCTCAGCTCTGCTATTTGAATCTTAAAAAGGGACAAAAATGTAGTTCCTTTCAACAAAGACTATGTCGTCTTTCACTGAAGTCAAATGCATTGCACGTAATTATTAAAACTGATGAAGTTGACCTGATGAAGGGGGTAGTTTAATCACCATAATATTGCACATGTAATTGTAGATTAATGATACTAAAATAAATTATCAAAAAAAACTGATGAAGTTGGAGTGCCTATAATTTTTTATAACAGTGACAATAATAAAACCAGTTTTTTATAGAGCATACACTCATTGCAGAAAATTTGCAAAATATAGGGGCATTAAAGAAGAAAAGGGAAGTCACCACCTCTATAGTACATCCCCTAAGAGATGCCTACTGTGAACATTCTAGTTTTTCACCAGCCAATGATTCATACAGCTCAAAATTAACTCCATGTCAAATCAACTTTGACTTTTGACAGTATTCTATATCTGATTGGAGTCCATTGCTCTTCACAAAGAAGAGTTTTCTCATTCAGTCTTGGGCTCTTCAACCCAGGCTTGACCTCCTTGACCTAGTGGTTCAGCCTGGGAGGTCAAGAGACGCTGGAGATCAGTCTGGAGCATGGAGAGTAGGGGAGACATGTTTCACATTGGAGACACTTTCTCTCCCCTCGCTGTCCAGCCCATTTGGAATTTCTTGTCTCTGCTCATCCAAGTCTCCCCTGCCCATGCCACCAAACACAAACCCAGCACACTGCCCATTAAGTCACATCACAGAATGTGGCTCATAGGTATATGTTCGCACCATCACCCAGAAATGGATGGAAAGCCCTAGAGTTAAGGGTGGAAGGAGAAAGCGCAGAAAAGAGAGAGGGTAAGTAAAGCAATCCTCTCTACCAACATGCTTTTTCAGGACGTAAAAAATGGACAAACATAAGGTTTAGTGATAAGTTATGATAAAGCATTTATAAAATGAAAAATAATATGGGAAAATTAGCAACATCCTTAGTTAACTCTGCCCTGAATATGACACTTTCCCTCCATCTCCACGGCCATCATGATCTTCCATCGGAATTATTTGATCTCCCTACTTCCACGCCTGCCTGCTCATAATCATTCTCTTCATGGCTGCTAGGTGGTCTTCTTAAAAAGTAAGACCATGTCATCTCAGTTTCCTTATAAGTTTCAAAATTTGTCAAAGTTCCCAGTTGCCTAAATGCTGGCGATGACCTATAATGCCCCATGTGGTCTGGCCTTGCCAACTTCAACCTCATCTTCCCCACTCCCGCCCTCTTCTCCTGAACTCCAGCCTCCGTGGCCTCCCAGTTCCTCCCACAAGCCAGTATCTCCCCATCTTGGGGTCTTCCACAAGCTCGTCTCTCTGCCTGGAGGCCCCTCCCCTCTCTCTGCCAATATTCCTTCTTATTCTGCAAGTCTCAGCTTAAACCACACAGAGAGTAAATGTGGAATCTCATGTATGTATTTTTAAAACCACATCAATATTAAAATTCTCTCTAGAGAGAGATTTTTATAATCAGGTTAACTCTTTAAATATTTTCCTAGTCTAAGGGGTGTTGTTACAGCTGACAGTCAACTGTGAAATGAGGTGGTGCAGACACAGAGCCTCACTGAAGATGCATTCGGTCCTCCTGTGCCCTCCCTTCCTCCAGGAGCACCTCCCTCTTTCCAGGTGCTTTCTCATTGCCCTGTCATGCCCAAAATATACTCTCCTCTTTCTTCAGAATGCATTCCCTGGCTCCTGCTCCAAGCTTCATCATGGCTTAACACAAACCCAGCTCATCTTCTGGACTCAGCTCGAAACTTCACCTGCAGATGGAGCTTGACAGTCCCAGCAGAATACATTTCTCTGTCTTGGTATTCCAGTGGCTCTGGGTTGTTTTCTCTGAGTTCTTTGCTTCGGAATTTATCCCTGAACAATGACTCTGGCCAATGGTCTAGGAGCTCTGCTAGAATAGAACTCAGTCTTCTTCCCCCACTGCACCTGCAGGACCCAGGACAGTGTCCAGCAGAAGGGAAATGCTCAGCTCATGTTTGCAGATTGAGTAAATGAACTCTGTTCTACAGGTGAGGAAGTCAAGGCTCAAAGAGATTCACTACTTGGTCAAGTTGCCTACCCATCCACTCATACTTTCTTTTTACCTTGAGAAATACTTCTGTAAAAATTAAATCTGTCAAAGGGGGAATAAGAAATAATTTAAAATAAATAGAAAACATGTAAAGAACTCAGCTTATAAATGGTGAGCTGGGGCCTGCAGCCAGACTGACTACAATCTCAGTGCCTCTGCACCACACCAGGATCTTACCAAAAGTGGAAGTACATCATCTGTGTTGACTGGAAGAAGTTTTTCTTATTTACTGTTTAGGTGACTTCAGTCTTAAGGGTTGAACCAGAATACACTTGGGGCAGCATGTTTTCCCACTAATATTTTGCTACAGACACAGCCATGAAATCTATGGCTTCTGTCCAGTGAACCCCTCTGGTCACCACAATTGCACAATGAGGTGAACGCAATGTGTAAACAAATGGTCTAAAACACAGCACTTAGATATAGAACTGACAACCACATACAACAGTGAGATGCTTAAGCAAGTGTGTTCCCCTGACAGTGTTCTGAGCAAGCAGCCCCGTGCATTTGTCTGGTGGCCATTTGGCTCCCAGAAACCAGCTCACCAGCACGACTTGGCAGTACTCCCTGGGGCCTTGCTCATTCCTGGTGGCATCAGGCAGGGTGCCAGGCATCACCCTCTGTGTGCGAGACAACAAAGCACGGTGCCCAAGGGTCAGAGACAAAAACATCTGTTGGAGTCACCGAGTTGCTGGTTGCCTGGGTTCACCCACAGAGAACACCAGGGGAGCCCAGAGCCAGGCCATTTCCAGGATGTGTCCCATCCCTGTGAGGGGCACTGCAAGCCCCGGAACCTGAGCTCAAAGGTCAGCCAACACGGAAACAAATGTACCAGCCTCCTCCTCAGCATCGGCAAGCAGACAGGGTTGGGGGCAGAAGCTAAGCTCCTCTGGACCTAGGCTAAGATGCAAAGCACACCAGGTTTGAGTTGTTTCTAAATGACAGCCAGGTGACTGGTGGAATGTAAAGAAAAAGTCCATCATAATTTTTTTTAATTTTGTCTTTTCAGCATGACACCAAGTAACAGCTTTATGATTATTCACAAAAAATACTACGTCCGATAGCAGGGATTTCTATCTTGTTTTATTTTGCTGGTTTTATTGGCTTAGAATACTCCAGGGACACAAGAGTCCCTGAAGGTCATCTCTGCCAGCCCCTGCCGGAGCTGCTTTGGTCTTTCTGCTGAGCTAGTCGCTGCCCTCCTCTATAACAGAGCCGTTGAGACGCGCGGGGCCAGGCAGAGCAGGTGTCAGCTGAGGCAAGTTGCTCACCTTCCTGGGAGATCAGAATCACAGTCCTCACCAATGAACCACCCAAGTCACTTTGCCATTCAGTGCACTATTTTATTTTTTAAATCAGAATTTATTCCCATTTCGCATGATGTCCATGCCTAAATTACGGTCTGTAAAGATAATGCGATCATTTGGTGGGTAAAAGCATATGATGTCAAAAATGTCCTACTTGCTAATCAGCCAATGAATAAAAATGTGTACTAAGTTTTCCTGGGTGGTTTACCTCACACTGGCAAATCTAAATTCATTTATTTGTTTGATCAATACACTTAAGTGCCCACTTATCCATGGGGTATTGTCTTAGTCTGCTTAGACGGCTATAACGGAATACCATAGACTGGGTGGCTTATAAACCACAGACATTTATTTCTCATAGTCCTGGAGGCTGGGAAGTCCAAGATCAAGGCGCCAGCAGATTCCGTGTCTGGTGAGAACCCACTTCCTGGTTCACAGGCGGCCGTCTTCTGATCGTGTGTCTTCTGGCTGTGTCCTCATATGGCAGAAGGGGCAAGGAGTTAGTTCTCTGGGCCCTCTTTTGTAAGGGCATTAGTCACATTCTTGAATTCTCCACCTTCATGACCTAAGCAGCTCCTGAAGGACAGACCTCCAAATACCATCACACTGGGGCTCAGGTTTCAACATATGAATTTTGGAGGGGCACAAACATCCCGTCCAGAGCAGGCACTGTGCCAGGCACTAGGGCAATAACGCTGAAAAAGAGCCAGCACCTCCTTGCAGAAAACTTCCGAGTTTGGCAGAAGATTATCTATCAGATCCATGAATTCTAATGTGGAGAAGGTATAGAAACTCTAATTTGGTCTAGAGGTGGAAGGACAGACCCCGTAACCATGCTCAAGAAAGCCCAGCATTTTCCTTAGCGAACTCAGTGAAAACAATAATTTAAATATCATATGTCATTAGCTGTTTTCCTGTTTTTAATCACTCACCTCAAGTCAGGCTATTCATTCCTGAAGATTAAAAGCATTAGTCTTTATAACGCAGTAACAGAGTTTTCTTATTGGGTAATTAAAAGTTGTAAAGTTCCTCAAAGGAAGCGGACCTTTTGAAAACAGCAACCCTGATAAAAGGTGCAAATCTGGATCATAAGCCTGAGGCAGGTCGCAGCTTGTAAAGCTGGTTGCCGCACATGTAACTCTTCAACTGTGCTGTCTCATTGCAACAGAAACCTGAGATGGGATTCCACTCGTTTCATGGAATTTTCATTCTAATTGTTCCTCGGCTCGGTATCCTCAGTGTGACCGCTGAATAATGCCACTCAACAAATCCTTTTCCCTTGGTCTTTCACTTGGGTAACTCTAAATCTATTTTTCTACTGGGCATGTGGCTGTCTGAGTCTCACTAGCACGAGTAGGATTGAAGAAGTATCCTGAAGAATCTGCATGTAGTCTATGGAGATGCTCCCCTTAGATCTACAGAGTTTCACAGGAACTAGCTGTTGGGTTAAGAAAACATATACCCAAACATACAATGACATCAGGCCTCCTTCCCTGACGCCAGCTGGGCATTTGATGTGGTGACATTCTGCAGCCATGCGATGCCAGTTTCATGATTCACATTGTTAACCTTTGGAAATGCTGAACATGCACGAATGACCCTAAATCTTACCCCACTGTATAAGAAACACTATTTGTAAATAGTCTATTCCCTGTTGTAGCACTTCAACTTGGAGAAAGTTACTCGGCAACTCAGGCAGTAAGCTCCATGTGTGATGTAACTATGGTCACCATTTACAAGTGGCTTTAGCTTATCTCTTTGGCTACTAATTAACTGTCATCAGCATTTATCCTAAATTATTTTGTCCTATTATTATTCATCCTATCATTGTTCTCACATACCTCCGTAAAAAAAGTGAATCAGAAGCAATACCTTCAAGATTTGAAGATCAAGTTTCCTTCATGTTACCACCTCATCATCCAGATGGAAGAAATCCGATGAGAGTTCACATGACTTAACATTTGACTTCTCAGACACTCTTCAATCATGCAACTGTGGAGAACAGTCCAAATGGTAGGCCAGCTCCATCCTGAAATCATTCGTTGTCCTTTCAGAATAAAACATGAGAAATGCTCCTACAGTTCCAACACAGATATCGAGAGACCTATGTTCAGAAAAGTCACATATGAGAGCCCTTGTTTCCAAAATCATTTTCTAACAAGGATTCATAATATAAAAATAGCTTTGATGGTATCTATTTTAAATTTTAACTTCAGCACAATAGAAAAATTAATGAACATGTAGCATGCAACACTTTAAGAGTGTCCAATGAGTCACTTCAACAGAGATGGTGTCAGAGGTCAACAGTTTGTAACAGCTTCTGAGGGTCATCTACAGTTTAACTCTTTTGTGAACACTGTAGACCTAATTCCATAATAAGTAAGACAGTGAGTAACTTACCCAAATTAGTTCTTTATGGAATTTTGCCCATATAACTATTAATCTCAAAAGGATCAGCTTGTAATACCCAGGTTTCATCCACAGTATCCAACTCTAAGCGTGTAGCGAAGTCCAAACGTGATCACAGCTGTGTATCTAAATATCCACCGGAGAGTGACTGCATGCTTTCTCTTGTCGGCCATTGTGTTCAGTGCTTCACAGACCAGATCTTTTAACCTCACGTCAGCCCTATTATTTTCTATATAATTGTATTACATGTTAGGTTATTATTATATTACTATTCTTGTTTCTCAGATGAGTCACAGAGATTTTGATAAGCTCTTCGCAGTCTGATAGTAAACACACGGCAGAGTGGGGGCTGAGACGCAGTTTAAGTGGCTGTCAGATGTCCAAACATCCAACCCGACCTTATATGACCTCTTGGCAGCGTTTCATTCACCCTCACCTTTCTTCCCGCGTAAAGAATACCACGTTACTCTGTTTAATTTTGGCCCAGAGATTGGGATATGGCAGAAAAGAGGCCAACTGCTCATTTGACAAATGACGCTTTTAAACTGGGAAAGTTGAATTGGTGCTGCTGCCATGGCAACTGACCAGGAGAATTTCCTGATAGTTGAGAAACTGCTGGGGCGAGAAAGAGGTCCCGCTGGTTAGCAGGCTTGCTGAAAATGAAGAAAGATTTTTTAAAGTCACAAAGCTGAAGCTACATCCTAATCACAGAAACTATTTCCAATATGTTTGAAATTTTAATGTATTTCAAATTTATTTGCACCATCAGTGGAGATGTATTGTGTAGGCTGTGTGAAACTAAATGATCAGCGTGACTAAATTTTTAACCGGTGATCTTTATATTTTGGGTAGGAAATAAGGTAGAAGAGTCAAAGATAAATAACACTGAGAAGTAGGGAAAGGGTACTGAAATCAACACTTGGGTAAAAAGATATTTAATTTATTTAGAGGAACAAGGTCTTGAGATCGAGTGTTTTAATGAAGAGTCTTCCATTTGCAGTTACAAAAATACAAACCAAACTGGCTTAGGTAGAAAAAGGGCTTTAATGACTCATGTAACTGAAAAGTTCAGGAGATACGTCTGGCTCATCAGAGTCAGATGCTCACATATTATCCTCAGGCATCTGTTCTGCTTCACTTCCCGGGTCGCCTTTCTTCTCAGATTGTTTGTTTGTGGTAATCCAGACAATCTTTGTGGTAGTCCTAGCAACTCCAGGCTTATAGCCTATCATCTTAACAACCATAACAGAAAGAAAATTCATCTTTCCTAGATTTGTCTACAAAAACCTCAGGACAGGCGCCCATTGGCTCACGTAGAGTCACATGTCTATCCCAGATCCACCAATCAGTGCAGGAGAGGAGGGAGCTGTCTGACTCCGGGTCTGGTCGGATAGCCACTCCCAGAATAATGCGGGAAAGTAGCAGAAGGAAAGGAAAGTAGGGCCACTATTATCTAAGGAAGGAAGGAACCATGTTTTGAAGGCAGAAATAACAGGTTCCAAGGTCTGGAAGAAAGACTGTTCAGAGGTACTAATTCAGTTTCTGGCAGATAATGATTTTATCCTTTGACAAACTGTAAAGTACATGTCTGATAAATCTTTGAGCAACTCATACAGAGAATAATCACTGCAGAATTCAGCATAGAGATGGGAAGAATGGAAACTCCTCCATGCATCCCAAACATCACCAACACGTCACTGCATTTTCACCATTAGAGTCTAATTCCTTTGGGTCTTGAAAACATTTCCAATTTTAAGAATCTTTTATTCAAATGCAAGCACCCAATGGAGAAGCTGTACTTCAAACCTTTAGCAATTGTCTGAGACATCGAAATGGAGTGATAGGAGAAGGTCAGGGTGCCGAGGTGAGAAGTTGAAACATGCTGAGGGGAAATTGTGCCAACCACAAAGTTGGCCTAGTGCTGACTGCAGACACAAACAGCCATCCCTGAATGTGATGGGTGGTAATGACGGATTCACATACTCACCTGTATATATGATTTTTATTATAATAACTGTTTCAATACAAAAGTAACACATGTTCATTTTAGGAAATTTGAAAGATACAGATAAATTAAAAGAATATAGAAATCCCCCAAAACCGTCAACTACAATCTAACCATGAGAAAAACATTAGAGAAATTCCAGCAATGGAGCATCCACTACTCCTCAAAACCGTCCAAGTCAGTAAAAAAAACAGATGTCTGAGACTCTGTCCCAGCCAAGAGAAACCTAAGAAGACATGATGACTAAATGTAATGTGGTATCCTGGTGGGATCCTGGTAGGAACAGAAAAATAGCTTTAGATACAAAATAAATGTGAAGAAAGCATGGACTTTAGTTAAGAATAATGTTTCAATATTGGTTCGTTAACTGTAACAAATATACTCATGTAAGATGGTTAATAATAGAAGAAACCAGATGTGGGGTATGCGGGAACTCTGTATGACCTCAGTATTCTGCAAACCTAAAACTGTTCTGAATATAAAGCCTACTTAAATTTCATTTTAAAAATCAGCTGTAATCCCCCCTCCCAGAGTACACATACTGATGTAAGAGTATCTGTATTTATACATGTTTTGTCTCTGCATAAATTCCCTTTTTTTTGGATTATGTTTTATTCTTATTAACAATAAATTATGAACGTTGTCAGTGTTGAGAACATTTTTGGGTGGCCATATTTTTAGTGACTACATATACATATATATGCTTGAACTTATTTGCCTAACAGACATTTAGTTATTTCCCATTTTTCACACACTGTTTAGGGTTTTGCTCGTCTTTTTTATTTTTTCATCATATATCGCACATGGTATTTTAAATACTGCTTACATCACTCACAGTACATTATAAACACGTCCTCAAGTCAATGAACACGATCTACAACATACAGAGCCAAAATCTGGACCCTCGGTAGCCGCAGCCACTAGCTAGCAATACTCCAAATTCTGTTAAGCGGGGCTTCATAAAAATCATGAAAGAACATAGAATTATATCATGAATGAAGTACAGTTTATTATCAGGCTTAAGTAGGAATTTACATTAAACAACCAGAACCAGAACACTCACCTAATTACGACGTCATTCTCTTCTTAACTAGCAATATCTCCACAGTAAGAGAAGTGGCCCAGAGACAGTTCGCTGTCCTGGGTCTGGTTCTTTGTAGACCTATTTTTGGGGTTATCTGCTGGTCCTTGCTGCATTCTATCTGCACCTGCAGACCACACCAAACATCATTACATGGTATCAGGATTTACCTACAAATTTCAGAGAACTCCTAGCCTTTATGCAATTACTCAAAGGTTGTTTTTTTTTTTAAATACCAAATCCTTATTTCCTTGGTTTTAACCATACCTATTTTTATTTTCTACTTTCTTGGTCCTAACCACATCTGTTTTACTTGCTATTTTATAGATTCTAATTATGTAATGAGATAAGCCATGTAGAACACTCAGCATGACACACAGTAATTAGTCCAGCAGTGTTATTGGTTACTATGATCTATACACATGCTGTGAACACAACTCTCCACAGAATGACTACTCTAAAATGTCTCACTGTGGCAGCAGAAAGAGTCTTAAAGCTTCCCCTAGCTTTTGGCAGGAAAGGATCAATTTCTGTCCTGTGTAGCTCCTGAAAGCCCTCCGGCTTCTCCATTTTATAGATGTCACTCTATATGTATTCCTCATGTATCACAATACCCCTCCCAGCAGCTGTAACAATAGTTTAAAAAGCAACCTTTTTGCTGCCTCACCAGGTCCCTTCTGTGGAACGTTAATCATAACGACATGCATGTTGTATTTGCACATCTGAACAGTTAACCGGGTTTCTGACTTACAGATGTATAAGGAATGTGAACATTTATTACATAAACTGTAATCTAGCTGTGCCTTCATTATCCCATTTGTGACCTGGGAATTACAAATCATTTGCAATACTCCTGTTTACACAACAACTTTGGAAATACCAAGATAACGGTAATTAAGCTCTGGTGGACTAAAAAGCCTCAGAAAGAAGTATGGCATGAGGACCTCACTAACATAGTGCTGATTTGCCATGGCTGTACTTAGATACCACTGTTTAAATACAAAAAGGCTCTGTCTACAGTTTGCTGCTCCCCAAACCCTGCGTTTCTTTAAGTTAAGAAAACCTCTTTTCATATTTCCATTTCTTGTTTACTTGCTATCAGTCTATCCACAGACATCCTAATTCTCCACCCATTTATGAGTTACATTACTATGGTTGCTTCTTCAGTCAGTCCCCCCATGTGGACCCCAGTCTCTGTGGGTTATTGATTATTTAAGTGTTTGACCCTATCTAGCTTCCCTCCTGTTTCTTCATGCTCCTTGTTCTTCTTGTGGTCTATTTCATACAGATCTCCACCTAAGCTTTTCACTCTCCACTTTGCATCTAGTTAGACAACAGAACAGAGCCACATCACCTGCTCCTGCCGTGGCTCAGTGAATGGTGTCCACATTAAGGAATAAACTGTCCCCAGATTTCTTAGACTTCCCGGGGAGAGGCTGGCTGGGCCTGCTTAAGCTCTGTTCCTTCACACAGAAGAGGTCCTGAGCAAACTGGCAAAAGAGACAGAGTCTATCCTGGGCCCACTTGGAAACCTCCTGGTTGCTTAAGCCCATCGCTTCTCCTAACAGCTTAGATTTTACTCTTCTCCCTTCTTAAAATTTACTGTTCCCATATTATATAGTCCTACAGGGCTTTCACCTACCAGTCCAGGCTGACATGTAAATGAAAAGTGATGTATTTTCCTACTCAGCAAAGATAATTGTACCTTAACAAGAATCTTCTGGAATAATGGTGTAACCCAAAGAAAAGCCTCAGAAGGAGCAATCTTCCAACTCTAAGAAGACTGCTGGAGGAGAGGCATTAAGACAAATAAAGCTTTCCGCATTTCTGAAATGACAGGATGTAAGCAGCCCTCTATTCTTCTTAAGGGTAGGACCCGTCCTTAAAGGGCACATATGTCCTTGTAAGAAGTGTCACTAGATGCAAAGTGGGGAGAACTGGACAGTGTTAATCTTACGGACATTAGCCTGAAGGAAGAGAGCATCCCATTTACTTTACCGCTTTGCCTGGGAGAAAAGAAAGGGGATGACCATTTATTGAAATTCAGCTATGGGCTAGCCATTGTGCTGGGACTTCTCATTAATCCTAAGAACAGCCACCATTTATTAAGTGTTTGTTTTGTGCCATATCCTGGACTAAATGTTAAATATATTGCTTATTTGAATTCTCCCAATAACCAATCCTATAATAAATCCTATAGTATCCTAAAATCGTGTATAAATATTATCTCCCATTCTACCAGCTGGGAAGAAAAGCTAGAGAAATCACCTTGCCCAATGCCCTGGAGTTAGTCAGTGGCAGAGGAGTCCAGCTTTGAGTTAACTCCAAAACCTGTGCTCCCAACACAGTCCTGTAAGATACCTATTATGGCCCCATATTTCAGGTAAGGAAACTGAGACTCGGGGAAATTAAGTAATTTACTCTATGTCTCAGAGCCAGTCAGTGGTGGACCTTGCTTCTTCAACTCAGGTCTGCCTGAGTACAGTGCCCATGAGCTCCCTACCCAAAGACTTTTATTCAAGTACATGGTAATTCCAAGATAAATAATGTGAGTGAAAGCCAGAAGATACATACACAAAGCAAAATGAGCTGTCCTCAAAGTAAAAACTGACATAAATATCTACAACTATTAGTGTGTTGATCTCCAAATGTCTTTCTCTCAATTTCATTATCACCACACTTCAACGTAGAATGAGGAAGTTCTCAGCTGTTGAAGGAAAGCTCTGAATATATTTGCTATAGGTAATTGCTTATGTTGCTTATTCTGACAAAATCCAGAATGGTAGGAGCACAGAGGGTAGAAAGAGAATAGAGCCAAGGTGGACTACTTGAAAAGCAGTGTGCAGTGGTGTTGACACAAAATTATTCTGAGGAAGAGGTCAGCAAGGGTGTGAAGGAAGTGAACAATTGAGGAAAGAATTAAACTTGGGAGGAAGTTGGAAAGAAGGAGGGAAACAGAGAAGAGACATGCAAAGGCTTCCAACCACTCTGCGGAAGGAGAAACACCAGCAAGGACCTCACCTTTCTCTAGAGCCATCTCTGCGTGGTGCTGGCTCTCCACAGTCCAAGAGGGCTGATGGGTGCCTTTGTCTGCACTTCTGTAGGGAAAATGGAAGTTCCTATGGCCAGGATCCTCACCTGACCCTAAACTACTTGATGATATAACTGGCCTACTGCTAGGCTAATACTTGCACAACCGTTGGCAATAAGCCATTAGTGTCAGTGTTACTGTCTGAAGAGCTCCACCCAGTGCTCTTCCTGGAGGCAAAGACAGAGATGGACTGCAGACTTTCCAGATGCAGACATGATTCTAACACCCAACCTGTCACCTAAAGAATAAATCTTGGTATAAACCCTTATATCCCCAATGTTCCATTATTGTTATTCAGTCTCACCAAATCCAGAGTGAACTTTCCCAGGGCTGGAACCCTCCAGCGAGACAACTTTCCTGGAGCTGATTCCATGATCTCATTTCCAGGACCCCCAGCTGTAAGCCAGGCTGGAATTCTGCCAGACCCTCTGGGCATTCCACACAGGCACTGAAGGGAGTAAGCGCATAGAGTGAAGGGTGCCAGCCAGAGGACAGGGTATTGATTTGGGGGCTGGCAGACTTAGTTCCAATCTCAGCTCTAACACCCAAAGTTTAACTTCTTAGTGCCTCCCTTTCCCAACTGTAACATGGATTCACTGTGCCAGCGTCATGAGGTTGGAAAAGTAGACATGATGATGTGTGTGAAATCATGTTGCATACTGCCCCGCACACAGACATGTAAGTCCTTTCACCTGGCATGGGGCCTTTTAATGTAAGAAGATATCAGTTCTCCCTACTTGGCTTTAAATGATGACTAATTGTTTCACCTCCTCCCATCGAGTCTAGCTGAAAGCCATAGTCCTCTTCAACATCCATATCAAATTATTTTTAATATTTTCATGAAACCAAATCTTAAACCTTTAGCTATGGCTTTGATTTACAGAAACATCCAAAAATCATCCAGCACCAAACTCGGTAAATAAGCTAGATAATATTTTGTTGGTGGTGGTTTTAAAATATAAATGGAAAGAGTAAAAGAAGGAAAGGAGGGGGAGTGGAGTAAGGAAGGAGGGAGGGAAGGAGGCAGAAAAATGCCCTGAGATACATTCTCAGGCAACCCAAACTGACAAAATGCTAATCCAAAAGGGAGTTACACCAGGGCTAGCAATTTGGAACAAGAATCTACTCTGAAGGGGATCACAGGGTAACATTTATTTGGGTATGAATGTTTTTTTGGACTTAACATTTTTAGAAAGGCCTGCAGTCACACTGTGTGCCTCTGGAAACAGGACCAAGGGAGGTATGGAAAGATGGAAATCCTCCCTCCGAGATGCGGTTTGGACTCGTCTGGTTATAACCCCCTGGCTGGCTTTCTCTGTACCTCTAAAATGTAAAATAGACTGCAGCGTATCTACCCCTACTGTTTCCTCTGCTTTTACAAGGTATCCTGAGAAATAGCACAGAAACATCAGTCTTAAAAATGAAATGAAGAGAAGTGGGTTCCAATGCTGATAAGATGTGTAACATTGGACCTTACTTATCCTCTCTGAGCCTTAGCTTCCTCATCTGATCATTTGTAAAACATTGTGGCTAATTTAAAGTCATTTTCGACTAACACATCGTGTGACTGTTGCCACTTCCCTCTCTCCTTAGACACCCCTTCGATAGATGCACAAGTGGATTTACCAGGAAGATATAAAGCTCAAGATCAGGGGCCACTCACCTACACAGGGACCTTCTTGAGCTCCGGGAGGGGCCGTGGGTTCACATGATCATATCTTTTTTGTAAAATTTGCAAAGTACATATTTTTGTGTTCCTTTCCTTTTTTTTTCTTTTTTTCTTCCTTAAGGCATTATTGATATACACTCTTATGGAGGTTTCACATGAAAAAACAATGTGGTTACTACATTTACCCATATTATCAAGTCCCCACCCATACCCCAATGCAGTCACTGTTCATCACTATAGGAAGATGCCACAGATTCATTATTTGCCTTCTCTGTGCAACACTGTATTCCCCATGATCCACCACAAGATGTGTACTAAACAAAATACCCCTTAATCCCTTTCTCCCACCCTCCCCACCTGCCCTCCCACACCCCTCCCCTTTGGTAACCACTAGGTCCTTCTAGGAGTCTCTGAGTCTGCTACTATTTTGTTCCTTCAGTTTTGCTTCGTTGTTATACTCCACAAATGAGGGAACTCATTTGGCACTTGTCTTTCTCTGCCTGGCTTATTTCACTGAGAATACTATCCTCCAGCTCCATCCATGTTGTTGCAAATGGTAGGATTTGTTTCTTTCTTATGGCTGAATATATTCCATTGTGTATATGTACCACCTCTCCTTTATCCATTCATCTACTGATGGACACTTAGGTTGCTTCCATATCTTGGCTATTGTAAAAAGTGCTGCAGTAAACATAGGGGTGCATATGTCTTTTTGAATCTGAGAAGTTGTATTCTTTGGGTAATTTCCAAGTAGTGGGATTCCTCGGTGAAACGGTATTTCTATTTTTACTATTTTGAGGAACCTCCATATTGCTATCCACAATGGTTGAACTAGCTTACATTCCCACCAGCAGTGTAGGAGGGTTCCCCTTTCTCCACATCCTCGCCAACATTTGTTGTTCTTAATCTTTTCGATGCTGGCCATCCTTACTGGTGTGAGGTGATATGTCATTGTAGTTTTAATTTGCATTTCCCTGATGCTTAGTGATATGGAGCATCTTTTCATATGTCTGTTGGTCACCTGAATTTCTTCTTTGGAGAACTCTCTCTTCATATCCTCTGCCCATTTTTTAATCTGGTTATTTGCTTTTTGGGTGTAGAGGCATGTAAGTTCTTTATATATTTTGGATGTTAACCCCTTGTCGGATATGTCATTTACGAATATATTCTCCCAGACTGTAGGATGTCTTTTTGTTCTGTTGATGGTGTCCTTGCCGTACAGAAACTTTTTAGTTTGATGTAGTCCCATGAGTTCATTTTTGCTTTTGTTTCCCTTGTTTGAGGAGATGCATTCAGGAAGAAGTTGCTCATGCTTATATTCAGGAGATTTTTGCCTATATTGTCTTCTAAGAGTTTATGGGTTCATAAATTACACTCACATCTTTGATCCATTTTGAGTTTACTTTTGCGTATGGGGTTAAACAATAATCTAGTTTCATTCTCGTGCATGTAGCTGTCCAGTTTTGCCAAAACACCAGCTGCTGAAGAGGCTGTCATTTCCCCATTGTATGTCCACGGCTCCTTTATCATATATTAATTGACCATATATGTGTGGGTTTATATCTGGGATCTCTAGTCTCTTCCATTGGTCTTTGGGTCAGTTCTTGTGCCAGTACAAAATTGTCTTGAGTACTGTGGCTTTGTAGTAGAGCTTGAAGTTGGGGAGCATAATCCTCCCAGCTTTATTCTTCCTTCTCAGAATTGCTTTGGCTATTCGGGGTCTTTTATGGTTCCATATGAATTTTAGAAGGATTTTCTCTAGTTCATTGAAGAATGCTGTTGGTATTTTGATAGGAATTGCATTGAATCTGTAGATTGCTTTAGGCAGGATGGCCATTTTGACAATATTAATTCCTCCTATCCATGAGCATGGGATGTGTTTCCATTTATTGGTATCTTCTTTAATTTCTCTCATGAGTGTCTTGTAGTTTTCAGAGTATAGGTCTTTCACTTCCTTGGTTAGGTTTATTCCTAGGTATTTTATTCTTTTTGATGCAACTGTGAATGGAATTGTTTTCCTTATTTCTCTCTCTACTAGTTCATTGTTAGTGTTTAGGAATGCCAAAGATTTCTGCGTGTTAATTTTGTATCCCACAACTTTGCTGAATTCAGATATTAGATCTAGTAGTTTTGGAGTGGATTCTTCAGGGTTTTTTATGTGCAATATCATGTCATCTGCAAACGGGCACAGTTTAACTTCTAACTTGCCATTCTGGATGCCTTTTATTTCTTTGTATTGTCTGATTGCCGTGGCCAGGACCTCCAGTACTATGTTGAATAGAAGTGGAGAGAGTGGGCATCCTTGTCCTGTTCCCGATCTTAAAAGAAAAGCTTTCAGCTTCTCACTGTTAAATATAATTTTGGTTGTGGGTTTTTCATATATGGCCTTTATTATGTTGAGGTACTTGCCCTCTATAACCATTTTGTTGAGAGTTTTTATCATGAATGGATGTTGAATTTTGTCAAATGCTTTTTCAGCATCTATGGAGATGATCATGTGGTTTTTCTCCTTTTTGTTGATGTGGTGGATGATGTTGATGGATTTTCGAATGTTGTACCATCCTTGCATCCCTGGAATAAATCCTACTTGATCATGATGGATGATCCTTTTGATGTATTTTTGAATGCAGTTTGCTAATATTTTGTTGAGTATTTTTGCATCTATGTTCATCAGGAATATTGGTCTGTAATTTTCTTTTTTTGTAGTGTCTTTGCCTGGTTTTGGTATTAGAGTGATGCTGGCCTCATAGAATGAGTTTGGAAGTATTCCCTCTTCTTCTACTCTTTGGAAAACTTTAAGGAGGATGGGTATTAGGTCTTCACTAAATGTTTGATAAAATTCAGCAGTGAAGCCATCTGGTTCTGGCACTTTGTTCTTAGGTAGGTTTTTAGTTACCAGTTCAATTTCGTTGCTGGTAATTGGTCTCTTCAGATTTTCTCTTTCTTTCTGGGTCAGCCTTGGAAGGTGTATTTTTCTAGAAAGTTGTCCATTTCTTCTAGGTTATCCAGTTTGTTAGCATATAATTTTTCATAATATTCTCTGATAATTCTTTTTATTTCTGTGGTTTCCATATTGATTTTTCCTTTCTCATTTCTCATTCTGTTTATGTAAGTGGACTCTACTTTTTTCTTGATAAGTTTGGCAAGCGTTTTATCTATTTTGTTTATTTTCTCAAAGAACCAGCTACTACTTTCATTGATTCTTTGTCTATGTTTTATTCTTCTCAATTTTATTTATTTATACTCTAATCTTTATTATGTTCCTCCTTCTACTGACTTTGGGCCTCATTTGTTCTTCATTTTCTAGTTTCGTTAATTGTGAGTTTAGACTGCTCATATGAGATTCTTCTTCTTTCCTGAGGTGGGCCTGTATTGCAATATACTCTCCTCTTAGCTCGGCCTTCGCTGCATCCCACAGATTTTGCGGTGTTGAATTATTGTTGTCATTTGTCTCAATATATTGCTTGATCTCTGTTTTTATTTGGCCATTGATCCATTGGTTATTTAGGAGCATGTTGTGAAGCCTCCATGTGTTTGTGGGGTTTTTCACTTTCTTTGCGTAATTTATTTCTAGTTTCATACCTTTGTGGTCTGAGAAACTGGTTGTACAATTTCAGTCTTTTTTAATTTACCGAGGCACTTTTTGTGGCCTAGTATATGATCTGTTCTTGAAAATGTTCCATGCGCACTTGAGAAGAATGTGTATTCTGCTGCTTTTGGGTGTAGAGTTCTGTATATGTCTGTTCGGTCCATCTGTTCTATTGTGTTGTTCAGTGCCTCTGTCTCCTTACGTATTTTCTGTCTGGTTGATCTGTCCTTCAGAGTGAGTGGAGTGTTGAAGTCTCCTAGAATAAATGCATTGCATTTTATTTCCCCTTTGAACTCTGTTACTATTTGTTTCACATATGTAGATGCTCCTGTGTTGGGCGCATAGATATTTATAATGCTTATATCTTCTTGTTGGATGGACAATTTTATCATTATGGAATGTCCTTCTTTGTCTCTTGTGATTTTCTTTGTTTTGAAGTCTGTTTTGTCTGATAGAAGTACTGCAACTCCTGCTTTTTTCTCCCTATTCGTTGCATGAAATATCTTTTTCCATCCCTTCACTTTTAGTCTGTGTATGTCTTTGGGTTTAAAGTGAGTCTCTTGTAGGCAGCATATAGACGGATATTGTGTTTTTTATCCATTCAGTGACTCTGTGTCTTTTGATTTGTGCATTCAGACCATTTATATTTAGGGTGATTATCAATAGGTATGTACTTATTGGCATTGCAGGCTTTAGATTCGTGGAGGTTTAAGGTTAACCTCCTTACTATCTAAGAGTCTAACACAACTCACTTAATATGCTATTACAAACATAATTTAAAGTTTCTTTTTTTTCCTCCTCCTTTTTCTTCCTCCTCCATTCTTTATATATTAGATATCATATTCTGTACTGTTTGTCTATCCCTTGATTGACTTTGGGGATAGTTAATTTAATTTGGCATTTGCTTAGTAATTAGCTGTTCTACTTTCTTTACAGTGGTTTTATTACTTCTGGTGATAGCTATGAAACCTTAGGAACACTTCCATCTACAGGAATCCCTACAGAATACACTGTAAAGATGGTTTGTGGGATGTAAATTCTCTCATATTTTGCATATCTGGAAATTATTTAATCACTCCTTCAAATTTAAATAATAATCTTGCTGAATAAAGTATTCTTGTTTCAAGGCCCTTCTGCTTCATTGCATTAAATACATCATGCTACTCCCTTCTGGCCTGTAAGGTTTCTGTTGAGAAGTGTGATGATAGCCTGGTGGGCTTTCCTTTGTATGTGACCTTAGTTCTCTCTCTGGCTGATATTAATAGTCTGTCTTTGTCCTTGATCTTTGCCATTTTAATTACTATATGTCTTGGTGTCGTCTTCCTTGGGTCCCTTGTGTTGGGAGATCTGTGCACCTCCATGGCCTGAGAGACTATCTCCTTCCCCAGATTGGGGAAGTTTTCAGCAATTACCTCCTCAAAGACACTTTCTATCCCTTTTTCTCTCTCTTCTTCTGGTACCCTTGTAAGGCGCATATTGTTCTGTTTAGATTGGTCACAGAGTTTTCTCAATATTCTTTCATTCTTAGAGATCCTTTTTTCTCTGTGTCTCAGCTTCTTTGTATTCCTCTTCTCTAGACTCTATTTCATTTATCGTCTCCTCCACCATATCCAATCTGCTTTTAATACCTTCCATTGTGCTCTTCAAGGATTGGATCTCCGACCAGAATTCATTCCTGAGTTGTTGAATATCTTTCCGTACCTCCATGAGCATGTTAATGATTTTTATTTTCAACTCCCTTTCAGGAAGAGTCATGAGGTCAATGTCATTTAAATCTTTCTCAGGAGTTGTATGAATAATTTTACTCTGAACCAGATTCCTTTGGCATTTCATATTTGTGTATGGCACACTCTAGGGCCCAGAACCTCTACTCCCTGGAGCTTCTCAGCCCCTGAATCAATGTTGGGGATTGCAGGGGAGTGGTATTTGTGCCTGGGGGAGGAAAGAGCTGTTTCCTGCTTCCCAGCTACTGTGACTATCTCCACTGCCTGAATCAGTGGGCCAAGCACACAGGTATAAGCCTCTATGCTTTGCATTTGTAGTTGCTGTAGATAGATCTTCCCTCTAGCTGGACTAATGCTAGTGTAGGGTTTAACCATTTGCGAGGAGGTTGGGCTGACTGGGAGAAAGGCACAGTATGCTGCATATCATGGAGGGGTCCTTAGAGCAGTATAGCCAGCCAGGGAGCTGGAGCACCTGAAGATCATCTAAGGTGGACGATTTATTTTTCCTCCTTAAATATGAGAGTCTATATGGCAAAGCTCCCAACCTGCTGGGCAGAGTGCCCCTGGACAAATATGTCTACCTGTCCTCTCTTCTGAGCAGTAAGCTCTGTGCAATTCTTGCCCCTTTAGCACTAGCCCTCTTGCTAAGGGCTTCCTTGTTAGGGAGTCTCTCAGACTGCCTGCCTTTCTTTTGTCCCAGATCAGCCTGATATGGATCCCTGCTTTCCACAAGTGGCTGGAATCTCAGCCTCTCCAGAAATTTTGCCTGTCTTAGCTTTCCAATCCCGTAATCACAAAAGTATCATGCAAGCACCATGAAATATAGGTTTGTGCTACCACAGCAGATCTCCAGAGTTAGGTATTCAGCAGTCCCAGGCCTCCACTCCTCCCTGCTCTGTTTCTCTTCCTCCCGATGGTGAGCTGGGGCGGGGGAAGGGCTTGGGTCCTGCCAGGCTACAGCTTTGGTACATTACCCAGTTCTGTGAGGTCTGCTCTTGTCTGCAGGTGTATGCAGTCTGGCGCAGTCCTCTTTCCTGTTGCTCTTTCAGGATTCATTGTATTAATTATATTTTCGTATTATATGCGGTTTTAGGAGGAAGCCTGTGTCTTACCTCTCATGTCGCCATCTTTAATCTTGTATTCCTTTTCTTAAGGAGAACCTCCAACAGTGTTTAAGGTTCAAGCTTCACAAAATCTTGACCTGCCTCTGTAGTTAGGACATTTTTTGCCAAAACCACCAATAAATTTAGAGTTCACAGAAAGTAAACCAAATCATCAAGCCAGAAACTAGTTTAAAAAGCAACCACTTTCAAGCTCCTCACTTCTCATCTCCCCTTTGGCTTGTTTTGCTTTTTTTAGAGCAAGAAGCTCTGACCTTGAACAGCAAAATGGCTGATCCAAATTTGCAACCTGAATTGAAGTCATGAATTGCACTCCTGATAATAGGTTCCTGTTTTCCCCCGAGTACTGGGTCACTGAAAACATGTAGTGATCTACTTCAACAACAAGAAATTGCAAACTGCACAGAACCACCAGTGAAACTGGATATAGCCCAGTTGCCATCCCTAGAAGTTCAGTTTTCACTTCCCCTCATGTTTTTCTACATCATTTAAAATAGAGTAGCTGGTGGCTGTTTTTCAGGCATGGAAGAGATTATTTTTACCCTCAATTACAGGTACCAAAATAGCAGCTACTGCTCTGGGAATAGAGAATGGGATGGCATTTATTAAATTTGTTTTCAAGACAGTGTCAGTTTTCATAAAAGTTAGGTGTTTTATTTATTTATTTATTTTTAATGGTTTCTCCCAGTTGCTTTACGTCCCCTGGGGTTTACTTTCCTGGGTGACATCTTCAAATCCCAGGCCTCTGGATTGCCTTTGGGGTGCAACTAGCTATAAGTGTCGCTCACAAGCCATCTCCAGGCTCTTGGAGTCGGCACCGAGGCCCCCGGACCACCCTCTTTCAGGCCGCACCCAGTGTGTTTTCCGGCTCCACTCCTCATGGGGAATATCAGCTATGGAGAGTTCCATTCCCAGAGGGAGTCAGTTGCCATTCAGTTACTAAACAGGAATTCTGAGTCCAGCTGCAGGGAAGCCAGGATAAACGCCCTTGGGGGGTAAACTACACACAAACGTATTTATTCAACTTGTTGGGAATGTAAGCTACTAAGTCATATTTCACAAGCCACTTATGCAATGGTCAGTCGCCTACTTCCCGAAATTTATACTGCTGGTGGTGCGGGTAGGAGAGATCTATCAAGGAAATTTTTCTAAACCAACAGTAATTATACAAGTATTAAACTCTACATTCCTTTGTCCTTGCAAATTGTTTCTTTCCAATATCTTATGCCCTCTGGCTCCTTGCTCTGCCTCAACCCATATCCAATGTTGTCCTATAAAGACATTACCTATCAAAAACATTTAGCATTCCTTAAAAAAAATATTGGTCAAGTGTCTACCTTGTGCAACACTGTGTTTTGCTCTGGGGGAGCAAGAATGAAGAAGAAATGATTTCTGCCTTCACTAAGTCTAGTGGGAGTGATGGAGACACACAGAGCACACAGTGCCTTTTAGTAAATGCTGTGACTGACAGCAAGATTCACTGGTGTGTTGTCTACATCTGAATTCGTACAAGTGCTTTTAGGGCTGCCTGGGAGGAATGTGCAGTGCAACCCTGCCCAGGATTTGACCAAAGGAACTCTGCAGTGATCCAAATATTTTCTTTGAAGAAAATGTTCTACTTTCAACATAAATAATTAATACCTGGTGTATTCGTTTTCCATGGCTGCCATAATACAATACCACAAACCTAGTAGATTTGAAAAACATTAATTTATTATCTCACAGGCCTATAGGTCAGAAGTTCAGCAGGCTAGACTCAGACTCTACTTAGAGTCTCACAAGGTCAAAGTCATGGTGTCAGTTGACCTGGGCTCTTACCTGGAAGCTCTAGAGGAGAATCTGTTTCCAGGATTATTTGGGTTGTTGGCAAAATTTATTTCCTTCTCATGGTCTCCATGTGACCCACTCTATCTTCAAGCCAATAATAGTGATCTGAGTCCTTCTCATATTTTGAATCTCTCTGCCTTCCTCTTTTGCTTTCAAGGACTCATGTGATCACACTGTATCCACCTGGATAATGCAGGATGCTTGCTATACTTTAATGTTGGCTGATTAGCAATCTTAATTACACCTGCAAAGTCCCTTTTGCCATGTAACAATATAACCATAGGACTAACACCAGGATCAGAGATCATGGGGACCAAATTTCTGCCTACTACAATCCATTCTGTAGCCCCTAGAGAGAGAGAAATATAACTTAATAGCTTACATTCCCAACAAGTTGAATCACATTCATCCCTCATGAAAAATGCATTCACCCCATCCCAAGGTCTCCAAAAGTTTCAACCCATTATAGCATCAAAATGCCACCGAAATCTCATCAGTCCAAAAGTCTCAAATCTCATCATCTCAATCATCTAAATCACGTCCAGATGAGGCTCTGGGTATACTTTATTAAGTAAAACTCTGGGTGCACAATTCTTCTCCATCTGCAAACCCATGAAACTAAAGAAACAAATTACCCACTCCAAACATACAAAGACAAGACAGGCATAGCATAACAGTTAAAGACATTCCTGTTCAGAAAGGAATAAACCACAGTGGGGACTTAGGGGCTGGAATATGTACGTGTGAATGTTGGTCCATCTCTTCAGAGCTTTTAAATCTTGTATTACGTATTTAACTTCTCTGAGACTCACTTGTAATATGGTAAGCATCGTAGTATCTAGTTCATAGAGATTTAGTGATAATTCAATGCATAAAAACACTGTGCGCCTGGGATCCAGTAAGTGCTCAATAAATCTTACTGTCATTTTCCCATTTAAAATCATTTTCCTTGTTTTTACTTTACATTTTTTGCCATTCCCTCCTTGTTAAATTGCATATAATATAGATATAATTCTATGGATTAAATAAGTATTATTTATTTTATTGTTTGAAGTAGGTGTGGTGTAGAAACTTTCATTATGAAAATATTTTCTATAAAGTAATTTATTTCACATTTTTACAGTGATCTGAACTAAAATAACAAGTTTTTCTTAAGTTTTACATTTTGCATTGCATCTTCATTTTCACACAGTTTCATTGTAACTTGTCAGAAATAATTCATTAATACACAATATCTTGCAAACTTCTTTCTGTTGCTTGAGTAGTATGTCAGTTTTTCCCAATATTTTGTCTGAAGAACTTTTATTTCAACCCTAAATAGGAAATTGGCAGTTAACCCTAACATAATAGCCAAAATTCATGGAAGTTCAATCACAAGAAAGAAACCTGTGATAGAGAGAATCAAAGGTTTTGAATTCTACACCTTACATCCATTAGAATGACTACTATCAAATAATAATAAGAGTAATAACAGAAAATAGCAAGTATTGGTGAGGATAGGGGGAAATTAGAATCCTTGTACACTATAAAGGGGATTGTAAAATGGTGCAACCACTATGGAAAACAGTGCGAAAGTGCTTCAGAAAATTCAAAATAGAACTACCATATGATCCAGGAATCCCATTTCTGGGTATATATCCAATAGAATTGAAAGCAGGTCTCAAAGAGATACTTGTTCATGCATGTATCTCTGTATAGTGTACAGAAGCACTATTCACAATAGCTAAGAGGTAGAAGCAAACCAAATATCAGTCACTGGATGAGTGGCTAAACAACGTGTGGTTGTATATTTATGACAGAACATTATTCAGCCTCAAAAAGGAAGGAAATCTTATCACCTGCTACAATGGATGAACTTTGAGGAGATTATGCTAAGTGAAAAACAACAGTCCCAGAAGGATAAATACTGAATGACTTCATTTCCATGAGTTATCTAATGTAGCGAAATTCATAGAAACAGAAAGTAGATGGCAGTTATCAAGGGAAAGGGACAAAGGAGAGTTGTTTAATGGGCATAGAGTTTCTGTTCTGCAAGGTGAAGAAGTTCTGGAGATCTATTTCAAAACAATATGAATACACTTAATGCTACTGAGCTGCATACTTTAATATGGTTAAGATGATAAAGGTTATACATTTTTTTACCACAATTAAAAAAAGCATAGAATGTACAACACCCAGAATGAACCCTCATGTAAACTATGGGCTTTGGGTGGCGATGATGTGTCTATGTAGGTTCACAGATTATAACAAATGCACCACTCTGGTGGGGGATGTTGATAGTGGGGGTAGTTGGGGGAGGCAGGAGCTATAACGGAACTCTGTTCTTTATGATCAATTTTTCTGTAAACCTAAAACTGCTCTAAAAAATGTTTTTTTTAAGTTCCAAATTCTCAGCTATATAAATATTGCAAACATCCAACAATACCTTTGGAAAGATCTAGCTTACTTAGTCATGTGTGAGGATGTCTGTGGATGGCCTTAAAGGCATCACCAGTGTGTTGTAATGTAAGTTATAACCTGTGGTTAACTCATGCTCCTTTGAGATTCACTCCTTTAGAATAGGCAGGACTTCCTGTTTCCTCATTGGCGCATAAGGACCACATTAAATGACCACTAAGTCTAATTTGACCAATGCACAAGGCTATGACTATAGGCTTATACGTGATTTTCACTGAGTAAAAAGTTGTAAAATAGATGACTGAACTTAGGATTTGCGTTTGTGATTCATGGTTATACAATACTTCCGAGATTCACCATTTAGAGATGAAATAAGAACGACCTTTTCTATGAATTACCACTCAGCTATTACTTGAATTTTCATATGCAATACCTAAAAGCAATTCAGTTGTCTTTCTTTTAAAATACTTCCAACCTTAATGTAAGTCACAATAAAATTTTTTAAAGATTGAAATGTTACAAAGTGTCCCTTCTGATCACAATGGGATGAAAGTAGAAATCAGTAGCAAAAGGAAAACCAAAAAAATCCACACATCTGTGGAATTAAACAACATACTTCTAAATAACCAGTGGGTCAAATAAAAAGTCACAAGGAAAATAAGAAAATACCTAGAGACAAATGGAAATGAAATTTATAGGATGCAGCAAAAGCAGTGCTAAGAGGTAAGTATAAAGCTATAAACACATATATTAAAAGAAGAAAGACCTTGAATTAACAAACTAGCTACACCTAGGAAAAGAACAAACTAAACCTAAAGCCAACAGGAGGGAAATAAGACATTGGAGCAGAGATAATGAAATGGAGAATTACAGAAGAAAAAAAAAGAACAACAAAAATAAAACAATAGAAACTAAGAGTTTGTGTTTTGAAAAGATCAACATAACTGACACTGCTAACTAGATTAACTAGAAAAAAAGATAGAAGACTCAAATAATCAAAATCAGAATTTAAAGAGGGAATATTATATTACAAGTGCCACAGAAATAAAAAGAGTTATAGGAGAATACGAACAATTGTATAACCTAAAAGAATGTATAAATTCCTAGAAACACACAACCTACCAAGACTGAATCATGGAGAAATAGAAAATTTAAACCAATCAATTAGTAAGAAAATGTAATCAGTAATCAAAAACTTCCTAACAGAGAAATTCTCAGGACCAGATTGCTTTACTAGAGAATTCTACCAAACAGTTAAAGAACTAACTACAATTCTTCTCAAATTTTTCCCAAAAAAATTGAATAGAAGAGAATACTTCCAAGCTCATTCAAAGATGCCAGCATTACCCTCAGACCAAAGCCAGGCAAAGACACTACAAACCAATATCACTGATGAACACTGATACAAAAATCCTCAACAAAATATTATTTTCAACAGCACACTATAAAAAATATATACCATGACCAAGTGGGATTTATTCCTGGAATGCAAGAATGGTTTGACATACAAAAATCAGTGTACTACATCACACTAATAGAATGAAAGATAAATGGGGCTACATCAAACTTAATCTTTTGTTCATCAAAGAACATCAACAAAGTGAAACGGCAACCTATTAATAGGAAGACTATTTGCAAATCATAAATCTGATAAAGAGTTAATATCCATAATATATAAAATTCTCTTACAATTCAACAGCAAAATACAAATAACCCAATTTTAAAAATACACAAAAGATTTAAATAAACATTTCTCCAAGAAGATGTATGAATGACCAACAAATATATGACAAGATGCTCTACTAATCATCAAGGAAATGTAAATCCAAACCACAATGAGAAATCATATCACATCCATTTGGATGGCTATCAAAAATATTTAAATAAACAACAAGTGTAACGACTGTGGGAAAATTGGAGCCCTTGTTCATTGCTGATGGAATAGTACAGCCACTATGGAAAATGCCATGGTGGTTCCTCAAAAAATTAAATGAGAACTATCATGTGATCCAGCAATTCCACTTCTGAGTATATATCAAAAGAATTGCCAGCAGGGTCTCAAGGAAATGTTTATACACTCATCTTCATAGTAGCTCTACTCACAGTAGCCAAGAAGTGGAAGCAACCAAAATGTACACCAATGGATGAATGGATAAGCAAAATGTGGTGTGTGTAAGAGTGTGTGTGTGTGTGTGTGTGTGTGTGTGTGTGTACACAAAATGAAATACTATGCTGCCTTAAAGAGGGAGGGAATCCTATCACATGCAAAACTAAGGATAAACCTTGAGGAAATTATGCTAAGTGAAATAAGCCAGTCACAAAAAGACAAATACTGGATGATTCCATTTATGAGTTATCTAAAGTAGTCAAGTTCATAGAGAAAGTAGAATGGTGATTACCAGGGACTGGAGGGAAAGAAAGGGGAACTATTGTTTAATGGGAATAGACTTTCTGTTTGCTAGATGAAAAAGGTCTTGGAGATCTGTTTCTCAACAGTTTAAATATACTAACACTACTAAACTGTATACCTAAATATGGTTAAGATGGTAAAATTGATGACATGCATTTTTTATCACAATAAAAAATACCTTCAATTCAGTTTTTTCACTACAACTCAATAGTGCCACTAGTTTAGCACCCCTGCTCCCAAATACACATTCAGTGATTTGGTGGGTGAGACTTACAAAAGGTAACAAGGCTAAAGCCACATGCAGGAGTGGCCTCATAAGCAGTAGAGCACAGTGGGACTGAAGATCGCCGGATCCCACCTCACTCACTTAGCCTCCATTCCCTTGGTCAAGGCACAGGCCACCAAGCCAGCTTATTCTGTCAATGGGCAAGTCCTCTCCTACAAGCATCAGGCAAGGCTGGATTCTCTTCCTGCCTTCATGGGCCCCAGAACAATTTCTATCCAAGGTCCTACGTTCTCTCTGCCATCTTCTCTTCCAACTTGTTTGTTTGCTTGCTTTTGCCTGGCCCCTTCAAGCTTTCATTCTGCTGTATGTCTGTTTATGTTTTGGGTCTGAAATGGGTCTCTTGTAGGCAGCGTAAAGATGGAGCTTGTTTATTCATCCACTCTGCCACTCCATGTTCTGTGGTTGGTACATTCAGTCCATTTATATTAAAAGTGATTATTGATAGATATGTACTACTGCCATTTTATTAATTCTTTTCTGGCTATTTTTTATAGCCTCTACTCTGTTCCTTTCTTCCTCTTATGCCTTTCTCTTGCTATTGATGTTTTTCTTTAGTGCTGCAATTGAGTTTCTCTTATTTATTTATTTATTTTTGTTAATTTGTGTGTGTGTATTCATTGTAGGCTTTAGTTTTGTGGTTAACGATGGTTCATGGATAGCTTCGTTACTATATAATAGTCTATCTTAAGTTGCTGGTTATTCTATTTCAAACACAATCTAAAGTACTTTTTTTTCCTTCTCCACATTTTTCATATTAGATGTCATAATCTTGCAGTTTTTGTGTATCCCTTGACTGATTTTGTGTTTAATTTCATACTTTCTTGGTAATTAGTTGGTCTACTACGTTTACTAGGGGTTTATTTTCACTTGTGAAAGCTAGTTAGCCTTAGGGACATTTCCACCTACAGCAGTTCCTTTAACATATCCTGCAAGGCTGGCTCAGTGGGGATGAATTCCTTCAACTTTTATCTGGAAATTATTTAATCCCTGCTTCATATTTAAATGATAATCTTGCCAGGTAGAGGATTCTTGGTTGGAGGTCCTTCTGTTTCAGTACATTAAATATATTATTTGCACTCCTTTCTGGCCTGTAGAGTTTCTGCTGAGAAGTCTGCTGATAGCCTGATGGAATTTACTTTATAAGTAATCTCCTTTCTCTCTTTGGCTGGTTTCAACACTATCTCCTTATCCTTGATCTTTGCCATTTTAATTTTTATATGTCTTTGTGTTGTCTTCCCAGGGCTCCTTTTATTAGAGGATCTCTGTGCTTCCATGGCCTGAGTGTCTATTTCTTTCCCCAGATTGGGGAAGTTTTTGACAATTATTTCCTCAAAGAGACTTTCTACCCCTTTGTCTTTCTCTTCTTCTGGTACCCCTATTATGCAAATACTATTTCATTTCGGTTGGCCACACAGCTCTCTTATCATTCTTTCATCATAGATATCCTTTATCCTTTCTATTCCTCTGCTTCTTTGTTTTCCTGTTCTCTAATTTCCATCTCATTCACCATCTCCTCAAGTTGCACTAATCTACTCTTAAATCCCTCCTTGTATGTTTCATCTCAGATACTGTATTCTTCAGCTCTGAGTGGCTCTTTTTTGGGTCTTCTACCTCTTTGCTGAAGTCCTCCCTGAGTTTTTGAATACTTTTCTGCAAATCTGTGAACATGTTTATGACTTTTATTTTGAAATCTTTATTAAGAAGATTGGTGGAGGTTCCGGGAAGATGGCGGCGTGAGCAGGGTGGCGGAAATCTCCTCCCAAACCCATATATATCTATGAAAATACAGCAAATTCAACTATTCCTAAAAGAGAGACCAGAATACACAGGACAGCGCACAGCCTGCATCTGCACCTGAGAGGACTTGGCACCCCATCAGGCGGATAAGATATGGAGCCGCGTCCCGGCGGGACCCAAGCACTCCCCCACCCCAGCGCTGGGAGGGAATGGAAGTACAGGCCTGTGAAATAACCAGCCCTGGTGATCTTGTGCAGGGAGCGCTGACACACATCACATGGTGTAGCAGAGATTGGAAAGGCAGAAGGTGCAGGTTTTGAGCTGGGAACACGCCCTGGTCCTGGCAGCCAGCTTCCAGGACCAAAGAAAAGCGGTCTTACGATCGTCCCAGCACACTCAGCCCAGCAGGCTGGGAGTCCTGGGGAATTTCAGACCCCTTGGCTGCCGAATGGGAAAAAGTAGTCGCACTGAAATTTCACACAGAGAACAATAGCCTCCCATTCGTTCCCGCTCCGCCAGAGCTGCAAAAGGCCCAGCGGAGCAGCGTGGCGACAACAGGGGAATAGTGGAGCAACAGCACCACCTACAGCATCCTTACAGAATCTACTCCCAGTGGGATTTTTTTTCTTTCTTTCTCTCTTACTTTTTTCTCTTTTTCTCTTTTCTTTCTCCTCCTTCTTTTCTTCCTTTTTGTTTTTAAGTCTTAAAGAGCCCAGCTGACACATGTGGCACCTGCCAGCAACCACTACTATAGCCATGAAAAGACAGAGGAATATGGCACAGACAAAGCTCACCCAGACAACACCAGAGAGGGAGCCTGAAGGGATGGAAAGGCACAATATTCCTGAAAAAGAATTCAGAACAAAACTCATAACCATGCTGATGGATCTACAGAGAAATATGCAAGAGCTGAGGGAGGAAGTGAGGGAAGTGAGGAAAGACAATGCAGAAAAGAGACAAGTGATCAGCGGGCTTAGCAGTAGACTGGACGAGATGCAACAGACTGTTAATGCAATAGAAATCAGAGAAGAGGAATACAGAGCAGCTGAGGCACAGAGATAAAAGGATCCCTAGGAATGAAAGAATATTAAGAGACCTGTGTGACCAATCCAAATGGAACAATATTCGCATTATAGGAGTACCAGAAGAAGAAGAGAGAGAAAAAGGGATAGAAAGTGTCTTTGAAGAAATAATTGCTGAAAACTTTCCCACACTGGGGAAAGAAATAGTCTCGCAGTCCACGGAAGCCCACAGATCTCACAACACAAGGGACCCAAGGAAGACAACACCAAGACACATAATAATTAAAATGGCAAAGATCAAAGACAAGGACTGAGTATTAAAGGCAGATAGAGAGAGAAAAATCACCTACAAAGGAAAATCCATCAGACTATCATCGGACTTCTCAACAGAAACCTTACAGGCCAGAAGAGAATGGCATGATATATTTAACGTAATGAAACAGAAGGGCCTCGAAGAATATTGTATCCAGCGTGATTATAATTTAAATATGATGGAGGGATTAAACAATTTCCAGAGAAGTGAAAGCTGAGAGAATTTGCCTCCCATAAACCACCTCTACAGGACATCTTAAAGGAACTGCTCTAGAGGGAAGCACTCCTTAGGCTAAAAAGATGCCACCAGAGAAAATAAAATCATAGAAAAGAAAGCAGACCATTGAAATACTAACTAAAGGCAAAGAATAAAACACCTAGTATATAAAGAATGGAGGAGGAAAAATAAGAAGGGAGAGAAATAAAGAAACATCAGACTGAGTTTACAATAACTTAACAAGAAAGTTAAGTTAGATTGTTAGATAGTAAAGAAGCAACCCTTGAACCTTTGGTAACTACGAATCTAAAGCCAGCAAAGGCAATAAGTACATATCTATCGGTAATCACCCTAAATGTAAATGGACTGAATGCACCAATCAAAAGACACAGAGTAACAGAGTAGATAAAAAAGCAAGACCCATCTATATGCTGCTTACAAGAGACTCACCTCAAACCCAAAGATATACACAGACTAAAAGTGAAGGGATGGAAAAAGATATTTCATGCAAAGAACAAGGAGAAAAAAGCAGGTGTTGCAGAACTTGTATCAGACAAAATAGACTTCAAAATGAAGAAAGTAGCAAGAGATAAAGAAGGACATTACATAATGATAAAGGGGTCAGTCCAACAAGAAGATATAACCATTATAAATATATATGCACCCAACACAGGAGCATCAGCATATGTGAAACAAATACTAACAGAATTGAAGGAGGAAATAGACAGCAATGCATTCATTTTAGGAGACTTCAACACACCACTCACTCCAAAGGACAGATCAACCAGACAGAGAATAAGTAAACACACAGAGGCACTGAGCAACACACTAGAACAGATGGACCTAACAAATATCTACAGAACTCTGCACCAAAAGCAGCAGGATAGACATTCTTCTCAAGTGCACATGGAACATTTTCCAGAATAGACCACATACTAGGCCACAAAAAGAACCTCAGTAATTTCAAAAATATTGAAATCCTACCAACCAACTTCTCAGATCACAAAGGTATAAAACTAGAAATAAATTTTAGAAAGAAATCACAAAGGCTCACAAATACATGGAGACTTAACAACATTTTCCTAATTAATCAATGGGTTAACGACCAAATCAAAACAGAATCAAAGAATATATGGAGACTAATGACAACAACAACACAAAGCCACAACTTCTGTGGGATGCAGCAAAGGCAGTTCTAAGAGGAAAGTATATTGCAATCCAGGCCTATTTAAAGAAGGAAGAGCATTCCCAAATGAACAGTCTAAAGACACAATTATTGAAATTGGAAAAAGAAGAACAAAGGAGGCCCAAAGTCACCAGAAGGAGGGACATAATAAAGATCAGAGAATAAATAAATAAAATTGAGAAGAATAAAACAATAGAGAAAATCAATGAAACCAAGAGCTGGTTATTTGAAAAAATAAACAAAATAGATAAACCCCTAGCCAGACTCCTTAAGAGAAAAAGAGAATCTACACACATAAACAGAATCAGAAATGAGAAAGGAAAAATAACGACAGACCCCACAGAAATACAAAGAATTATAAGAGAATATTATGAGCATCTGTATGCTAACAAGCTGCAAAACCTAGAAGAAATGGACAACTTCTTAGAAAAATACAACCATCCAAAACTGACCAAGCAAGAAACAGAAAAACTAAACAGACCAATCACCAGCAAAGAAATTGAAGCGGTAATCAAAAAACTACCCATGAACAAAACCCCGGACCAGATGGATTCACCTCTGAATACTACCAGACATATAGAGAAGAAATAACACCCATTCTCCTTAAAGTTTTCCAAAAAATAGAAGAGGAGGAAATATATATGGGTTTTTAGCTTCTCTCCCACCAGTCCTGCTCTCAGTCAGGCCTACAGCTCTTTGTGTTACAAGCTCTTTCTGTTGCAAGCTCTTTCCGTAACCCTCTGAGCCAATGGAGGGAAAGGAAGGGAGAGAGAGGGGCTTGCCCCGACAGGCAGAGCAAGGGAGGTAAGCACCACTGTCCGCCCGTTCCCACAGCCTCCGGCGCTCGGCGCCGCCGCAGCCTCTCGCAGCCGCCGCTGCCACCGCCGCTCTCAGCTGCCACTGCCACCGGAGACAATCAGACGAGACAGGAAGTTTACTCGAAGGAAGAACTCGTTTATTGGGGCTCAGGGCACGGGATATATAGGATGAAGTCTCTCCTGATCGGTCACCTATGCTAATAAGGCGACTTTCACTTTTCCAAACCACGCACAGAGTTGTGCGCATGCGCAGCTGTCTCTGACCTAAGAAGCGGACCGGAGTGGGCGCAGCTAAACCCCAGGGGGCTTTCAGCGGCCACCCCCGCAGCGCGGCTGAGTTCTCAGTGGCCATCTTTGGGGCATGGCTGAGATTCAAAGGCAGTTCTCAGCAGCCACCCTCGTGGCGAGGCTGAGATTCAAAGGCAATTCCCCACAGAAATACTTCCAAACTCTTTCTATGAAGCCAGCATCACTCTAATACCAAAACCGGGCAAAGACCTCACCAAAAAAAAAAAAAATTACAGACCTATATCCCTGATGAACGTAGATGCAAAAATACTCAACAAAATATTAGCAAACCGAATTCAAAAATACATCAAGAGGATCATTCACCATGATCAAGTGGGATTCATCCCAGGGATGCAAGGATGGTACAACATTCGAAAATCCATCAACATCATCCATCACATCAACAAAAAGAACAAAAACCACATGATCATCTCCATAGATGCTGAAAAAGCATTTGACAAAATTCAGCATCCATTCATGATTAAAACTCTCAACAAAATGGGTATAGACGGCAACTACCTTAACATCATAAAGGCCATATATGACAAACCCACAGCTAACATCATACTTAACAGCAAGAAGCTGAAAGCTTTTCATCTAAGATCAGGAACAAGACAGGGTTGCCCTCTCTCTCCACTGTTATTCAACATAGTACTGGAGTTCCTAGCCACGGCAATCAGACAAAGCAAAGACATACAGGGCATCCAGATTGGTAAAGAAGAAGTCAAATTGTCACTATTTGCAGATGACATGATATTGTACATAAAAAACCCTAAAGACTCCACTCCAAAACTACTAGAACTAATATCTGAATTCAGCAAAGTTGCAGGATACAAAATTAACACACAGAAATCTGTTCCTTTCCTATACACTAATGATGAACTAACAGAAAGAGAAATCCGAAAAATAATTCTATTCACAATTGCATCAAAAAGAATTAAATACCTAGGAATAAACCTAACGAAGGAAGTGAAAGACCTGTACTCTGAAAACTACAAGACACTCCTGAGAGAAATTAAAGGGGACACTAACAAACGGAAATCCATCCCGTGCTCTTGGCTAGGTAGAATAAATATTGTCAAAATGGCTATACTAGCTAAGGCAATCTACAGATTCAATGTAATCCTTTTCAAAATACCAACAGCTTTCTTCAATGAACTGGAACAAATAGTTCTAAAATTCATATGGAACCACAAAAGACCCCGAATAGCCAAAGCAATCCTGAGAAGGAGGAATAAAATAGGGGGAATTACGCTCCCTGACTTCAAGGTCTACTACAAAGCCACAGTAATCAAGACAATTTGGTACTGGCACAAAAACAGACCCACAGACCAGTGGAACAGAATAGAAAATCCAAACATTAACCCAAACATATACAGTCAATTAATATTTGATGAAGGAGCCTTGGATATACAATGGGGAGATGACAGCCTCTTCAGCAACTGGTGTTGGAAAAACTGGACAGCTACATGTAAGAGAATGAAACTGGACTATTGTCTAACCCCATACACAAAAGTAAACTCAGAATGGATCAAAGACCTGAATGTAAGTCATGAAACCATAAAACTCTTAGAAAAAAACATAGGCAAAAATTTCTTGGACATAAACATGAGCGACTTCTTTATGAACATATCTCCCCGAGCAAAGGAAACAAAAGCAAAAATGAACAAGTGGGACTATATCAAGCTGAAAAGCTTCTGTACAGCAAAGGACACCATCAGTAGAACAAAAACACATCCTACAGTATGGTAGAATATATTCATAAATGAGGTATCCGATAAGGAGTTGACGTCCAAAATATATAAAGAACTCACGCACCTCAGCAAACATAAAGTAAATAATCCAATTAAGAAATGGGCAGAGGACATGAATAGACACTTCTCCAAAGAAGAAATTCAGATGGCCAACAGGCACGTGAAAAGATGCTCCACATCACTAATCATCAGAGAAATGCAGATTAAAACCACAATGAGATATCACCTCACACCAGTGAGGATGGCCAACATCCGAAACACAAACAACAACAAATGTTGGTGAGGATGTGGAGAAAGGGGAAACCTCCTACACTGCTGGTGGGAATGCAAATTAGTTCAACCATTGTGGAAAGCAGTATGGAGGTTCCTCAAAAACTCAAAATAGAAATACCATTTGACCCAGGAATCCCGCTCCTAGGAATTTAACCTAAGAATGCAGCAGCCCAGTTTCAAAAAGACATCTGCACCCCTATGTTTATCGCAGCACTATTTACAATAGCCAATAAATGGAAGCAACCTAAGTGTCCATCAGTAGATGAATGGATAAAGAAGAGGTGGTACATATACACAATGGAATATCATACAGCCATAAGAAGAAAACAAATCCTACCATTTGCAACAACATGGATGGAGCTAGAGGGTATTATGCTCAGTGAAATAAGCCAGGTGGAGAAAGACAAGGATCAAATGATTTCACTCATATGTGGAGTACAAGAACAAAGAAAAAAACTGAAGGAACAAAACAGCAGCAGACTCACAGAACCCACGAATGGACTAATAGTTACCAAAGGGAAAGGGCCTGGGGAGGATGGGTGGGAAGGGAGGGACAAGAGGAAAAAGGGGCATTACAATTAGCAGATGTAATGTTTGGGGGCACGGGGAGGGTTGTACACCTCAGAGAAGACAAGTAGTGACTCTATAGCATCTCACTACGCTGATGGACAGTGACTGTAATGGGGTTGGTGGGGGGGACCTGATGAAGGGGGTAGTTTAATCACCATAATATTGCACATGTAATTGTAAATTAATGATGCCAAAATAAATTATTTAAAAAAAAAGAAGTTTGGTGATCTTTGTTTCATTTAGCCCTCTTTCTGGGGTTCTGTCCTGTAGTTTTGTTTGGATTATATTCCTTCATCTACTCATTCTGTCAGAGTTTCTGTGTTTCTTCCTTTCTATTAGATGGCTCTGCTATGCTTCCTGGCCTATAGAGTAATAGCTTTACGAAGACCGCATCCTATGGTGCCCAGAATCTCAAGATTCTTTTCTCTCTAGTGCCTGGTTCTATTTTGCAGGGGCCCCAGCTACTGGTGTGCAGTGGGTGGGGCCACTTTCTGTCTGTGCTTGCAGTTTGCTTCAGCCACTGCCTTTGTGATCCGTTCAGGAGTCTCTACTGAACTCACTGTGGGCAGGGCCACCCTCTGCCTGGGCTGTAGCAATGGCAGGGCTGCAGGGATAATAGGTTGGCCAGGCTGATGTGTGGCTCTGCCTGCGCTGGACATGCAGCACTGGGCTTGGACACCTGCGGGGAGGAAGGACCTCTTGGGGCTGGCTCTCCCTGGCTGGGCTGAAATGGAGCCAAGGAAGCTGGGAGTCTCCGTGTGCCTGCCAGGCAACAAAGTCTGATGCTGGTGCTGGGCCAAGTGGACAGCACACACAGGGAGGAGCCTTGGGGCTGTGTTGCCAGCAAGGGGGATGGAGCATCTGGGGCTCCTGAGAATTCCCGACCTGTAAGGCTGAGGAAAGGCTGGGAAAGAATCCTCTACCTGCCCTTTCTGCTGCGGAGAGAGTTGCATCCAATCCTTGCTTCTCTGGTACCCCTCCCATTGCTGGCAAGTCTTTCAAATTGCTGCCTCTGCTTTGGGTCTCAGGACTGGCAGAGTGTTCCCGTCTTCCACAGTGACTTTCTGGAGTCTCAGCCTCCCAGAGTGTTCTGCCTGTCCCTGGGGTCCAGCCCCGCTAATCACCAGAACCCAAAATAATGTGGGCTTGTGCTCCTGGAGCACATCACCAAGGCCAGGTGTGCAGCACTCCTGGGCTCTACCGGTCCCTGCTCCATTCCTCTCTATCCCACCTGTAGGGTGGGGTGGGGGGAGGGCTTGAGTCCTGCTTGATCTCGGCTCTGCCACTTTACCCTTTTCTGTGTGGTCCTCTCTCCTTCCTCGGGTGTAGATGGTCTGGTCTGCGGTCTTCAGATTGTTTTCAAGTTAGTTGTATTTGCTGTATTTTCTTCTTTTATGTGTTTTTGGGAGCAGGTTTTTACCTTTCCTTCCTACTCTGCCATCTTTTTCTGGAAATGCCCCACTTGTTTGTTTTTGCATGTTTCCCTTACCCAAGGATATGTGTCGAGGAAAAAAATGCTCAAGAATCCATTTTCTGGCTTTTAGAGGCCCCCCACATTCCTTGGTTTGCATTATCTCTCCATTTTCTCTTTCTTCCTTACTTTTTAAATACTTATTTTTTGCTGAGGTATAATTTACATACAATAAAATACACATATTTTAAGAGCAATAAATAGAATATTTCTATACTAGTCAGCTTGGGCTTCCATACAAATACCATAGCTTGGGTAACTTATACAGCAGAAATGCATTGCTCACAATTCTGGAGGCTGGAAGTCTGATATCAGGGTGCCCACATGGTCGGACTCTGACGAGGGCAGCTCTCCTCCTGACTGCAGATGACTGCCACATCACTGTCTTCACATGACTGGAGGAAGAGATCTCTATTTCTCTTCTTGTAAAGCCACCAATCCTATTGGATTAGGGCCCCACTCATATGACCTCACTTACGCTTAATTACCTCCTAAAATACCAACTCCAAATACAGTCCCATTGAGGTGTTAGGGCTTCAAAATATGAATTTGATGGAGGGCTGCGTGTGGCAGGGAGGCACAGTTCAGTCCGTAGCAATGTCTATTTCTAGATGGTTTCCTCATACCCTTTCACTATCAATCCTAATCTCCATCTTCAAACCACCCCCCAACAGGCAAACACTGTTCTTATTTCTGTCTTACATATGAGTTTTGCTTTTTTCACTCAGCATAATAGTTCATGTTGATTTATTCATGTTATTGCATATTCAGTAGTTCGTTCCTTTTGCTTGCTGAGTAGTATTCTAATGTAAATATGCCACGATTTATTTATCCATTCTACCTGTGTAGGGGCCTTTAGGTTGTTTCAAGTTTCAGTTATTTTAACTAAGTAATAAGAATATTCTTATAAAAGTATTTTCTATGGACATATGTGCTCATTTCTCTTGGGTAAACACTGAGAAATCATAGGATAGGTATATGTTCATAAGAAAGTTAGTAAAAAACTATCAAATAGTTTTTCAAAGTACCTGTGTACTGAGTTCTCTATATATTTTAACTAATTTAATTATGGAGTTACCTCAGTCAAAATCTTCTACTGACCCTTCAGTCCTTTCCAGTAAGTTTCTAACTCTAAGAGTTCAGCCCTGCCTACCATGCCCTTCTGTTCTGACACGCTCTCCCCCTTGGCTTCAATGACATTACTCCTCTTCCTCCTCCTCTCTTTTTTCTGTGACAGGGACACATCCTCCTCCCCCAGATTCTTTCAAGGAAATAAATGACAGCTTGTTAGAGACTTCCCACAGAGGAGAGTTTTTTAGATATTTCCATTAGTTTGGATTTGGTAATAGATATATTTCAAAATAGCAAGTAGTGGTCTATCTCATCCATATCTTTAGACTGCTGCAGAATCTTAAGGTAATAAACAAAGCTGCGATATTTTATACAAAGACTGGCTCTAGATATTTGAAGAGCATAATACAGAGATTTTAAAAAGCAATTTTGTAAAATCCACATTGTAGTCTCCGTTATGCCAAAGTAAGTGTATGATTTGTTCCTCATTCTGCAGTGAATAAAAAAAGAAAGAAAAGAAAACAACATAAATATTAAAGTACATTTCAATATTAGGTGAATTTTGTTTTTTGGATGCCAGTGAAACTTATTTTTTGTTTGAGAAAAAAATGTTCCCAGTCCACATCCTCTTTTGGGTTCCTTTTGCCCGGGCCCTCCCTTCAAATGCTGGGTGATATCATACGATTCTATCATTCTATAGCCAAGAAGGAGTTACCAAAGGTTTCTGAAAAGAAGAGTAGACTATTTCGGATGGCCATGAAAAATGGATTTTCTAAAAAAACACACAGGAGAAGCTCTTTGCTATATTCGTGTGTATTTCATGTATATATATTTTAAAAAGATAAACACAGGAAAATTGCTCTACCCAGAATATTAATAATTCTTCTGTACTATAGAATCAGCATAACAAATTATCTTGTACTGAGATAGATTCTCTCTCCATAGCAACTGTAATTTACCTTCAAGATCTGACATGAAGAAATCTAAGTGCTCTGTCACACTGGCAATGGACAGAAACCACACGTAGGGCTACTCTGAAAAGTTATCTTCCTTGGCAGTGCATGTTTTTGAAGCAAGATGAGTGTCCGTGTTTGGAAAGCTGTCTGATATCCAACACTGCTACCAAATAACAGTCACACGCTTAACTTCTGAGAGCTTAGTACATGTCAGACTCTGTCCAAAATGCTCTCCATGTATTATCACACTTAATCTTCGTGACAATCCTATGAGGTACCATCATTATCCCTATTTTACAGATGAGCAACTTGCTCAAGGTAACACGGAAGTAAGTGATGGAGCCATCCTTGAACTCCAGGGTCCTCCCGCTTACCAACTATCAATGTAAGTCCCAACGCGGAGCATGAAATTTATCCTGAAAACAACAAGGGCTCATCAATGGTCAGATGTGTGCTACTGGCAAATGACTTTGTCTGAAATATATGGGGGAAGGCTGCAGGCAGAAAGGTTAATCCCGAAGAATCACAGTCATTAGGTGACAAGGTGGTCTGAGCTAGGATAATGCCATGGGGTAGGAGAAAAGGAGATAAAGCCAAGGAGAATCGTGGATGTACACATGACAGATTTAGTGATTGTCAGGGTAAGAGAAAGAATCAAGAATGATGCCCACATATGAATTTGCTGGTGGGGTCACTGATCCAAGGAACAAAAAATGTACAAGGGTGAGGACTACTGATGGATTCACCTTGGGATATGTTGGAATCCCCAAAATGATTTTCTACACACAGGCTTCTACTGAAAACATACTTTTAGATGTCCCATCAGATGGTGCAAGCCTGATGTAAAGGTGGACTAACAGGCATGCAGCATCTGCTAGCAGCTGGTGGTAAAAGCGTGTGGGGCTCTATGACAAAAAGCTGCTTGTTTGAAAGACAAAACAAAAACTGCGAGCCTAATGGAGTGCCGACAGCCAAATCCCAGATATGTATGAGCTGGAGGGAGGAATCATTGACTCCACTATGCACTTATCTTCCACTCTCAAAAACCTGTAGATGGTCCAGGCAGCAAGTTTGGTGAAGACAAAAGCCCTCTGTGTGAACTTGGGAAAAAGAGATAATGTTCTTGTCCCATAAGGGGTTTAGAAGGATAGGAAGAGAAGCGGGAAAGAACATAGATTTAAATAACTTTTGAGACGTGGAGGTTTCATAGGCATAAAGGGGATTTCCATAGAAATAGCACATGGATTCTAAGGCAAGGGTTGAACAATCAGCTAAGCCCCTTTCACCCTTTCTGTCTAATGTTCAATTCCAGAGAGACTCAAGTTATCAGAGAACATCCATTAGAAGTGAATTCCTTTGCATTATAACTGCCTCCTGACAATACAATTTAATGTCAAGGCAGAGAGGGAGGGAGAAGTTTTGAGTTTTAGCATACAGGGAAGTAATCATCCAACAAGTTCTAAAATTTGTGTAAGTGATACCTAGACTATATTACAATATTTATCAGATAATTAACTGCTATGATAATGCTCTATGTTACATGCATCCCATTCATTAGCTCACATAATTTTCACAGTGAGACAGGTACTGATCACACAGCCTAAATAAGGAAAATAAAGCTTAAAAGGGTCAAGCAACATCTCCCATAACACAGCTAAGAAAAGCCAGAGTCAGAATTTGAACCCAAGTCTGCTTGACTCCAAAGCTCGAGCTCATAACCACAGTGTTGTCACCACAACTTTGCAGCTCATGACTTGTCCTTACGGCCATTCTGAGGAAATCAGTGCAAGCTGCCTTGTGCAACGCTGGGTCAAGAAGTGGCTGTTTTCTGCCACAAGAACAGCCTCCTCTCATTTTGCCACAGAAAATTGCTTCCTTCTCTCTTCTGGCAGTGCAAGCAGCTGCAAGGGGAAATCGGACTCGTTAAGTTAATCACACTCCTACTGCTTTACAGTTTGGTGAGGAATGGAGATATTTCATGAAGAATATAGCAAAGAAGTCAGGCCCTGTTACTAAGCCTTTAAAAAAAAGATTTATGCAAGTGAGAAATATAGATCTTTAAAGAAAGAATTTGAAAAGACTCTGAAGAAGTGGGTTCCCACAAAGCTAGTCTAGACTTATTATCCACGGACTCCAAAAGGTATGGGAATAAAACCTTCATAGGCTAGATAGATTTCATTTAAGCTTATAGGACTTATCTGGGTCAATTTCACTTTGACAAAACAAGTCATTCCAGTTAGTGAATCAAGCAGGTTTGGAAGTCCGTGGTAAGTGTGGACAGGAGGGAAAGCTCTGCCACCCCATGCGGCAGAGGCCTAGGGGGCTGTGCTCCGGGGATTCTCACTGTGTAGAGGGAGGCTGGCTCTTCACCTTGCTGGACATTCGTTTGGTAGCAAAGGGCCAAGGGCTCGGGACTTCACAGAGCCATGCTGGTTTTTCCCTCTGTTGTCTTCAGAACAGGTAAAAACAACAGAACCATGCCCTGGCCAACACATATACATGTACCCGTCTGTGTATCATGCAAAGTTGTCAAGGTGCTTTTTGGGGGCATCCAATCCTCACTACACTTTGCCATTAAAAATGTCTTACTTTTATGAAATAATGGAACATATAGATGCTTGTATTCATTTTCTATTGCTGTAACAAAGCATCACAATACGTAGTGGCTTCGAAACCATGAATTTATAATTTGGTGCTCTGGAGGTCAGAAATCCAAAAATGGGTGGGCATAACTGCCTTCCTCCCAGAGGCTCCAGAGACAGTCTGTTCCCTTGCCTTTTCTAGCTGATGGAGGTGCCTGTGCTCCTTGGCTAATGGCCCTTTCCTGCATGCTCAAAGCCAGCAGCCTGGCATCGCCAGTTCTGTGTCTGTCTTCTATCCTCTGCCCACCTCTTATAAGGATTCTTTTGATTGCATTGAGCACACCTGGATAATCCATCTCAAGATTCTTTTTTTTCCCCCTTCAGTCTCATTACCACATCTAACTGCAAAGGAGGCTGGGAAAGGTAACAGCATTTCCAGGAAGAAGAAGAAGAAGTGAGTTCATGGTGAGCAGCTAGCTAGTTTCTACCAAAATGCATGACCTGGTTATAGTCAATTTCCTACTTAATGTTTGTTTTTTCTGATTATTTTATTCATTTCTACTTACCAAAATTTTCCTTTAATTAGCTGTATGTACTTGGCTTGTTTTTATCTCCAGTGTATTTGATTACATTTCTCATAGTAAAATCTCAATTACAACATTGTCAATATACAAGTTATATATTGCTACATAATAGATTACCTCAAAACTCAATGGCTTAAAACAAAAATAAATTTTTATCTCATATAGTTTCCATAAGTCAGAAATTTGGGCCCAGTTTAGCTGCGGCCTTTTGGCTCAGACTCTCTCATAAGGCTATACTCAAGATTTTGGCTGGAGCTCAGCATTTTTTTTTTAATTCAATTTATTAAGGCAAGCAAACAAAAAAGCTGCAGACCCAGCCAAAAATCAGATTCTTAACTTAATCACATCTTCAAAGTTCCTTTTATCATGTAACAGTAGCATATTCACAGGTTCCGGGATCAGTACACAGACCCCTTTGGGGGCATGAGGTGGCATTCATTGCTCAGCCTACCACACTACTCGTTATTTTTACTCGATTTTCTTATCAGAATAATACATTGGAGAAACACTATGTTAATCCCAAATGCTTTTTTGTTTTAAGTTTAAGTCTCCATGAAATACAAAAGTCAAGTTACTACTATTGTGAGCCTCCAGCCAGCCTGGAGCTGAACATGAGCTTAAGTAAGAAAGACAACAGCACAGCAGAGAGAACCTGCCTTGTGGCCGCCCAAGAGGAAAAGAGTACAAAAAGATTCTTGTTTTAATTCATGTATTCAACAAACATTTACCTATCAAAGCACTGTCAGAGGTTTTTACCAGGTACTTTGTAGGGGCTCAGCACCATGGAGATGCAAAGAAAAATAAAATATGATTCCCAAAAGGCTACAGTACAGCTAGAGCAGGGAGGCATCTGGGAAACAGAGAACAACCTAAAGCGAGATGATTTCTTTATGTTTGGTTTTGAATACAGAACCTGATTTTTAACATTCATTATTGTGGTTGCAACCAGGCCTAAGAACTCTGTCATACTGAAATGAGTGAAATATCCCCACTCACATGGTGGTGGATACTCAAGAACTGAACACCACTGGAAACAGAGCACATGTATTACATTCACCTTGGTCTTGCAATAATGTTTTGGCTACTACAACAGGGAGTCAAAAAAAACCAGAATAACTGACCAAAGATTGCACAAATACGGGTTTATGAAGGGATAAACCATGCTTCTACATGGCTGTATTCCAAGGAAGGCCATATGAAGAACATTTTTAAAAAGATACTAAATCAGATAAATAAAAAAGTGGCAGTTTTTTAAATTGATTCTTTTAAATGATGCTTCTGTGGCATAGTTTTAATTTATTCACAAGGTGCTGTTACACATGGAATCTGCAGAAACAGAAGGCCAAGTTCACCTAATTGCTGAACTCCCAGGAGGAAATTCTGTGGCTTATTCACTAGAGTTGGCCTCATCCCAGCTAGCCCCGACCAGTCTATTCTGCAGGTGCCTGAACTACCCAACAAGGCAAGAAGCTATAGTGGCTCATGGCCTTGCATCTGTTTGTGAAAAAAAAATCTTCCCACAACCTCCACTTCTGCTTCCACTGCTTCAATAAATGCTGTGAGAGACATAAAGTAAATGATTCAATGATAATAACAGTTAATATTTATTAAGAACCTCCTATATATCAGTGTTCTAAGTGCTTAACCTGTGTTAGGTGATTTAATCTTAGCAATCTGAAGTAGTACTTTTATTAATTCCCCATTTCACAGATGCAAAACTGTAGTACATGGAACTTACATGATTTGCCTAGTTAGTAAGTTGCAGAGTTGGAATTTGAACCTAAATAGCCAGAGCCTTACTCTCTACCACTCCACTAGACTGCCGTGCTTTACAGAGAGGACCCTGCCTCCAGGAGCTTAGCTTCAGCTTGGGGAATAGAGTGGCTCCCTAGAAAGCAATCCATGTCCATGAAAAAGAGCCCAGGAATTGGAGCCTGTAACTCTTGGAGGAAAATATGTTCCCAGCCCAGAGCAAATAACCTTTGAAGCTGCAATCCTCGTAAGTGCCCCTTCCCTGCTCCCTGGTTAAACCTTGTATTCAAGTGTAAATCTCTCTATAGCACTCCATCAGGCATGTCTCTCCCAGGATGCCTGCTTCTGCTTTAGTTTCCTGTAACTCCAGGGAGGATACGGGGGTGGAATAAGTTCCCAGTCCAGGGCAAAAGACCTCTGAAGCCGAAATCAGTCAAAGGGAGAAACAAAGTGGGAGAAACCCATTTATTGCTTACAAGCAGTTGTCTTATTTCTGCTCGCCCGTATCTCTCACAGCCCAGCTGCAAAAGGACCCCATCAAACGTCTCCAGTTCAGATATGCATTGTCTCTCCACCCCTTGGGAACACCTATTGATATAGAGATGCATTAAAGCCAGGTGAGAAATTCTGGAAATATTGCAATTTTACCCACAGAGCCATACATATCAAGTTGGAATCCACACTAGCCATGAGCTTTTGAGAGCTTAATAGGACTAATTGCAAAGTTCATGCTGATTTTCCAGGCTTCACTCATCTGGCCTGTGTGTTCAATAGGCAGGTGCGCCCAGGCCTCTGGATTGAGCTCCAAAAGCTCCCCTTTAGTGGAAGAACCCAGGTCAATGAAGAGGCCTGCTTACTTCATCTCGACTAGTAGAAGACCTAGAGTACTGCCCCCAACCTTAAAAACAAAATCAAAGCAAGCTACAGAAATTCTGACACAAGAAAAGGGTTTCTTCTTCAGTGACCACAGAATGGGAAAGTTCACTTTGCTGGGACCTGCTCCGGAAGTGTCACGAGGCTATCACAAACTACTTAGAAACCCAAGGGTGTTTGGGCTCTTGGAATCCCATGACAAGCAGAAGAAAATGCTTTCTTAAAGTTTTACAGCCATCTTCTCCATTGAGAACCATGACAACAAAAAACTTTGTTCATAGGTCAAATTTGTCAATTCCCCATACCAACACCATATCATCAATATATTAGTATTTTCTTTTACATAAGAGGGCTGCTTAATTAAATGATTAAAAACACACCACATGTGGTGAATATTCCAAACCCAAAAAATGAAGACTGTCTGCTCATTCCATGTTTTTAGAGAGATTTTTGCTATTGCATTCATTTTAGTTATCTTTCATGGGTGACCTCACATTATATGGTTTTTAACCATAGAAACAGTGTCATGAAAATGATTATGACCAAAAGCTACTAATATTTTCATGAAACTCAGCTACATGGTGGACCCCAGGGGAACTACACGGGACACCATCATAAAGGATCCCTTTAGTTGACACGGCGTCACAAATCACCATTAAACCTAGCTAATGGGTATTTGTTTCTGTGTAGAAAATAAGTTGGATTTTGTTTTGGGGCTTAACAAATGAATTGAGCAGGTCTCAGAACTAATTCTAAAACTCACAGTGAAAGTATTGATTCATTAGGGAGTTTCAAGGTCAGAAATATACCTTGCATTGGTATTAAAGGATTTCCAGTCAAGTGCTTAGGTGTGTGCATATGTGCCCTTTGAAGAAGTATTTAGGACACCTGAAGTCATTCTTCTCTTGACCTCAGATGGTTACATATTTGAAGAAAATATGGCTATTTTGTCACATGGCTATATATTTGAAGAAAAAGAACCAAAACCTCATGTAAACTATCACGACAACAGGAGGGAAAAAAACCTGAATGAAAATGTTAGTATACTATTATTAATTTTATTTCCTGGGGAGTGGAGAAACTAAAAAATGCCATCTCTATTCAGGGTGTAGGGTGTGAGTGTGTGTGTGATGGCGGGGTTGGGGGGAAGGTATGTGTGTGATTCAAGAACATTTGGCAGGTTTCGCTAATGTGAAAATCAGAGAAGAGTAGGAGAGGAGAGGAGGATGGACCTGAGATTTGGTCTGAAGCACAAGCCACTCATCAGTCTACAGGGAGGGAACGTGAAACACTTACACTTGTGCTTTCCTTATGGACAGAAAGGGGACATGGGTGGGAAGGGTTAAAGCAGGAGAAACTTTATCTGGATACATGGGAACTGGCCCATGAATGCTATGGCCTTTGTATTTTGCAACAATGTTTGAAAACTAAATACAAGAAGTGCTGGCTGTCTGCTAGGACTGGATTAAAGCACTTTATAGGATCAGACGTTAAGTTTCCTGGGAAATGTATAACTGACAGAGGAAAGGGTGGGAGAAGACTCTGCTTCTTCTAGACTTTTCCTTCCCTCTTGTTTTCTTCCTGAGCATACCCCAGCTCCTCACACGCTTTGTTTTGAAGGTCTCTTTCGGGTTTCTGAATACTAAGGCCATGTAGGCAGGCAGCCAGCTCTTTACAAGATCACCCCTGCCTTAGAGAGACCAGGTGAATCCACAGAGTGGCTCTGGGGCCAGGCAGCAACAAAGGGACAGTCCTCCTCCCCTCATCCTCTTTGGAGGAATAGAGAAAAGCACCAAATGCCCACAGGAGAGAGTACAAAACCTTTCACACCATTTAATGGAACACTTCATTCCACCAATCTCATTGGTGCCTACCTGAAACAGAGAACTGTGCTGGCTACATTGAATAGAATACGAATTATGGGACATATACCTAGTGTACAAGATGTTTGCAACCTTTTTCTGGTAGAAAAACAGAAATCTTTTCTTTAAAGCATAGGGATCTGTTTAAGAAACCCTCCAGGTAACTTTGACACCCTCTAAGTTTGGGAAACCCTGCCATAGGGGATGTTTCTAAGTGCAGGAATGATCTGATCACATCTGTGCATACTGGTTTGCAACCTCTCTTTCTGGTAGGCTGAAACATTTACGCTGACAGACCAGGCTCTGAGTAAACTCCAAGGGATGCATAGTGGGAACCTTGGACCTACAATTGGCAGCTGGAGCCAGACGGGGGATTGCTGATGTTAGCTGGGAGGACATTCATATTTCAGCCCTGCTGACCGTCTGCCAATTCCTGGTGGTGCCAGCCCCTCTCAAACCTCCAGGCTTTTATCGATACTCCTCTCCCTACTCCTGGCTAACTGCTAGCCCTTATTTCCTCTGGAAAGCCTTTTCTGGCCCCTCTGCTGCGTTCCTAACCCCATCATCCCAGCCCACCTCACCCACCTACCCACGTTTCCCCTATCCGAGCACTTACCACATAGCAAGGTAATTGCTTATGAAATTATCTCCCTGATTAGACTACAGCATTGTAGACAAAATTACACACATAGCATAAGTTTAAGATCACTTTAATCCTGGCTGTACAACATATTAGCTGTGTATTATTGGATGAGGTTTCAACCTAGAATTTCTAAGCATCCATTTCTTCAGGAATAATAATTGTACTTAACTTTAGGTAGTTATGTAAACTGACAAAATGCATGGAAACACTAGCATAAGCCTGGAAAGGGTTCAGAAAAATGTTAAAAATGTAGACTGTTATAATTGCATTTTAAGTTGTTGCAATTTTATTCCAGGTTCTAAAAAAAAGCTTTTCTTTTTTTACTGTATAAATTCAGTTGTTGTTGCATTTCAAGGGTTAGGAAAAGGTTTGCATACACTATACACTCCAACGTTCATTGAATGAATAAATGAAAGAATGAAAGTTCTATTCATGAAACTTGAATAGGCCAGGGAACACTGCGTATGTCCTAACTCCATTCATTCTGCATTTTTGAAGCTGCTCCGTAGTAGGAAGCAGAGTGTGTGTGTCTGGGTACATATGTTTACGTGTGAACATACACGGACAACATATAAAACCAGTGAAGTTCCTACGTGGGAAATAGTCCATGACTTAAATAGTTCAACAAAGTGATCGCTGCCCTTTCAAAATACAGCCTAAATCCTTATTTGACTTCACACTTAGATCTATTTGTCAGAGGCTACAAGTCTAGAAAAGCCATCATATAATGTTGACCATAGTTTTTCTGCTTCACAGCACACCTCCCTCTGTTCGCTCTCTGCCTATGATCCCACTTCCCAGAGTTTTTATCTTGTCATATTATCTGTGAGCCTGAACTATAAATATATTGAAACAGGGAAGATTTTATTACTTCAGTACAATTTATATTGCTTTTCAGTACCATACATATTTACAACATCTTACAAATATTTAAAATTATCATAATAATGGCTCCACTGACTCACAATAATTCTGTATTCTGTGTAGGGGTGATTGCCAAACTGATAGTCTAGAAAATTGGAAAACCCCGTCAAACTTCATGACCTGTCAGTCCCCAAAGAGTATCTTTGTAATTACTGGAACAGCCTGAACATTGAGTTTAGCTGTCTTAGAAGTTGATCTTAATAGATAAACTTCCTGAAATTTACCTCTTTGGAAAAGATAAGTAAAAGAAATATTTTCTGCTGAAGAATTTGTTTAATGGGCTGTATTCTTAAAGTCAAATAGTTTTCAGACGTTCTAAGGCAGTAAATAAAGAAAAAAAAAACAGAATCATGAAGTGCCTGCCATGCTTGGGAATGCAGAGTTCCAGGCATGATGGAGCATGAATACTTGAGAATACATCAGCACATAATGATGCAGATGGACAATAGGAACCCCTGGGAAACAGCCTTGAATGCCATATAAGGACTTTGGACTTTATGCCAAAGGTCCATGCTTCCCTGGACCAGCAGCATCTGTATTAACTGGGAGCTTATTAGAAATGCCAGTTCTTCAGCCCCAGCCCAGACCTATTGAATCAGAACCTCAAGGACCAGGGAATAGTAATCTTTGTTTTAAGAATCCCTCCAGGTAATTCTGATGCACCCTGAGATTTAGAACTTCTGCCATAGGGGATGTTTCTGAGAACAGGAATGATCTGATCAGATTCAGGCATGCTGAAGGCAATGTGAAAAACGGCCCAGAGGGGAAGAAAGTGAAAGCAGAGAGATCTGAAAACAGCCGTGAAAGTATTGGTTCTTCAGGGAGTTGTGTATTTCACCCATATTTTAGCAAGTCTAAGACCTAATCAATTATTCATCATACCATTATTCTACTTGCCAGTAGAAAGAAAAATTATTTCAATTAAATGATAATACAATGTACCTTGTCACTTGGAATTCTTATTTTATAGTTATTGAAAGGGCTCTTTTAGATCACACCAATGGAGTTTTATCATATATCACCCTTGCACATGCATAAATAGGGAAACATAAGCAAAATAATTTGGTGAAGGTGTTCCTATCCCTTTTTCCCATTCAGAGTCTAACTCTTGTGAGACACTTTCCCCACTCAACAGACATTTGGAGTGTCAACGATGCATCATTTCTTTTAAAAATGTTCCACTGTTATCTCTGAGTTTCCACGTGACTGAGGCCCATTTTGCAAGTTCGGGGACATGTGTGCAGGCTGTGGTTTCTACCTGATGATTGCTGCCTGGTCAACAGAACCTCGAAGATGCATCCTGATTGGGAAAAGTTAAAATGTGGGAGGTGATGTGCATCTTAAAATTGATGAATCCCCAGTGAGCGCTAATCCAGGCCTCGATGGGGCAGTAACAGGGATAGGAAGGAGGAGGCAGAAACCAATAACAGTTCAGAGATGGATTCTAAATTGGATGTTGGGGAAGGGGAGTGGCAGATGACCCTGAATTTTCTAACCTGAGTAACTAGTTGGCATACCCTTACTTAACCAAGGCAAGAAATTCAAGAGAGAGAGCAAATTTTAAGAGCAGAAGGGAAGAAGCAGGTAAGAGTAAAATGAATTTAATTTCCAACAGTTTGAGGGATAGCAGGTAGAGATGACCAGGAACATAAATATATAACTCAAGGTCAGGGAGGAGGTCATGGTTAAAGATAAATAAGTTTCAATCAACAGCATTTAAGTGGTAGTTGAAATCAGGGGATGAGTACTATTTTCCAAGGAGAGTACTATATACAGAAATTTTGAAGAGTTGGTAATAGACCAAACACAAAATTGAGGAAATAAATAGAGATAATAAGGCACATTCAGAGAAGAGAGGAAATTGTTAAATTATGTTTACATGTCTTGAGAGCTCATCAAAGACAAAAGCTTTCTTGTTCATACTCAGGGCAATGCTTAGCCTAGTAACTTTGGCTGAACATGGAAATGATGGCTCAAACACCAAAAAAGGTGAACATTAAGGACAAAGTGGTCAATAATACCAAATGTTGCAACAACATGGATGGAGCTGGAGGGTATTATGCTCAGTGAAATAAGCCAGGCCGACAAAGACAAGTACCAAATGATCTCACTCATATGTGGAGTATAAGAACAAAGAAAAAAAAAGAAAAAAACTGAAGGAACAAAACAGCAGCAGACTCACAGAACCCAAGAACGGACTAATAGTTACCAAAGGGAAAGGGACTGGGGAAGAAGGGCGGGAAGGGAGGGATAGGAGGGTAAAAGGGGCATTACGATTGGCAGGCATAGGGTGGGGGGGCACGGGGAGGACTGTACAGCTCAGAGAAGACAAGTAATGATTCTCATCTCACTACACTGATGGACAGTGACTGTAATAGGATTGGAGGGGGGGACCTGATGAAGGGGGTAGTTTAATCACCATAACATTGCACATGTAATTGTAGGTTAATGATACTAAAATAAAATAAATTGTAAAAAAAAAGAAGGTAATGCTAGAGGGAGTAAGGATTTGATAATATGGGTAACTGGAACCACTGTGTTGTACACTTGAAACCAATATAAGATTGTACATCAGTGATACTTCAATAAAAAAAGAAAGTGATGTAAAACATAAAAAATAATAATAATAATAATACCAAATGTTACAGCTGATCATTTTAGATCAAAGAGGCACTGGATTTAGTAAATTTAATTTGCACCACTATCATCTCATTTTACAGCTGGAGAAAGGGAGGTCCAGAGACACGTGCAGACATGCCCGAGGCCAACAACTGGCTGCTGGGTGAGCCAGAGGCCGGACCCTAGTCTCCTGACTCTCGCCCTGGGGATGTTTCTTCCACTCTGAGCTTTTCTGCTCCGAGGAGGGTTATGTCCACTGCTGATAAACCTCTGGATTCAAGCAACCTCAGATAGGCTCAAATCCACCCCTAAAAATGAGCTCCTCTGACAGCCAGCACACTTTGTGGAGCAGGACGAGAGAGCCGTAGAGAAGAGGAAAGGGGTCTGGTGTCAGACGGCACCCAGGTCTTGCTCTAACACCTGGACTTTGTCTATGGAGCTCCCGGTGAATGGAAGGATTTAGATGACTTGAATCTCTGGGCCATGTCTTGAGCGAAAATTTTCTCTAACTCTCGTTACACATCACAAGACAGGAAAAGATGCTCTGAACAGGTGGAAGAAAAACAGCAAGGTTCTTTGCTCTGATATAGGGTGGTTCGACAGGACGTTCCTGCCAGATTCTATATGAGATGAGCAAAATTTGAATTCAGTGAAGTCAAAATAAAGATACTGACATCATTCTCTTTAATGATAAGTGAGTTGTATTACTGTTCATGCAGCAGATGACTTACTGAAAAAAACGAGTGATTTCTCAAGAGCAGTGTTTCTCGAATATCAGAGTGCTCAAAAATTACCTGGGGGGGTTGTGGAGGGGGCCTCACTCAGAGATCCTGGGGTAGTCTAGCTGCGTTTAGCTGTTAAACTTCAAAATTCCTGGAAATGTATTCCAAGAGAGAAATGGTGAACATGACATTTCCCACCTTTCAAAACTCAAAGTTTTCAAAGACCAGGCTCTGGGATCTGTTCCCCTCTTGATGATCCTTACAGGGCCAGAGAGTCAGTGGGATGAGACATCTGTGGTCACAAGCCCTGTGGCTTCAGTGTTTTCATCAATAGAGACATGTACCGCAGTGCAGAGATTTCCAGAAGCCTCCATCTGGCAGAGATGACTAATGGGGCTTTCCCACTGACATCCTAGCAAAGGTGCCAGAAGTGTGTATTTGTTCCAGATCACAGCCCTAATAGGGCAGTTCCTCAGGAGAGAGTACCCTTTCACAACGCATGTCCTACCCACCTGTGTTACCTTCCTGCCACGGCAGGCACAGAAACACATATCTGACCTGCATCTCTGGACTGCACCTTTCACAGCAAATGTCGGTCTTGCTAAAAACTGGTAAGAGTACAGTTTTTCTTCCATTACGTCGGTTGCAATTTTCACTCGCTTTTATATCCCACGACCAAAAAACCAAAAAGCAGATATGGCCTGGCTATTAGCTGGTTGCTGAAAATCATCAAAGACTTTTTTATAAAGTGGAGAAATTGAATGATGGGTAATTCAGTCACTGATAGGCCCTACTCAGTCAGAGCTGTAAAAACATCTTGGGCTAAGAAATACAGAATAAATGTACTCCAAGCTCACTCTCTCAAAGAGAAGCAAGATCTCAAACTGGAGATAAGACCCATATTCCACTGATAAATTCCTCACCCATTAATACGTTCTTTTCCCCGTCAGTTGGCAAAGAGATGAGCCAACGGCTTTAACAAGAAGTGGGTGTCAGCAGCACACGCCGTCCTGTCGGTGAGCGACTGCGGGAGAGTCACGTGACCTTCCTGAGCTTCAGGTTGACTCATACACAGTTATTTACACAACCTCTAAGGTCCCTTCCATCTCTGAAGTTCTGTGTCAGAGAGTATTGGCTATTGGAGGGTTTAGCAGAGACATGAAGCTTGGTGAGGTGTCTTCGAATATCAAAATAATTCATCTTAAACAAGGACTGGAACTCAGATAAATCTGCAGCAGCAGGAACAGGATCGGAAGCCTTGCAAGGCCACTGGGACTGCTCAGCATGTCCTGGAACAGCAAACCCAGGCAGGGGACCCACGTCTCCGAGGATGCCAAATTGTCTTTTCTAAATAGCATCCTGGAGTGATACAAAAATCCAAATTAAGAAGAACTTCCGGGAGATTGGTGACGTGAGCGGAGCGGCAGAAATCTCCTCCCAACATTATATTTATCCACGAAAACACAGCAAATTCAACTATTCCTAAAAGAGAGACCAGAATACACAGGAAAGCGCACAGCATGCAGCTACACCTGAGAGGACTCGGCACCCCGTGAGGCAATCATAAAGAGCCCAGCTGACATACGTGGCAACTACCAGCAACCAATTCTATAGCCATGAAAAGACAGAGGAATACAGTACAGACAAAGCTCCAGACCCAGACAACCCCAGAGAGGGAACCTGAAGGGATGGACATGCACAGTCTTCCTGAAAAAGAATTCAGAATAAAAGTACTAGCCATGCTGACGGATCTATGCAGAAATGTGCAAGAGCTGAGGGAGGAAGTGAGGGAAGTGAGGAAAGACTATGCAGAAATCAGACAAGCCATCGACGGGCTTGACAGCAGACTGGATGACATGCAAGAGACTGTTAATGGAATAGAAAACAGAGAACAGGAATACAGAGAAGCTGAGGCAGAGAGAGATAAAAGGATCTCTAGGAATGAAAGAATATTAAGAGAACTGTGTAACCAATCCAAACGGAACAATATTCGCATTATAGGAGTAACAGAGGAAGAAGAGAGAGAAAAGGGGATAGAAAGTGTCTTTGAAGAAATAATTGCTGAAAACTTTCACACGCTGGGGAAGGAAATAGTCTCACAGTCCACGGAAGCCCACAGATCTCCCAACACAAGTGACCCAAGGAAGACAACACCAAGACACATAATAATTAAGATGGCAAAGGTCAAAGATAAAGACAGAGTATTAAAGGCAGCTAGAGAGAGAAAAAAGATCACCTACAAAGGGAAACCCATCAGACTATCATCAGACTTCTCAACAGAAACCTTACAGGCCAGAAGAGAATGGCATGATATATTTAAAGTAATGAAACAGAAGGGCTTCAAACCAAGAATAATGTATCTAGCACGATTATCATTTATATATGATGGAGGGATTAAACAATTCCCAGACAAACAAAAGTTGACAGAGTTTACCTCTCATAAACCACCACTACAGGATATCTTAAACAGACTGCTCTAGACAGAAGCACCCCTAAGGCTAAAAAGATGTCACCAGAGAAAATAAAATCGTAGTAAAGAAAGCAGACCATCCAAATATAACAAAAGGCAAAGAACAAAACACCTAGTATATAAAGAATGGAGGAGGAAAAATAAGAAAGCAGAGAAATAAAGAAACATCAGACTGTGTTTACAATAACTTAACAAGAAAGTTAACTTAGATTGTTAGATAGTAAAGAAGCAACCCTTGAACCCTTGGTAACCACGAATCTAAAGCCCGCAATGGCAATAAGTACATATCTATCGATAATCACCCTAAATGTAAATGGACTGAATGCACCAATCAAAAGACACAGAGTAACAGAGTAGATAAAAAAGCAAGACCCATCTATATGCTACTTACAAGAGACTCACCTCAAACCCAAAGATATACACAGACTAAAACTGAAGGGATGGAAAAAGATATTTCATGAAAAGAACAAGGAGAAAAAAGCAGGTGTTGCAGTACTTGTATCAGACAAAATAGACTTCAAAACAAAGAAAGTAGCAAGAGATAAAGAAGGACATTACATAATGATAAAGGGGTCAATCCAACAAGAAGATATAACCATTATAAATATATATGCACCCAACACAGGAGCATCAGCATATGTGAAACAAATAATAACAGAATTGAAGGAGGAAATAGACAGCAATGCATTCATTTTAGGAGACTTCAACACACCACTCACTCCAAAGGACAGATCAACCAGACAGAGAATAAGTAAACACACAGAGGCACTGAGCAACACACTAGAACAGATGGACCTAACAGATATCTACAGAACTCTGCACCAAAAGCAGCAGGATAGACATTCTTCTCAAGTGCACATGGAACATTTTCCAGAATAGACCACATACAAGGCCACAAAAAGAACCTCAGTAAATTCAAAAATATTGAAATTCTACCAACCAACTTCTCAGATCACAAAGGTATAAAACTAGAAATAAATTTTAGAAAGAAATCACAAAGGCTCACAAATACATGGAGACGTAACAACATTCTCCTAATTAATCAATGGGTTAATGACCAAATCAAAACAGAAATCAAAGAATATATGGAGACTAATGACAACAACAACACAAAGCCACAACTTCTGTGGGACGCAGCAAAGACAGTTCTAAGAGGAAAGTATATTGCAATCCAGGCCTATTTAAAGAAGGAAGAGCATTCCCAAATGAACAGTCTAAAGACACAATTATTGAAATTGGAAAAAGAAGAACAAAGGAGGCCCAAAGTCAC
>JAQQAC010019963.1:52836076-52974409 GCA_029783875.1 Phataginus tricuspis | reverse complement strand
AACAAAAACCACATGATCATCTCCATAGATGCTGAAAAAGCATTTGATAAAATTCAGCATCCATTCATGATTAAAACTCTCAACAAAATGGGTATAGACAGCAAGTACCTCAATATCATAAAGGCCATATATGACAAACCCACAGCTAACATCATACTTAACAGCGAGAAGCTGAAAGCTTTTCATCTAAGATCGGGAACAAGACAGGGGTGCCCACTCTCTCCACTGTTATTCAACATAGTACTGGAGGTCCTAGCCATGGCAATCAGACAAAACAAAGATATACAAGGCATCCAGATTGGTAAAGAAGAAGTCAAATTGTCACTATTTGCAGATAACATGATATTGTACATAAAAAACCCTAAAGACTCCACTCCAAAACTATTAGAACTAATATCTAAATTCAGCAAAGTTTCAGGAAACAAAATTAACACACAGAAATCTGTTGCTTTCCTACACACTAATGATGAACTAACAGAAAGAGAAATCAGAAAAACAATTCCATTCACAAATGCATCAAAAAGAATAAAATACACGAGGAATAAACCTAACGAAGGAAGTGAAAGACCTGTACTCTGAAAACTACAAGACACTCCTAAGAGAAATTAAAGAGGACAGTAACGAATGGAAATTCATCCCATGCTCTTGGCTAGGAAGAATAAATATTGTCAAAATGGCCATACTACCTAAAGCAAACTACAGATTCAATGCAATCCCTATCAAAATACCAACAGCTTTCTTCAATGAACTGGAACAAATAATTCTAAAATTCATATGGAACCACAAAAGACCCCGAATAGCCAAAGCAATCCTGAGAAGGAGGAATAAAACAGGGGGAATTATGCTCCCTGACTTCAAGCTCTACTAAAAAGCCACAGTAATCAAGACAATTTGGTACTGGCACAAAAACAGACCCACAGACCAGTGGAACAGAATATAAAATCCAAACATGAATCCAAACATATACAGTCAATTAATATTTGATAAAGGAGCCTTGGATATACAATGGGGAGATCACAGCCTCTTCAGCAGCTGGTGTTGGAAAAACTGGACAGCTACATGTAAGAGAATGAAACTGGACTACTGTCTAGCCCCATACACAAAGGTAAACTCAAGGTGGACCAAAGACCTGAATGTAAGTCATGACACCTTCAAACTCTTAGAAAAAAACATAGGCAAAAATCTCTTGGACATAAACATGAGCGACTTCTTCATGAACATATCTCCCCGGGCAAGGGAAACAAAAGCAAAACTGAACAAATGGGACTATATCAAGTTGAAAAGCTTCTGTACAGCAAAGGACACCATCAGTAGAACAAAAAGACATCCTACAGTATGGGAAAATATATTCATAAATGATGTATCTGATAAGGGATTGACATCCAAAATATATAAAGAAGTCACGCACCTTAACAAACAAAAAGCAAATAACCCAATTAAGAAATGGGCAGAGGACATGAATAGACACTTCTCCAAAGAAGAAATTCAGATGGCCAACAGGCACATGAAAAGATGCTCCACATTGCTAATCATCAGAGAAATGCAGATTAAAACCACAATGAGATATCACCTCACACCAGTGAGGATGGCCAACATCCAAAACACAAACAACAACAAATGTTGGCGAGGATGTGGAGAAAAGGGAACCCTCCTACACTGCTGGTGGGAATGCAAATTAGTTCAACCATTGTGGAAAGCAGTATGGAGGTTCCTCAAAAAACTCAAAATAGGAATACCGTTTGACCCAGGAATCCCACTCCTAGGAGTTTACCCTAAGAATGCAGCAGCCCAGTTTCAAAAAGACAGATGCACCCCTATGTTTATTGCAGCAGTATTCACAAAAGCCAAGAAATGGAAGCAACCTAAGTGTCCATCAGTAGATGAATGGATAAAGAAGATGTGGTACATATACACAATGGAATATTATTCAGCCATAAGAAGAAAACAAATACTATCATTTGCAACAACATGGATGGAGCTAGAGGGTATTATGCTCAGTGAAATAAGCCAAGCCGAAAAAGACAAGTATCAAATGATTTCACTCATATGTGGAGTATAAGAACAAAGAAAAAAACTGAAGGAACAAAACAGCAGCAGACTCACAGAACCCAAGAACGGACTAATAGTTACCAAAGGGAAAAGGACTGGGGAAGAAGGGTGGGAAGGGAGGGATAAGAGGGTAAAAGGGGTACTACGATTAGCAGACGTAAGGTGGGGGGGCACGGGGAGGGCTGTACAACTCAGAGAAGACAAGTAGTGATTCTATAGCATCTCACTATGCTGATGGTCAGTGACTGTAATGGGATTGGTGGGGGGACCTGATGAAGGGGGTAGTTTAATCACCATATTATTACACATATAATTGTAAATTAATGATACCAAAATAAATTATAAAAAATAAATAAATAGCATCCTGGAGAATGGGAGCTTTGCTAGATATTAAAAGGTTTTCTATGTGAATAAAATTAAATAAGTTATTTTCCTGAAGGAGGCCTCAGAGCTTTGCACTATTCAATAGTACTTTCTGCAGTGATGGAAATGTTGTATGTATGCACTGCCCATTACAGTAGCCGCCTAGCCACATGTGGCTGTTAAGCACTTGAAATGAAATTAGTGTGATGGAGGATCTGAATTTTCTATTTTTTTAAATATGAATTAATTTCTGGTTGAATAACCACATGGGGCTCGTATTTATGTACTAGACAGTACAGCTTATACCATATATATTTATAATTGTACCCCTAAGATGAAAGCAATGAATGCAGCATTCCCCAAACTTGTTGGGCCACGGAGCTGTGTTTTCAAAGGACTGAAATTCCTCGCAAAACTAGTCTTTCATCTGTCTTGCTGAGTGACTGGAACCCCAGGAGGCCACTCTAGCTCTGACATTCTAAGTAGCGGTCAAGGGCGCCAGTCACCACCCAGTGATAGAGACCCAGCTGTCCTCTGTTCTCTACCTGTTGTAATGTCACCTCACAAGTCAGTCAAACCAAAAGTTACCAAGTCCTGACAGATTCAGTCAGTGAAATTCTACCAACTCTTCCTTTCCACCAAACACTACACAGTGATAATCTATTGCTACCGAGCTTTACGGTGGACCAAGCACTCTTGCATACACTGGGGTACTTCATTATTTGAACAACCCAGGGAGATAAGTAACATTCCATTTTATAGATGAAAAAAAATGGGGCTCAGACAGATGAAGGGACTTAGTTGCTCAAGGTCACACACTTAGTGGCACTTGCCCTCCATCTCTGAATTATATCTCAGCAAATATTCTAATGATACCATTTTGAGCTAACTTTTTCTTTAAAATGTCAGTGACTCATTCATTCAACAAAAATACACTGAATTAATGCATTCTTAAAAGGCAAAAAATTATACATACCTGAGAAAAGCAGTTTGTCTTTACAGGCTTTTCTCATATTTACCTTGAGAATTACAATAAATGCAAGAAACATTTAATGATCATGGAATAAAAGAGACATGATTATTTAACAACATGAATAATCCTATCCTCCAAGAATGCCTCCATGGGACTTGGAATAATCATGTGCTTCCCAACTGAAAATCCACATCGGTGTGTAAATAAGCAGCTACAAATTTCATTTGCCCAATTATTTGTCCTCTCATGAGTATGCAGTCAATTTGGCTCTTCAAAGTGCCATTTATTCAGACCACAGCACACACAACTGCTCATTTTGGCATCTAATTCAGGCTTGGCTCCTGGAGAGGTAGCATGTGGGCCAAAGTCCTTGAATCGATTTGTTGTCACATTAGATATGAGAGCATTTGACTTTGACATACATAATTAAGAAATCAAGAGTTCTTTAAGCAAAATATTATTTTGAACCATCACCTGGCCTGTAGGAAAGGGACTGGGGTCGGAAGCTATACTATGACCCAGAGTTCCAAACCCAGGTATTACCCAAAGATGACAATTACAGTCCCCGAAGTAGCATGTCGATGAGGGCACCCTCTCCAAATTACACCGGCATGGCTGGCTATCAAGGGGGCTCACTATACTCATTTTGGCTCCTAGAGTAAAATATAATCAATTTCAGTCAAATACAGGTGCAGTCATTATTTTGTGTATTAAATCTATATGCATTTAATAGAAATAATGTTGGACTTCATTATGACATATGCTGAAAAATCATACTACAGTTCAGTTTGCATCACAATATTGCATGCAAATATGCCATCCATGGTCATCTCCATGGTCTTGAGGAAAGGAAAGGGGAGGATTAAAAAGCAATGAATGAAGAATAGAGGGTCATCAAGGAGAAAAAAAGGAATTCAAAGGTGAAGTCTGAGTCATCGTATTTGAACAAAGTGACCAGGCACACAGAGAGCCTGGAAAATCTTGGAGAGAGGATGATTTAGGTAGCCAGCACTCTCAAAAGCACAGTGGAGAAAATAGATTATGGTGGAAGAAAAGGCTGCTTAAGGGGGAGGATGCATGGGAAGAGAGCAGCAAAACTGCTCTGTGCACAAATCCATCATCCAGCTTCAAAGGCTCCGGGCCCGAGGGAGGTGGTGTGCTTTGGTACATCACTGCCAGGTCTTACCACCTGGGATACTTGGCAGCGCAGATACCTGGTCCCCACTCCAAAGGCCTGGGGATCTGTGTCTTTAACAAGCACCCCCAGGTGATTCTCACGACGGGCGAGTTTGGGAAGCACTCTAGTGAAAAGGGCATCACTTGAAGGCGAATAGGCTAAAGGCTGAGTCCTGCCCCATCCACTCCCAGCTCTGGGGACTCGGGAGAGGTGCCCAAGTCTTTGAGCCTTGGTTTTCTCATCTCTAAAAATAAACATACATTTATTTCCCAGGAACAGTCCTCCAAGTTAGGTATTATCATTACCCCCTTGTATAGATTAGGGAGCAGAGGCACAGAGTGACTGCTTAGGTCCTTTGCCCGACCGAAGTCACGGCGCTGCTAAATGGCAGAGTTGGTTTGAACTGGAAGCCCTGGCTCTGGTCGCTCGCTGCCCCCGCCACATTGTCTGTCCTCCCAGGAAGGAGCACAGCACAGAGGGGGGGTAGAGCCTCCAGAGAGGCGATTTGTGTTCATTCTTATTCACATCAGATGATGATTTCATGTTCCACTTATGGAAGTTACTCTATAAACTAGCAGACTTCACTCAAATTAATTTTTGAATCAAGCTTTTCTTCCCCAAGATAAATAATTTATAGGAATCAAGCCATGACTCCCCCTAGGAGATGGTTTAGGCATATTTATGCTTCAACAAACTTCATAGCTAATAACAATACCAGTAGTAGAAATGAGTATTAAATAAGGTACCAAGCCCTTCCTCCACACCTGTAGTTTACAGCATGGGTCTAGATGGGCTCCAGTCTAACGGAATTCACCACTGTGAAGCCACCTGCCTGAGTGCATTCACCTCTACACTGTTTTACACAGGCTTAGAGTCTCGACAACATATTCCTTGGCTGGAAATTTGCATTCTCTTTCAAACCAGGTTTACTAGCTCATTTCTGAAGATGTTGCAGTATATGTCAAAATGAAGATCTTATCACCTGCTGTTCTGACAGAGAAAATTTATTTTACTAAGGTGTGTGAAATGATTGTTTCTCATTTGTCATGACTGTCTGCACTCTCAGTAGAAAGGAAGATGCATTCTGAAAGATAGGACATGACACCAGAAACTCATTCTTAATTTTCTGTTTAAATATATACATAGCAGAAGACATAGTCTATTGGGGCAGTTTTTAAAAGTACTATTCAAAGTTCCGAGAATAAACAAGTATAGAGAGAAGAAAGACAATAGCCAAACTTTGTGGACAAAAGAAACACAGATTTATTCAAGCAAAGCAAAGCAGAATGAGCAAAATCAGATGAGAGAAGAGTGAGGCTTCTGTGTGACCACAAAGAAGAGAATGATACCAGAGCAAAACTATGGAGAGCAGGTATGAAAGGCTAAAATCCCACAACTAGATATTAGTCCTTTCCTTGGCTTAAAGCTACGTGCCTATAGAAGACATTGTAACCTTTGTCTTTCCTTACATACCACATAAAGAATCTGTCTCCACCTACCCATGTGATGTGCTCCCTAAGCTGTAGATGACTGGAGCATGGCTGCACACGTGACCCAAGGAGAGCAGCTCCAAAGGCCAGGGTGAGCTGTGCCAATGCTTTCTCTAGATTTAGGACTGTCATTGGAACTATGCCTCACCAGTGGCTCCAAATGAACTTGGGGTCACCTCAACTGTTCAGAGTAGTACCAACTTGGCCACAGATTTTGATAGGAGGTTAGTGAAGGAGGCCCTAGGTGCAGTAGGTTTGCACACCATTACAAACCCATTACCTTTTGGAAATACAGCATTACCTTACAGGAACAGATGGGAAGGGAGATGAGAGGTAAATTTCAGCTTTGTAATTTTGCCTCTGTTTGGCCCATGGAGAGAGCCAATCCAAAACCTCCAGGACAAAGGTTTCTCCTGCCTTTGTCTAAATTATACCAACATCTGCCTACACTCCTCCGTATCCACACCTCAAGGTTTACTGTCTGAGCATACTTGGACCCTGGATATCTAAAGGTTCCACTGGGGATGTATTTTATGGCTCAGAATAAGGATCAGAGTAAAGGGTGCCCCTATGCACAAGAAAGTACCCCAGGGTATAGCATGGCGGAATAACGGAGTGGTGGAAGCTTCCTTCAAGTCAGCTCCGTATTACTTCACTGCAATGCAATGACAGGATTCAATTTAGACACACACAAGGAATACTCACATTCATATTTCATATTGTCCCTTTGAGCATTACAAAAGGGCACCATAAGACAAGGAACCTCTGCAGATTCAAGATTCCCATGTTAAATTCAACCAGAAATGACTGGCCAAGTAATTTCCTTGAAAATCATTCTCAAGGATTCTACAGGGGCCCCTTCCTCAACTTCCACACCTCCACACCATGTGCGTACACAGGGCCAAATCACACATTTGAGATGTACACTCAAAAAAATGCCAAAGTGCATAAAATCCATCTCTCTGGTCATTCATTCAGAAGTACTGAGCATCTACTAAATGCTTTCTCTTCAAGAACTTTCCCTCCAAGAACTTACCCTGCAGCCAGGACCACAAGATGTCTCTGTACATTTTTCAGGACAACACAATATTTGGCAGATGCATGTACTGTAGGAGTTTAAGGGCTAGGAAGGCTAAAGGCAGGCCAGCTACAACTTCCTGAAAACCAGGGCATCTGAGCTGGATGATGAAGGTTCAGTCTAAGAACCAGATCACAGGAGAATGGAGGAGTCTGGCTACCATTTCCAGTGCCAGCCTGGAAGGTTCCAGGGAACCATGACCATAGCAAGCCTGAAGAATTATGTCTTGAGTATTCCCGGCAACTCAATTACAGCATGCAAATTTTCTGCAGAGTTGACTTCTCGTCTTCAGGAGCCACGCACACGCTCCTTTGGGCTTTTTGCACGAGGAAAACATGGTTGGGAAAGGAGCCCGAGGAACAGCCACTGGAAAGTGCACTCAATAGCACTTTGGTTGAGATAATTGCTGCGTTTTTTAAATTGTAGGCTTTGGAGGTGACCACAAGCAAAATTTGTGACAGACATTTGACACTGAGAAACTACTGCATATGGGTGAAATTTTTCACATCCCCCCATCCCTGAAGACTGGTTTATTGACTAACAAAGGAAAATTATCCAAAACCACTGGCGTACGTTAGTCGAGTCTTCCCTTTTGTCATAATGCTCTTTTGCTAGGCACAAGATTTCTCACTGTTGCAGTCACGTGGATTCCCATCCAACAAGCCCGTTCAAACACACTGTGTGGGTGACACGCAACAGCGCAGTGTGCTCGGTCACAGCATTGCCTTGTGCACACAGACATGCAGATTTGTGGTGACACCCCTCACCCACGGTGGGCTCAAGGGACTTCAAAGTTCTGCTCAGTTCCTGCAGAGCCACTTCCTTATCCTCTGGGCCAGACGGTCTCCTTTGTCCTTTCTGCCTGCAACAAGCTCTGTCTGGAAGAAAGGTCGTGGTGTGACAGTGCTAAGGACACAAGTCCATCACATGGAAAAATGTCACAAGCCAGGGAAAATAAAAGAGCTTGCAAAGGCACTCTCCCTGCCCACGGCTGTCAAGAGCCTGTGATGTCAGTTAGCACAACAAGGATATAATCGGAAGAACTAAGCGCAGAGTGTAGAGAGACACTTGAGTGGCAATTCTCCAGCCCCAGCTGGGGCCATGGGTCCAGGCCAGCTGGTAGGAGCTAGCCAGCAGCTTATATGGTTATTCTCTGCAGGCACCTCCAACACGTTCCAGAGTCCTCAAGCTAACTTCCTAAGCAGCCTTCCCTCCCGGGAAGCATCCCTGTCTCCCGGCCTCAATAATCCTATTTCTCATTATAAAGAAGGCATCACAGGAAAAGTAAACTAAACTGAGAGTCAGACTGCCTTTGGTCCGCCACTTCCTGGCTTGGGGGGCCTCAGGGAAGGTTCTTCGTGTTTTGGTTTCCACCACCTAAAAAATTGTAATGATATTTATCTCTTGGGGTCCTTCGGAAAACTCTGTAACAGTGAAGGGGAAAGTGCCTAACACAGCGTCTAGCTTGTGGTTTGCCCTAAAGGAGACCTAATGAACACACAGACTTCCGGAACAAGTCAACCCAAAAGCATTTCCAGGATGCCTACTGTGTGTTAGACACGGAGGTTGACAAAAATCAACCAGTGTGTTTTTTTTCCCCTCAAAGAACTTATAAACTAGTTGAGGAGATGATACAAAGACAACCAATTAACCCACAATGGGTGCGCACGGGAAGTGCCACGGGGATCTCAGAGAACAGGACAAGCAGGGGGTCTGAGGAGGCGTCTAGGCAGAGGCGGGAAGGCTGCAGCAGGCCTCCCAGAGTCAGGAGGATGTCCCGGACGAAGAACGGCTTCCAAGAAACGAGTCTCCCGTGAGTTGACATAATGAAAGTTGGTCTTCCAAGGACTCAGCTGCACTTGGGTAATTATTAAAACACAAGACCATTCCCGGTGTATAAAAAACAAGGGCATCTACTTACTACCTCTTCCATGAGGCCATCTTTGATTCGATACAGGAGAAAGTATGTCTGTGGTTCTTCAATCCTAGAAAAAAAAAAGGCAGAAATCAAGACAAAATAAAGCATGCAGAGAGATGGCCATCTGTGTTTACTAGTTTAGTCTTCCTTCAAATGTGCAATTATGATTCCAAGGGCTGAGTGAGCCATTTGGAGGGATGATAATCCAGGTCAAGCAAATAACCCACAAAGGAGGAAATCAACGTACAGACAATAGACTACATGCTCATAACTTTTCTGCGGAAAGAGATTTGAGCTAGCTAAGTAAAACCAAGGCACTTCCTCATAACATTTTAATTTGGTAGGAAACATCCAATTCACAAGTCTTCAGCTAAGTCTAAAGTGGTGCCAACCACCTCATCCCTAGAATAAAACATAAGACCATATTATTTTCATTTTGTAAGAAACATTAAAAGTTCAGGGCTGGAAATTGTGTGTGGGCTGATGCCTGATAGTGCAGCCTGTTATTATGTAGTGACTCACAATAAATTTCCAGCCCTACCACACCTTCAGGTTAAACTCACTCAAGCCAGACAGTAAACTATTAGCAGAGATATTTTTGTAACCATAATTTCTAGCTTTTTAACTAATTTTTTTAAACTTTCAACATAGCCAGTTTTATAAAAGTCATAGAGCTCTCTTCTCTGACAACAGACTATTTATCCTTTCAAAAACAATACAAAATAAAAACATGCCCCTGGGGCATTTTAAGGAATTTTTCAGTTGACCAACTTGGTCAACCAGCATAAGCCTGGAGCACTGGCTCCCTTGTGTCAGCCAGCCCCGACTCCTCACCGCAAGGACGACTCAACGCAGGACTCCTGTGGCTGTGGCCACGTCTGCCCCAGGTACCCGAAAGGCCGTCTCTCCACGGCCAGCCAAGCCGAGATGGCACTGCTCAGGGAGAGCCCCTGACCCGACAGCTCTTCGAGATGCTTCGATGCAGAGTAGGAACTGCCAAGCTCTGCTGTGATACAAAACAAAGCAACTAGCAAAACGCTCACCCTCCGGGTAGAGGCCTTACCCCTCGGCCTGAGTCCAGGGACGGTCACTTGCATGAACACACTTCCCCCACCCGCCAGGAGCCCACGATGAAGTTGCCTCGGCCTGTGCGAGAGAACCCGGAGCTGGGAGCTCCTGTTTAATGACACAAGTGTTTAAAGAGCCCCCACGAGTCGTGACGCAGACCCGATCTCCGCATCTCCTTACAGTAACTGCACTGACTAGCTTTTCTTCGTGTATTTTCAATTCTTTTCACGACATGCTATCAGGTGAGTGGTGGAGAGAGTTCTCGTGGGCTACTGCGGCAGATTCTTTGGCTCCACACTTCTGAGTCTGGGGTTTCCCGTGATGTACCCACTGTTAAATTGGAATGGATGTAGTGGGATAATATGCAACGTGTGCTGTTGTCCATTTAGCCCCCTCTCTGGCACCACTGCAAGCATCTCAGGTGTGTTACAGAACTTCCCTAGAGCGGTATCTCCCACTCCTCTCACACATTCAGTTGCTGGCAAGAACGATTAGTTTGGGGCCCCCCAAAACTCCCCGTCTGGGGGCGGGCTGGAGGAGTGGAGGGAAGACCTTGATCGGAGGCAGAGGCGAGCCAGGCTTCCGGCCCACGGTCAGCCAGAGGAAGCGCATCCGGCAGGGCAGAGGCTGTGAGCGGGAGACGGGGGAGGATGCTGACACACCTCAGACGGAGTTCGGAGTTTTTTCTGGGTCAGGAACACAAGCTGTGCACATGCCTGTCATCAGCCCTTGCAAGGGGAATCCGACAGAAGGGCTTAAAGGGCATGGAGAAGTCAGAAAGGTGAAGGCAGCAGCCACATGTGCCCCCCCAGTTTTGTCCCTGCGTGGAGCTGGCATGCAGCACGGAGGTTCTGAATGAGTGATGCACGGCTGACGTTGTGTCCTGAAGTTCAGGGATGGTTAAGGACTGTGCACCACAGGGAGACAGACAGATGGTACCAGCTTCCCAGGCAAAAGGTGTCTAGACAGAGGGGATAGGCCTCGTTCCCATCTTCATTGTGTGCTCTTTCCTGTTTAAATGTCTGTCATGGCTAGGACTGGTCAACGCAGGGAAACCTCCTATGGTAGGAAAGCCTCTGATCCCCGGTGGGCTTCCTCTGGCCCCAGCCCTCTGTGCTCTACCCAGCTTAGGACCTAAGGTCCGAGGTCTCCGTAGAAGCCCAGCATTCCGTGCCTTCCTTACACACCTTGAGGCAGCTTATGCCTGAGAAGCAGTCTTCACGCGCCTCTTTCATCCTCCTACAAAACCACTTCCTCCCCGTCCCAGCCTCCTGATAGCCCCCACGCTTTGTCCCTCCATGACAGTTTCGGTGTTTCTGCCCCGATCCATAACATGCCACACAGAAGGAAAGAACAAGATTCTGATCACAAATGGGGCCTCCTCCTCACAGCTGCTTTGCCTTGCACACTCATTTCTGCGTCTCGCCCTGCCCCCTCCTCCCACTCACTGCGGCCTCACTGCAGCTGTGTGTCCTGAGTCAGAAGCTCCGCAGCTTTTGCCAGGGCATGGCGGGCTCAGGGGCTCCCACCCTGTCCTTCTTCTCTTGAACTTTGAGGAAGACCACCTGTTCTGCAGAGGCTCCCAGTTCCACAGGCTGCCATTTATCTACGGACATTTCCCCTGCCATTTATGGAATCCTGGGCCTACCTGTGCTTTCTAACTGCTGCGTATTTTTTCCGTAAGGCAGGAAGAAGTGTTGTCAGATCACCGGAAAGCTTGCCTGGGGACTGGGAGGCTGCAGAGCCCGGGGAGGATCACTCTGACTCTCTGGGTAAGCTGGTATTTCAGCAGCCTTGGCTGAGTGAACAGAAGCAGCTCAGGCACCCGGAGAGCGGTGTCCTCCGTTGCTGGGCCTGCCTGGTTAGGAATCGTTCAAAGCCTCTGGTGCCTGTGTGGCTCCCAGGACAAGCACGTGTCCCACTTCATGGACCTCTTTTTTCTTTCCCTTCCCCCAGTTTTGACTCTTTGGCTCCTCCAGCTTCATTTGATCAAAGAAACTCAAACCTTAGACACCAAAAGCCAATGCTTGCTCAGTAAGCTTCACAAACTCCTACGTGTGCCTGAGGACCAGGTAGGCATCAAAAATAGGTTGGGCCTGGAATGGATGAAAACACAGAGAGCGTGCTGTCAAGAATTCTGATCAGTGACGCCCTATTCCCAACTCCCGTACATAAATGTCGTCAAGACACTTGGGTCTCAAGGGACAGAAATTCAACTCAAATTAGCTAAAGCCAAGAAAGAAATCCATAGGCTTACATCCCTGTTTATATCTGACCGTGGGCAAAGCTGGATGTAAGGTCCCAGACAATGGTGTCAGAGTCTGTTATCAAAAAGATAAAAGGTAACAAGTGTTGGTGAGGATGTGGAGAAAAGGGAATCCTTGTGCACTGTTGGTGGGAATGTAAATTGGTGCAGCCATATGGAAACCAGAATGGAGGTTCCCCCCAAAATTAAAAATAGAACTACCATATGACCCAGCAATCCCACTTCTGGGAATATGCTCAAAAGAGATGAGTCAGTACTGCAAAGAGATGCTGCACCCCCATGCTCACTGCACCATTATTCATGATAGCCAAGATACGGAAACAAACTAAGTGTTGACAGATTTATGGATAAAGGCACTGTGGTATAGATAAGCCAGAGAAAAAAAACACTGCATGATCTCACTTATATGTGGAATCTAAAAGAATTGAATACATAGAAGCAGAGAGCTGAACAGTGTTTACAAGGGGCAGGAAGGTGGGAGAAATGGGGAGATTTTGGTCAAAGGGTACAAAGTGGCAACCATGCAAGGTGAATGAGCCTAGAGATCTCACGTACAGCACGAGGACCACAGTTAACAGTGCTGCACTGAGAACTGGAAATGTGCTAAGAAAGTAGTTTTCAGGAGCTCTCATAAAAAAAAAAGGTGACTATGTGAGGAGATACATACGTCAGTTAGCTTGACTGTAGTAAGCATTTCACTATGTATATCAAATCATCATGTTGTAATTTTAAATGTATACAGTTTTCATTACAAATAAATTAAAAATAAATTTTAAAATGTCTTCGGAGCTCTGCTTCTGTTTCTACCTGCTGGATAGGTGTTCTCCAAAAAGTTGGAAGACTGCTGCCAGCTGAGAATCCCAGCGGAATGAAAGTTTTTCCAGCGGTTCCAACAGAAATGTCCCCGGATGCTTCTGTTCCAGCAGACTTGCTTGGCGCATTCCTCAACTCCTCCTGGGTCATGTGGCTCCCCTGTGGCAGGCTGGACCCGGCTCAGGTTGTGGAATACGTTCACCACACGAGAGAAACCTTCAGTTCCTGGAAGGCTAGAAATGGATGCTAGACAGGCAAATACATTCATTGTCTCCTGCACCATCTGGAGCCAGCTAAGTGCCAAAACTGCAGAAACGTGCAGCAAACTGGGTTGTCTACTGCCCCTAGGGCTCAGCATTCCAAACCTTACACATTTCCATTAAAAGGCAAAGAAAGAACTGAGGCCATGTGCTAGATATATAGAGCAAAACAAGATGGCACTCTGTTTTTCTCTGTAGTTGATTAAGGCTCTTCCAGCTTGGGGAAGTTAAATACAAATAGCCAGGGACTTTGCTGCAATCATCAAAATATTTCTATGACTCATGAGATAAGTGAGGAAAATGCACAGAAGAGTCAACGTTACACTGAAGTTAGATGTAATCACACCTTTGAGTTCTGACAGCCCACTGACAGATATCTCACTTATATGAGAGCATATTACTGACTTAGTTTCTCCACAGCGGGCCCTTGATTAGTCTAAAGCAGATCCTCTCTGGATTACCCGAGAGGAGCTCTTCACACAGGCTGGTGTCTCATCACCAATCAGCAAGGCTCCCATGTCCACAGCTGAAGATAAACACGGACCACCCGTCCAAAACACCGTATCTGAAGCTACCGACTCATCTGAGGAACCACAGATCGACTCCAAGGACATCACTCTTTCTTTAAACACTAACACTGAGGGCTCTGAGTGGATGAGGGTGCTTTTCTTTACTAAAAGGATCAGTCCTCTCTGTAGTATTAAGGACACTTTACCACCCCAATGGCTGCCAGGAAGTAGGGATTTCTGAGGTAAGCTTCGTAGTCAGAGAAGAGAGGCCCAGCGAGTACGTCAAGTCAAGCTCAACATGCAGAACTTACCCCGACTTTGGGGTAAGCTGAGTTTGTTCAACCTCAAGGATCTGCGTCTCCCACAGGCTCCTGTCTCAGGAGCAGCGAGTCCCCCAAATTCCTATAGCACTGCCGAGTGCCAAGCATGGGGTCACCGAGAGAAACCAGAAGAGGCACTTCTAGGCAAGATAAGGTTGTAAGCTCAGTTCTGAGCTCTCCAGCTCTACTCCAGGCACAGCAATGATACATGAAACATTTTTTGTACATGTTTAAAATCACACGGACAAATAAGAATTTCCATGGAAGAGACTCACACAGTAGTAAACAGCTCAAAGTCATGGTCTGCCCTGTTGGTCTCCCAGTCAGGAAGGCAGAGATGGCCAAAGTTTGATATCTCCGGGATAACAGGGAATAAGACGTTCCTGGCATAGCAGAAGACCTGAGTCAGGATCACCGCCTGAAGCCATGGGTGGTGCTAATCTCCCTCGTTTATAAAAAGAAGCAGGAAAACTGTAGCCACTGGCCTAACTCCCTGGCTTTCTTACAGAAGCCAGGAAGCAGCAGGCACGGCCTACAGCCCCATCCTGAGTGGAGCCACTCACGCTTAGTGGCTGCATGACTGTGTCCCCGGTGTGTGCGAGGAGCTGTCTACCCCTAATATCTGACCAGAATAGAGTTCCTGCGAGCCAGGTGGAGGCAATGTCAAAAACCACTAAACAGGAGGAAAAAAATAACGCAGAGCTATAAGGAGGGGCAAGCCACTCAGGATGAACATGCAAATGTAAATTTTAAAGACAATCTAACATAGGAAAGTGAGACAACAATCTCAAAAACCAAAAAACTGTATTCCCTGAAATATGGAAATACCTGAGCAATCTCAAAAATCATTTAAAATGAGTATGTTTAAAACCCTGAAAGGATAAAAGTAATTACGTACATGAGAAACAAAAAATGAATAAAAGATATGAATGATGAATATAATATGTGGTCCTGAAAAATAAGCCAAGTACCAATCCTAAAAGTGAAAAATACAGTCACTAAAATTAAAGCTCATAGACTGCATAAACGTTGAACACAACTGGTGAGAGAATTAGGAGCTGGAAGACAGTACTGAGGAATTTACCCAGAATACAGCGTAGGAGATAAGAAGGTGGAAGACAGGAAAAGGAAGATGAGAGGCTCCACTACCAAAGACTGGAAGCCGCTTCAAAAGGAAAGGATAGAGGGGTTGGTGGGAGAAAAATACAAAAGGACTGATGATTACTGAGTTTCCAGAATTGAAGAAAAACAAAATTACAGACTTATAATGGGCATAGGATGCCAAGCACAATATATTAAATTAAATACACACAAATATATATATACATAGATATGTCTGTATGTCTGTATTTATACCTAGACACATTGTAATGAAACTAGAGAACATCACTCTAAAGAAAAACATCTTAAAGCTGCCAGAGAAGATAGCTAACCTACAAAGGAATAACAGTAGGGCCAACAGCAGATTTCCCATCATCAACAACAAAAGTCGGAAGACAAAGAAGTGATGTCCAAAGTCCAAGGGAAAATAACTCTCCATTATGAAGTCTTTACCAAGTTAAACTACCAATGAAATAAGCAACGGAGGTGTCCACCAATGGGTGAATGAATAAAGAAAATCATACACACACACACGCATACATACAATGGAATATTCAGCTATAAAAAAGAAGGAAATCTTGCTATTTGCAACAATATGGATGAATCTTGAGGGTATATGTTAAGTGAAATAAGTCAAACAGAAAAAAACAAATACCATATGACCTCACTTATATGTGGAGTCAAAAACAAAACACACCCAGCTCACAGATAGAGAGAAGAAAGAGATTGGTGGTTGCCAAAGGCAGGGGTTGGAACATGGGTGAAATGGGCAAAGGGGGTCAAAGGTACGTTTCCAGTATACAATAAGTCACGGGGATGCAATGTACAGCATGGTGACTATAGTTAATACTATACTGAATATTTGAAAGTTGTTAAGACAGATCTTAAAAGTCCTCAAGACAAGAAAAAGAAAAAAAAATTTGTAACTTACATACAAAATTTTTGTATGTAAGGTGACGGATGTTAACTAGACTTAGTGCAGTGATCCTTTTGCAATATATACAACTATTGAATCGTCTGTTGTACACCTGAAACTAATATAAGGTTATATGTCAATTATACCTCAATAAAAAAGTTTTTAAAATAAAAAAGAAATTGAAATAGACATTTTTAGACATACGAAGTCTAAGAGCTTTTGACATCTATGGACACTCAATAAAAGAAATATTAAATAGTTCCAAAAAAGGAAAGAGGAAATAGGAAGGACTAGAAACCTTTTTAAAATGACAAAGAAAGAAACTGGTAAATTATGTTATTAATGTAACTATTAACTCTTGAAAAATAACTTTATATTTTACATTTTAGATGACAAAGACAAGAAAGACAGAAGAGGGAGAATACGGGAGAATTAACTTGCCACGGTCTTGTGTAGGAGGACGGAGAGAGATGCTAGATAATTTTGTATGTTGTTATAATGTACCTATATACTAAAAATGTATGCATGGCTTACCAAAAAAAAATTAAAAGCATAGTTTCCAAAGCAATGGAGAGAAAGGGGGAGTAGGGGAGAAATAAAAATACATTTTTAAGATGTTAACAAGAAGTCCAAATATGACAATAACCACAATAAATCACATATTAAGTTCATGTGTTAAAAGCAATCTACCAGGTTGGTTTTTTTTTAAAGCTTGTGTGTTTTAGAAAGTGCACTTTCTCGGCAAAAGGGTTGGTGAGTGCAAAATTCGATGTCATGGGATCCAGTGAAGAGCCATAGCTCTTCTAGGCAAAAGACTGTTGGGGACTCACCTAAGGCAGCCCTGGATGAGGCTGGAGAGAAGTGAGGTTACAAAGACATCCAAGAGGGTGGACTGATGGACATGCCCACCGATAGGAGCAACTGAGTAAGAAGAAAGATCAGCAGAGTTTCCTGCTGGGCATCAGCTACACACAGGTGGTCTTTAAAAGTCAAGATACTGACCAAATTGCCTGAAAGGACAGGAGAAAGTAGGCCTCAAATCCTTGGCAACACCAACTCTTGAAGGGCACACAGAGGAAGAGGATCTAACCAAGAACCCCAAGACAGATAACATCAGTTTTGTCACATCGTCACTGAGAAAAAGACTTTGGAGGCAGGTGGTGACCAACTTCAAATACTCCCAGGGTAAAGGAAGACCAGAAAGCACATGTTGGACTTGACAATATGAAGGTCTGGTGGAATATGAAACTGGTGGGCTTTGGCCTTTTCAACTTAATAGGTCTTGACTGAAGTGCCAGATTGAATGCAAACACAGATCCCTGTGGGTTCATCCACAGGGGCTCCCCAGGTGGCCTTGGGTGTTGACCAGTTTAATGCCATAATAAAATGCCACCTTCTGGTAGCCAGAATTTTCCTTGGCTTCTCTCAAGGCTTCTTTCATCAACGTCAAAGCAGTTGACTCAGAAGACAGATCTTCAAGCTCCATTCCCTGACTCCCCTGCCTATTTCTCAGCATTTTCTCACTTTTTCTCTTTCAAGGAAAGGACTCCTTAGTTTTTGAAGGTGGAATGGACAGCCGTCCTGCTTTTATATTCAGAACAACCAGTATTTACCAAGCAGCTTCTCTGTGCCAGGCACTCAACAAGGGGCTGTCATGTATTTAATTTACTCCTTACAAGCCCATGGTGCAGTGAGGCAGTGTTATCCTGTTTTACAGAAGAAGAAATTCTCTAGCAAAAGATTACAAATGCTGCCTCTTCACAGCTAAGGGTAAACAGGAACATTCTTTCCTGGGTCAAAGAACTTCTACTGCAGCTGTGTTGGACATAAATAGCATCCCAGTGGTCCAATACCAGGAGCTAAATGTTGGAATTATGAATAATTTTAAACATTTTGGGTATAGTGTAGCAAAGGGAATAGCTCAAGGAAGTAGACTTGGGAAAAGAAGTGTCTAGTCTTCTCAGGCGACTGCAACAAAACACGATAGACTGGGTGGCTTAGCCAACAAACACTTCTCATAGTCCTGGAGGCTAGAAGCCCAAGGTCAGGGTGACAGCAGGGTGGGGTTCCAGTGAGGACTCCCTTCCTGGCTTTTATACATTTTCACTGTAGCCTCACATGACCAAGAAAGCACTCCGATCTTGTCATCCCTTTTATGGGCACCAATGTCATCACAGAGCTCCACCCCAGTGACCTCATCCAAATTCAGTCACTTCCCAAAGACCCCACTTCCAAACACCATCACATGCCTATTAGAACCTCGATGCATGAATTTGGAAGGACACAAACATTCGGAGTAAGAGGGAAAGAAGGAGGGAGAGACAGGGAGAAAAAGAAACAAAATGTGGGAGTAGAAGGAAGACTGGTGCAGCAAAGGCTTGGGCCAGAAATGCACAGCGACCACAGGAAGTTCCCCTCAGGACCCAACAGCCTCCCACAGGGAAGAGGAGACAGCTCACACCTGGCTTCAATAAAGACCTCCTCCTGCAAACCCCGCTCGGTCTTGCAATGGTCATGAAATCCTGGGCTTTTTAAAACCCAAAAGGCAACTTGCCTGGCACTCTGCCACTTGAACTACCGTCTCTGAATTTTTTTGGAAGCAGTGGATTTATGCCGGCTCTGCTCATTAAAATGCTATTTGAGAAAAGAACTGTCTGCTACTTAAGATGCCCAAAGTGAAATGCCTGTTTCCAAGGAAGAGAATGCAGGTAGAAAAGTGCATTAGTCACTTATTTCTCCTTGCTACTCAACACGTTAATTTTCCAGTGGACTTTCAAGTTAGACAAACTGAATGCTCCTTCCCACCCTCTTAGGTCCTGCAGACACAGGCACCCAGGGTGCTTCGATGGCATTTCTGCACCCTCCCTCCTAACACCTCTATCATAGACACCACTTGGACAGCCTCCATTTTACTGTCTGGATTTGGGAAAAAGCCATTTCAGTTTGGTCATTTACGGTTTCCCTAACTTTGTGATTCAGTTATCATCAACACCATTTAAATATTCTCTATTTTATTGTCTATTTTGTTTTTATGGGCTTGGACAAAAGCCATTTTCATACTGGCCACTTACATTTTCCTTAACTTTGTGATTAAGACTGAAACGGCATCCAGCTTCAGCCTTCAAGATCCGACTGTGTATTTCCACTTGCCTGTGGTCCCACATGATGTCAATATTTCTAGTTGTCCTAGAGGCTCCCTGAGTCAACCAATGTGACCTCCCACCACCCCACAGCAGCAGCCGAAGGAAACTGGTGAAGGGCTTTTTCCACCCAAGACCACAATTTCTGAAACCACTTCCTCTCCTCAGTCTCCTTGACCTCTGTACCACACGCTCTTTAAAACTCTTTGGCGAGGGGGTAGGGGAGCAAACATTCTGGCAGCAACAGACCTGATTATGAATTGCCGTCTGACATTCCTAACTGCAAGACACTGAGGAAGTTGCATAAAAACTCTGAGCCTCTGTTCCTACATCTATAAAAGAGGAATCATCTCTACTTCATAAGACTTGTGCTGAAGACTACATTAGCTGCTTGTAAACTGTTTAGAAAGTGTCACGGTCTCTAAGAGGTAACAATAGATGAATGCGCCCCAGTTCACATTTCGTCTCCCGTGCTGGCTTCTAAATGACTTTGCCCAACCTGCTTCAGTCTTTAGCCACCTGCTCATCTCTCTCTCCCCCTCTGTGTCCCCAACCTTCCTCCCATACCTCACCTGGGAGCCAGCAGACTGGCCTAGCAGTCTTGCACTCACAAATGACTCTTAGAGAAAGGGCTTCACCTCTAGGTTTCCGTTTCCATGTCTGAGATGAGTTGAGTGAATGATAAGATAAGGTTCCCAACTGCCCCTTTCTAAATAGTTGAAGTGATTTCCCTGGTCTCCTCCACAGTCCTTCCCATGTCCACTACTACCCGTGTTCTCTTCTTCCTATCCCACATTTCTGAGGCCTGGAATGGAATTTGGACAGTGTACCAGATTACAATAGTCTAGGTTGGAAATTGCTAGTACAAGATTCTGTCTCTTAGCCCCATCACCTAGCATAGCTATGGCTTTGGAGATGTACAGTAACTTGGATACCTCTAAGAGGAATGGTTTTGAGAACTTCCTTATGAGCATAAAATTCATGAGGACACTGAGGTGTTTTCTCCCTCATTAAGCTGAACTACAGATGGTAATAAATCATTTCCATGAGAGAATAGATGCAGCCATTCTGGAAAGGAATTTGACACTATTTAAGCAAATTGGTTACTTAGTTAAACTCTACTGTCCAGCAGTTACAAGTACAAGGGTCTTAAGCAGTATGAGAATAGTCACCACGACAGAGATTTGAAGGCAGTCTTGGTGTCTACTGGGTGAGCAGACTGATAAAATAGGTGATACACATCCTGGAATGCAATATTATTCAACAAACAGAAGCTAAGAACTAGTACACATACAGCTCTATGAATAGATCTTAAAAACAGCACTGAATTTCTTAAAAAAAAAAAGAATAAACAGAATGCAGTATTTAGCACAATACCATTTACATAATTAATAATACACACCCTTATAATTGGCCACTATTGGAGAATGCAAGGGAATCAACTCATTACTTCTGGAAACTGGTAAATGGAAGGAAAGAATCAAACATTTATTCTGACTTTCCTCTATGAATTACACCGTGGATAACAAATAATATATCAGGGTAAGTTTCTTGTTATAGAAACCTTCCAGCTAATAAACAAAAATGGATGCTAGAAGTAGAATAGCACCATTCTGCAAACTCTAAGACGGCCCCCAATTGCCCGTGTTCATGGTCTTGTGTAATCCCCTCTCCTTGAGCATGGTTGGGACCTGAGACTTTCTTTTAACCAGTGGGATATGGTAAAGGTGACAGGATGCCTCCTCCATGATTATGTTACAAAGACTGTACTTCTGTCTTACTAGCTGACTCTATGTTCCTTGCAGCTTTGATGAAGCGCTGCTTTATGGAGAGGCTCAGGTGGCAAGGAATTGTGATGGCCTCTCACCAAAGGCCGGCAAAGACCTGAATCCTGCCAATAGCCACAGAAGCTTGGAAGCAGATCCTTCCCAAGCTTCAGATGACACCCCAGACCTACTGGATATCTTGTTTGCACACTTCTGAGAGACCCTGAAGCTGAGGCCTCAGCTAATTCATGCCTTCATTTCTGACTACGAGAGAATTAACATGTTTTGTTGCAAGCAACTATGTTTGTGGCAATAGTGTCACATACCAAAAGATAACTAATCCACTAATAAATGAATGGGATCCTAAGCTTTTGGTACCAATGGCTGCTAACATCACACAAAAAAGAGACAAACAAATATTACGTGCAATCCTGATGGAAGAACATAAGACAAACCATGAAACAGTCTTGCCAAAAAAATTAAACATGAATCCAATAGTCTTTGATTCAGCTACCAACTCAAAGGATCTGCAGATTCAGAGGAACTTGTTAAACTACACCACAGAAATGCAATCAGCAAAATCACACTATCATGAGACAAACAACCTGGGTTCCTCCACAAATAAATAACAAGGAGAAAAAACAAATTCAGTGAGGAACCTATTGATTAAAAGAGACTTAAAAAAAATAAACCAATAACTTATGTATGGGCCTATTCCAATCCTGATTCATATAAAAAAATATGAAAAGAAATAACATTTATGAGAGAATTGGAATTTTGAGGCTGGCTATTCAATGGTATTAAGGAAATAGTATTCTTTTTTTAAGCTGTTGATAAAGATATTGTGGTTATGTTACTTTGTAGAGATGCACACTAAAATACCTATAGGTGAAACGATCCAGTGTCTGAAAGGAGGGAAGTGGACAGGGTGTGGATGGGATAGGACTGGCCATGGGCTGAAGGTAGTTGAAGCTGAATGGTGGCACAGGGAGTTCATTAAACACCATCTGTTTTGGGGTATGCTCAAAAGTCCCCATGATAAAAAAGCTTTTAAAATTATATGTAAAAGAAAACAACAAACATTTTGTTAGAACACTTACAAACAAAAGGACACAAATGTTAGAATGGTTGCCTGTGGAGAAGGAAACAAGACTGGAGAATGGGGATAAAGAGATATGAGTGAAGCAACCCCACTCCTGGGTAATATCCAAAGGAAATGAAATCAAGATTTTGAGGAGATACCTACACCCCCACATTCATTGTAGCATTATTCACAAAAGCCAAGACATGGAAACAACCCAAGTGTCCATAAAGAATGAATGGATAAAGATGTGGTGTATGTAATGGAATATTATTCAGCAATAAAGAAGGAAATCCTACTATTTGTGACAGTGTGGATGAAACTTGAGGGCATTATGCTAAGTGGAATAAATGGGACAGAGAAAGACAAATAGCATACATTCTCACTCATATGTGAAATCTAAAAAACCACACTCATAGAAACAGAGATTAGTGGTTACCAAGGGCTGGGAGGTTGGGGAAGATAGAGAGATGTTGGTCATGGCCTACAAACTTCCAGTTATAAGATAAAAAGTTCTGAGGACTTAATGTACAGTCAGTGACTATAGTTAACAATACTTGAAAGTTGCTAAGAAAGTAAATCTTAAATCTTTCACCACACGCACACACACACACACACACACACACACAAAGTAATTATGTGAGGAGAAGGATATGTCAACTAACCTTATTTGGCAATCACGGCACAATATATACATATATCAAATAATCACTTTATACCCCTTAAATCTACACAATGCTATATGTCAATTATAATTCAATAAAGTCGGAAGGGGGAGGGGGGCCTGAGCAAATAAGTAAAGGAACAAAAAATAAATGAGGGTCTTAATGAGACCCAATGATGGTAGTGGGTTATACACAGAAGAATGTGATTAACTCAACTTTCTGCTCAGAAGGGAACTGTTTTCCCAGGGCCTTTCCTGTCAGAAGGTTCCAGTCCTGCCCTTCTCTGGAGCCTGCCTCTAGACCCCTATTATTCTGCATCCAACCCAGTTTCCTTCGGCATCTCTCAATCCGCCTGCCCGCGGCCACACCCCAGTCCAGCGCCGCCCACCAGCGCCCTGCAGCGGTCGCTCACGCTCTACACTCCATTCCCTTCCTCTAATCTATGCGAGGTTGCCCACCAACTGTACAGTCTTCATCAAATACAACCATATCACTGCTCTCCTAAAAATCCAGTAACCTACAAGATGCTGTTAAAAATTCTCTTCCCAAAAGTCAAGGCCTTCAACAATTATCTGCAACTCCTTTTCTTACTGTATCTCCCACCACTTCTCAATATGAACTCAACCCCGCCGCCTGTCCCCGCCCGGTGCTCCCCTCCCCCAGCTCAGCCAAACCAAGCCAGCCGGCCCCGAAGCCCCAAAGCACTGTGCGGCTTGTTTCTAACCCTGCCTTTGGGGCGGACACGAACCCCCTTTAGCTCCGCCCCAAGGGGCGGGGATGCGAATTCCATCTGGTTGCATCTCGGAAGCCCATCCTAAGGGGCGCCGTCTAGGCTCTGCCGCTGGGTCTCCGGCACCACGGCCTCGCCCGGCCTGGAGCTGTAAAATCGGCTCTGGAGCCGCCACGCTGGGGCACCCGCACCCCTCCTGCTGTCTCGGGCTTTGCTCGCCTCTCACGCCTGAGGCAATAAGGGTAAACTGAGCCAGGACGCCGCGCTCCGGGCCGCCCCCACCGTCTGGCTCTGTCCGCTCTCCTGGTGAGAGGAGGCCAGTCTCACTTGGGCTCTGAGCCTGAGCTGCTCCCACGACAACCAAACCGTGATTTCAGACATGCCCCGGAGTGAGGGCACAGCCTGCCGACACTACAGCGAAAACTCGTGAGGAGTCAGTATTACCCACGAAAAGTCCTTACGCGGCCCCTAGAAGAGGGCCTGGAATAAAGGCCCTGCGTATGTAGTCCCGTGTCCTTCCGACTCTCGTTGGCCTGGGCTTCTCTCTGACTTGCAGTTAATTCTTCAGTTTATTCTTGGAAGGTGCCGAGCCCTCTGTCACCACCCTCAGCTAAGCCATCTAAGCAAAGTGCTTCCTTCTTGGTCAGTGGCTGGAAAATCCTTACAAATCGTTTACAAGAAGGAGAAGGGGGCGCTACAGCGAGGTGGAGGCGGTCGGGCACAGCGCGGATGCTTTCTTCACTGGGCAGTGGTGACGCAGAGCGTTCACTCTGTCGTAACTCATCAAGCTGAACACAAGTGACTGGTGGTGCGCTTTTCTATATGCATATTATATTTCAGACTTTTTAGAGTTTATTTTTAAATATGCATTCTTTCCTTGAATTTTCCAGCAAATCTTAACTGTTTTAGGTTTGATGCCAGGACTCATCAGATTCAGCAGAACAAGCACAGCTTCTTGCTCTTTCTCTGTCTTCTTTTACCCAGTAGTTAAATTCTAGACAATCAATTGAGGACAGGATGAGTGAATTAGAAAGTATTTCTGTCACTGACTTCTGGCAAAAATTGCCCAGCCTCCGTCCACATCTTCTTGTCTGCAGAGTCAAAGTCGCAGTAGCACCTTCCACATACTACTTTGCTGGGTGGTTGAAAGGGGATTAAATGGCACGTGTGTGTGTCAGTTGCTTAGGAGAATGCCTGACACATAGTTTGTCCTCAATGTGTGTTAAGTTTTTGGTCTTGAAAGACATTTCCCACTTGTCATTATTCCCATTTGTCTTTTTTACCTGTAGAATGGTAGATTTCTTCCCCTCTAAGATATTTCAAAGATCAATAGACAGTTGAATTCTTTGGAAGACTGTCCGAAAAGTGATATATTCCATGGGTGGACATTCTGAACTAAAATAAATTCCTGTAATTCTTCATGTGAATTAACTCATTCTCAATCAATGAGACGATACTTATTCCAGTTTTACAGATAGGAAAACTGAGAATTGGGGAATTGGAGCAACCAAGGCCATCCAGTCATAGTTTGTGTGTGACTGATGAGACGAGAACTGTCTAAGCCCTAAAACTACTCCTTTTGAGAGACTTGTGAGCAGGGCAGCACAGGGCCTCTCTTTCCCGTCTGACTCCCAGATGCGCCCTCTCCTGCCTCTCCCTGGAGAGTTTCCGAGGGGGCTGGAATTGGGCAACCCTGGGTCCCTTGACCTCCCCTGTTCTTGGCAGCCCTGGCACATGGCCCAGACTTCTCCAAGCCCTCCTCCCACCACTTTTCACCATTCTCTAAATGTCCTGTGCCCTTTCATTCATTTAGTTATTCAGTCAACATTGATTGAAAACCTATCATGTGTCAGTGAGGACACAGTGGCACAGTGGTTAGCCAGATGCATCCACGTCCAGTCTGTGCCCCCCCGTTGCCCACCGTCTGACTCTTTTCATGACTCCGTGCTGTTCCTTCTACAGGCATACCTCATTTTATGGTGTTTTGCTTTGTTGCAGTACAGATACTGCATTTTTTATAAATTGGAGGTTTGTGGCAACCCTGCATGAAGTAAGTTTATCAGCCACAAACCGCCCCCAAATGATTACAATAAGACGGTGAATTTCATCAGTAAATGCAGTATGTATTCTGAATACCCCACTGACCCACCATTGCTGTCTCTTTCCCTCTCCTCAAGCCTCCCTATTCCCTGAGACACCGCAATATTGAAATCAGACTAACGAATAGCCTTACAATGGCCTGTAAGAGTTCAAGTGAAAGGAGGAGTTAATCGATATGGCAAACTTAACTGCTGTCTTACGAAATCGCATAGCCACAGCCCTTCAGCGGGCACCACCCCGTCAGCCAGAGCATCAGCATCAAGGCCAGACCCGCCTCAGGCAGAAAGATCACCTATGACTCGCCGAGAGCTCAGATGATGGTCTGCATTTTTTAGCAATAAAGTACTTTTAATTAAGGGATGTACATTTTTAAGACATAATGCTATCGCACACTTACAGTATGATGTAAACCTAACCTTTATGTGCACTGGGAAAAAAAAATTGTTTGACTCACTGCATGGAGATACTCACTTTACTGCGGTGGTCTGGACCCCAACACCCACTCTCTCCAAGGTGGGCCTGTGTGCACCGTTCCCTGCCTTTCCTCCTCCCCAGGGCGGAAACTCCTAATGATCCACAAAACCCAGTTTACAATCTGACCCTCTCTTCCACCTTCCCCAGCTCCCTGAGGATGGCATTCAAAATATTTAGCAACCAGTTTAGCACGTGCAATGGATGCTGCGGTGAGCCACCCATCACCCATATGTCCAAGCTGAATTTCTGCCCTGCTGCAGCCCTGGTCGGAGTCAGTCACAGCCCCCAGTGGGGTCCTCAGCACCTGGACCATACAAGCACTGAAGTACTGTCCTTTCTCTCTTCCTGTGAGGTCTTCTCCATTACCCTCCAGCCACCCTCCCCAGTATACCCACACCCACACCCACACCCACACATGAATGTGCCTTTGAGCTCCAAATGGGCAAGAATGTTTTCTTTGCCCAGGAGACTAGCACAATGCAAGCACATAACAGGAGCTTAACGAACTATTGAATGAACGATGCAGGCAGGAAGTAATCTGGCCTTCATCCTGGAGAATTTCCTAAAATACCATGCCTGTTCAGATCAGCAACCTTTCCTACTTTGAGACTAAAAAAAAAAAATTTAATATGTGTTGGGCCCATTTTCCTTTATTTTAGTTAACATTTAAATATTTCCTTTTGTAGTAGCCCTTATATAATGCCTTAAAAGGCATTCCTATGCTTCTTATATTTCTCCCTCTGGTTATCAAGTCAGAACAAAACAGTACTGTGATGGGCTGAATTGTGCCCCCTTCCAGTTTTGTATGTTGAAGTCCTAACCCCCAGCACCTCAGAATGTATCTGGAGACAGGGCCTCTAAAGAGGTTGTTATATTGAAACAAGGGCAGTAGGGCAGGCCAGGCCCTAATCCAACATGACTGGTGCCCTTAGAAGAAGAGGGGGTTAGGACACAGACACGTACAGAGGGAAGACCCCCTGAAAACAACGTATGACTCGACAAGAGCTCAGATGATGGTCTGCATTTTTTAGCAATAAAGTACTTTTAATTAAGGGATGTACATTTTTAAGACATAATGCTATCACACACTTACAGTATGATTTAAACCTAACCTTTATGTGCACTGGGAAAAAAAATTGTTTGACTCACTGCATGGAGATACTCACTTTACTGCGGTGGTCTGGAACCCAACACCCACCTGCAACCTACAGAGAGAAGCCACAGAAGAAACTGGCCCTGTTGACACCTTGATCTAGGACTTCCAGCCTCCAGAACTGTAAAGACATAAATTTCTGTTGTTTCAGCCACCAGTCTGTGGCACTTTGTAATAGCAGCCCTAGCAAACCTATGTAAGTATGACTCTCTCTTGTAAGTGAACTATTGCTATAATAAACAACACAACTTTTCACTGTATTTGTACTATTTCCAAATATATTGGAAACTTCTTGATGTTAGTGAAGATGACTTTTATTTCTTAGAATCATAAGGCATAGCACCATTTATATATATAATATATGCTCAGGAAAAATTTAGAACCTATTTCCTGAACCACAGAATATATGAGAACATTTGTCTTCATCTATTCCAAGCTTCTCAACCTCCAGTGTTACGGGCATTTGGGACTGAATAATTCTTCGTCACAGGGGCTGTCCTGTCCGTTGTGGATATTTAGCAGCATTCCTGGCCTCTGACCACCAGATGCCAATAGCACACATCCCTCCCCATTCCCACCATGTTGTGACAACAAGAAATATCTCCAGGCACTGTAAAGCATGCCCTAAGATTCAAGACACTCCTGGTTGAGTGGGCACTGCTGCTCAAGTGTGACACTCTTTTTCTCCTCTTCTTGGGTAGTTGGTTCCAGTGTTACACAAATGTGGAGATTCCTTAGAGAAATGTACTGTCAATCTCAAGAATCAGAAGGATAACAAGAAATGGGGCCAAATTTAATGGGGGCAGCTGGTGCACCTCAGAGGATGATCTGGTAGAGATATTTTGTCAAATTTGGGCTGTAGGAAGAATAGGTTCTACAGCAGGAATGAACTGAAGAAGAGGCTTAAATATGTCAGGCGGTGGTTTCTGCTGAGTCAGAAGCCCAGGCCTCTGTTCCCAAGATTTCACCTCCTGGTCACTGGGCACCAGCTAGGATCAACAGAGACAAGGAGTTATTTCTATCTTCAGTAGGATTCACTATTTTAAATGACTCTGCGGTTCTGAGCCATTTCTTCATGGACAAACCCCACATCACAAAAACCACCAGGGAAATTGCTGCTGATTAGCATGCCTGTGAACGGCCTAAGGAGAGCGGGCAGCGCTGGGGCCCCAGAACTGTGGCCTCTGCTCTGACGCCGGCCTGGCATGCTGGGGCTGAGGCCGGAGGGAGCACACAGCACGGCCTCCTGTTTCCTGATCCTCCCCCTTTTGGAGAACCATCTGAGGGTCTCAGGATTGACCTCTGGACTTCAGCAGCAAAACCAAAGACTCTCATCAGTGAAAAAATAAAATTATGGTGGAAAAGGTCATGGGGTCAGTTCTAATTACTAAGAATCTGAAGGAATAATGGGTCGTGCTGTGTGGCCAAAATCTGCGATCTAGTCGGATGGTTCCAGCACCTCTACTATCTGAGATCAAATACATGGAGGCGGAAGGCAGAGGCTGAAAACAAGGCAGCCTGAAGCCAGACTATAAAGGCCTTTGATGCCCAAACTAAGGAACTGGGCTTCTTTCTGGGCCCTTTAGACTTCCTTTGTTAAGAAGTCATTCTCTTTGATATTTCTAGGGGAACCATGGATGGTATTTGAGAAATTGGTGACTTAGAGCACAGGAAATCCCTGCGATCCCCATGCTGGTGGGACTCCCAGCAAAAGCTGCCGGGAGAGGAGGACAGACGCCCTCCAAGCCTCTCCAGAAGCACTTTCTTGATGCAAAGCCCAAGAGCAGACACAGCAACACTTTCCGTTTCCACTGTCTGGATGACTCACCGTGCTATTTACCATCCCAGACGGACCAAGAGTATCAGAGAGGCAAAAACATACCCGCGCTTGACTTCAGGGGGAGTCTGTGTCTATTCTTACTGGGCCCTGTCACACCTGCCCCCTTTCCCTCGGCTCTACGCTGGGCGACAGATGCAAAACTCCTTCTGATTTGACTAAAAGTCACCCACACATCTGAAGTTTGAGTGAATACCCACAGGCCACAGACTAAATATGTCAGAGGGAGTTTCACAGGGGTCCTCACAGCTTCCCTACTTCCCTTCAGTCGGCGGCAGGACGCACGGGGCTCCCTGGACACACAGCCCGGGCGCGTGCTGAGCCCTAGGGGTGAGCCCTGCTGGAGAAGGGCAAGATTACCTGCCATCGACCGAGTACTCCACACAAGCCACCCCTCAACCACATCATCGTGGTTCCCACTGTCCTCTGGACCATTTTCTGTGGCAAAATGAATTCCCTATGCAAAAGTCACTGTTTCGAAGTTATTTCCTGGCTGTCCAACTTACCTAGAAAAAGAATCAATACCGACCACTTCACTGGGCCCCTACGGAAGCTTTACTGCTTTCGGACTAGGTTATAACAGCCACGGCACAGTCATTTTAACTTCACTTAACAAACAACAGAAAAATATATAAAGAATCGAAAACTGGCACAGATGCTGAGGACACATAATACGCCACAAGTGCCTGTGACGGAAGTCGAGCTTCATTCATCCCCTTGGAAAAGAGTGTCAGAGAAGTCAGTTTCCTGTTTCCTTCTAACACATCCTGCGTCTCACAAGCCCTTCATCCAAGGGGAAAGTCGCAAGTGCGGACCACTTAGAACACCTTCGGCAGCGACGAAGGCACCGCGCAGACTGCTGTAGCACAGCCCCCAGCACGGCCCCGAGCACGCTGGAAGCGTAGTTTCCTTTCAGGAATCCAGGTTCCTCTTCTTTTATTTTTTTTCCTGTTTTTTTTTTTTTATTATTATGATTATTATTAAGGCCTATTATCTAGAGTCAAATCCACTTTTTAAGGGTACCTTCTACCTTGAGGCTCCATTCTGCCCCCCTGGGAGTGGCTCTCATCGGCAGCTCCTCTCCACCCCAGCCCACAGGCAGGGTCAAGGAGAGCACCGACAGCCAGCTTCTTTCCAAAGGGCAGCTCACAGCCCAGTGCGTGGAACTGAATCACGTGCCTGGCTTCCAGGGAGCCAAGGAATAGGGTCTGTGTGCCCAACTGGAATGTGGGATTGTCTTTTACTAACAGGATGAAGGGGAAAATGAATACAATTAGGGGATTATGCCATAGCATTAAAATCTCAATGAAACTTAAGAACTAGGTCATTTTGCAGTATCTTGCAACAAATTAGAATACTAGAACTAGATTACTTGAATTTGCAAATAATCAACAAAGCAGAAGTTTGTGCAATACCCACCTCTAGCATTCTTGTTAGTTATTTTATGTCTATTTTGCTTCCATTTTTTTTCTAAAGGTCTGAATCAACTAAAAGCATGAAATTTGCTGTCAAACACAAGAGACTATTGCCACATAGTGTCTTTTTTTATTGAAGTATAGTTGATAAACAATATTGGTTTCAAGTATACAACACAGCGATCCTCCAGTTGACTATATTATTAAATGCTCACCCCAACTAGTGTAGTTTCTGTCAATATAGAAAGGTATACAGAATTATTGACTATATTCTCTATGCTATTCTTTCATCCCCATGACTAATGGATATTATGATTGAGATTCTGTGCCTCTTTATCCCCTTGCTACATAGTGTCTCTGTTATTTTCCTTTTGGCACAATCCGAAGTTTGCTTTTAATGACTCTGGCAATCATAAAAGGAAGAAATCTGTGGAGCAAGAACCTTCAGCCCAAAGCCGTTCTACAATGCTTGGCAAGTGTCTGCAGTTCAGAGTTATCTGGCAATAACAAAAAAACACCCTGCACTTCTTTCTGAATCATATCTTTCCTGTGCTATGGGCTATGACTCTGATTTGATCTTTATTTCCCATGACTATTATGAAAACTTGAGAAGGAGATGTTCTGTAGAATGTCAATACTCCTTTAAGTAGTCACTGCTTTTGATGAAAGCATGACTAATTGTTGGCAGAGAAAACTTTAGACTGAGTGAAAGAAAATAAAAGATGCTATCAGTGTGTTAATGAAAAGACTTTTATGGTTTGCCCACCAAACAAATAAATGACGATGTCAATTCCAAATCATCAAAACAGCCGTTGGTGTGATGTTTTATCTGTTCGGAAAATATCAACGCCCGAGGACAGGAACTGCTATAGTCCTCTGGCACGCCGTGTTGTACTGGGTGGGTGGCTTAGCAAAAGGATATATAGTCTTCCGGTATCGACAGTGAAAATAACAGTGACGATAGGATCATTAATAATAGCAGCTGAAATTTCTTTAGGTCTGTGTATTGGCCACTATGCGAATTATTTCTTATGCAATTTTTCTTCTAATTCTCACAACAATATTGCAAGGTAAATACAATGGGCATCACTCTCTTTTTGGCTCAGGGAGTAGCTGCCTAGACTCAGTCCGCGGTTGTGACTCTAATAAGTAGAGGTCCTGACACACCGAGTGCTTCCTTTGAGCCGGACCACGCGCTCAGGGCAGTGAAGCCGAAGTCAGATCCATGGCGCCCATGCACGGTGTCTCTTAAAATGAGACCTTGGTTACCACAGACAGAACCCTGATTTGTCGCAAGCCACTGGCTTCATCCTGCAAATGCAGCCTTGGAAGTGGCGTCCGAAGGTGCAGCTTCTGAGCATGCCAAGTGTGGCAGCGGCGTGGGAGTCTAAAATGAATCTGACCCGTGGAGCGCCTCCCTTCTCCCGCAGCGTGTTACATGGGGTTGAGGAGGATGGTGTATTGCATGGAGCCGGGCCATAGCTACAGAAATGCTGGGGTGGAATTTGTGGCTATCAACAGTGGGGTTTTAATTCAAATCCTTCACATTTTCTGAAATAGAGAAATACAATGTTGATTGGAATGATGACCCCACATCCTGAAATACTTAAAAGTGAAAAAAACACTTAAAGGAATAGTTGTGATCGGTGTTTTAAGAGGAAACGAAATAGTCGTGATGGTTTTAAAGAGGAAAAATTGAGTTGACCAAGCAAGCAGACTACGGATGGTTCTCTGCTCCCTGAATTTCAAACCATCAGGTCATTGACTAGTAAATCTAACAGAGATTTGGTTGACTGATTAAAGAACTAAGATGCTGGTAACTAGAAAGGCTAAATGGCAGATTTCTTTGTTGGGATTGTCTTCCATTAAATGTAAAGAAATAAGGACCCTCTTGCTGACAAATTATTTTTATTACAGGAGTCTGCATTCAGTCATCTAAAATGTAAACTCTTGTCTGTAAACCATGTCTTAATAGTTTTTAGAAAGTCATGACCCGTGGCTGGGGAAGATATAAAGATAGTCACAAATTATACTTATTGTTAATGACTTTAGATATGACTAAATTGAAAATAAACTTGCCAATGTTATTAGCGCCATTGTTACTATCAACAGTAGTAGTTGTATTCACTTGAATCTTACCACTGCATGTCTTTGTTCTAAACACAATTTTTTTAAGCCAGAGAAATTTTGAGTTGTTGAGATGGCTGTTTCAGTTTTGCCTCCCTCCTATGGAAACTCACAGAAACGAGCATTAATAGTAATCATACTTCTGACGGTATCTGACTCTGAACATGTTACTTCAACATGTGTTTGCCATCCTATTGTCTCCCCACCCACATAAGGAGACTCAGGAGGGTACGGCTTCCCTCTTAAAGATAAGGCTTTGGAGTGAACCCAATCTACCACAGTCCCAATAAATTCCCACTAAAGAGAAGAATCATCGTAATTTGCAATTTCCTTGAAGGGAAGTTTTTCGTATTATTTTTTCCTCAGCAGTGACTATAAAGCTTTTTCTTCAGGTTGGATGTTTGACCGCAACGTTGATAAAAAGAAACAGAAAACCAGTGTGAACATGTAAGCATCACAATTGATAAGCAAACTAAAGATAATTTGAGGTGATACATGCCAGCAAGGTAAATAGATGTCTTGCATTTTCAGTCACACAGTTTCTCAAGAACACATCCATTGAGTTGGTGAGCTGCACCTGCACCCGCAGGGTCCGGTGTGGCCACAGAAGGCCACAATCACAGAAGCACAGTTTATAACGCTGGCGAAGAAGTTCACAGATGCTGTTCATGGTCACTGAGCACCTATTAATCCCAGCACTATCATGGGCACTGAGAGAAATATAAAAAAGCAGTGAGATTCTACAGTGAAGAGGTTACTAACAAATCAAGATCATTAAACCAAAAGTTAATGGTGGATGTGCCCTTCTTTCTCGTGGTTTTCTAACTTTTTAGTCTTAAGACCCCTTTACACTCTTAAAAATTATTGAGTCCCCCCAAAGAGCTTTATTTATATCTGTCAATAATTACCTTATTAGAAATGAAAACAAAAAATTATTTAATATTAATTCATTTAATACTAAGAAAAATGACCCCACTGCATACTAATATAAATATGTCCTTGTGAAAAATAACTACATCTTTTACAACAAAAAAATCAGTGAGAAAAGTGTCATTGTTTCCCATTTTTGCATGCACATCTCCTACATGCCTGATTTCCCAGAGAAGAGTTGGATTTGCAAACCCACTGGTATATTCAGTTGGCTACAATGTGTGCTTTTAGTTGAAGTATATGAAGAAAATCTGGCCTGACAGAGATATGCCATTGAAAAATAAGTATCTTAAGCTATTTTAGATCATTGTGGCTATTCTGTGATACTACATCAACCTCCAACAAGTGGTAGTTTCTTAAAGGTTATCTTCAATGCAGAATCTAAAACCATTACATAAAATCCATTAGTCTTTGTTGCAATTCAAATTTTGCAGCATCATGTATTGGTCTTTTGGAAAATATCAGTAGGTCTTTGAAATGCTGACACCTCCATTATCCAATATCAAAAGATTACATTTGTTCATATCATTACTGATCCCATTAAAAAGTCTAAATATTTTGAACCTCTCAAATTCCTGGTGGCAGATTCAAGTTTTCCAAAATTCTAATTTCCACTTAAAAGCTCTGATTTCTACTTAAAAGCCACAAATACTGTCCATTGATTCCCTTTAAGTGCCAGACTCAAGTTTCTCATCTCTAAGAAAAATATCTGCCAAATACACATCAATCATTCTTTCACAGAAATATGGTGTCCCGTGGAAAAAGCAGTTAGTTGAGCCTGCAATTCAAACAATTGGAAAAGTGCTCAAAGGTTTGCATTTATTCATCTAAAATACAAATTTCTGCTTGTAAAGCAGGTCCTATATAATTGTGAGAAAGACACGACGGATGGGTCAGGGCAGAACATAATGATATTCACAAATTATACTATCAGTGCCTAGCAGGGAAGAGCCCCATAATTTGATACAGCTTGGTGCCACTGTCTTGACTGGTCCTAAGATATGGCCAGTTTTATCCACCATCGGTGCAAATGTCAACCCAGTGAAATGGGCAAATCATGACTTGAAAATATTATAAAAATAGTTTTTGCCTTGCAGTCCAGCTGAAAAGATAGGAAGACCCCCACCTTGAAAACTGATGAGTTAAGGAGAACCTACCACACACACCCAAGCCTAGTTTGGGATTTAGGATTTTAGTGTCCCTTGGCTTCATTAGCTACACCAGTGCCTATTAGCTCAAGTATAAAGTAATGTATTTAATATCTCCTGATTATAGAGCCATGCTTCTGTACCATTAAAATCACAGAGGTTTCTTTTGCAGTTGGCCATAGCAGCTATTGTTGGGTGCCAAAATAAAATAAAAATCCCATTACCAATTGTCTTTTGTCCTTAAGGCAAAAGCATTCTCTGACCTTCTTTCTCCTAATTACCCCCAATGGATGGCTAACAAGATGAGTAAGTCTTTCTGATTCCAGCAAGCTCTGCAGAGGCAATCAGGAGGGAAGAAGAGGGTTAAATGTCACCAACCCCACTTAATAAGATCAAAAGGTCCAGAGCCCAGCAGTTCAAAGCTTCTTTTCAAAACCTTTTATCAAGTGTGCCTGCGTGCTTGCCACAAACTAATCTAAAAGCAGGAGTGTTAGAAAGTGGATCCGGGATTCACAGCAAAGAATACCAGAAAAGGCTTGAGGCTTGGTTTTTTGCCTTCTTACCTTTTCCTTGTGTTGCAAAATATACACAATACAGCAAGTATTTTGGAACATTTTATATAGAAAAGAAAGTACACTGTATTGCCAAATATTTTATTGCATAGGAACAAAAGAGCTTAAGCATTCTAATTGTAGAGACAAACACTGACAGGAAAAATATATGCTGAGAGTTTTATATAAAAAGTTATGAAAAGAGCCCAGATCATATGGGATGAGGGAGTTCCTCTGGCCTGCTGCCCCTGGGCCTGGCTATATCTTCCTGCAACATTATGACCTCTATAGGAAAGCAACATTTGGTCAGAAACAAGTGAGTCACATTAATAGACTTCATTTTTTTTAAGAACAGTTTTAGATTTACAGAAAAGTTGAAGAGATAGTATAGAGAGTTCCCATATGCTTCCCCTCAACACCCCATCCCACACAGTTTCTCCTATTACAGCCATCTTGCATTAGTGCGGTACATTTGTTACAATTAATGATCCAATATGGATGTATTATAATTAATTAAAGTTCATAGTTTACATTAGGTTCATTCTTTGTGTCGTACATTCTGCAGGTTTTGATAAATATACAAGGTCACGTATCCACCACTACATTATCAAACAGAATAGACTCAGCACTCTAAAAATCCTCTGTTCTTCATCTATCAATCCCACCCCCTTCAGTCCTGGCAACATACATCAAAGTAAATAATATACCTTCTTTTCACAGCCCAATGAGACATTTACTAATTTTCTGATACAACACAATAACATAAACTGACAATAAAGTATGATTTTAAAAATATCTTCTTCAAATGAAAACCTGATCTAAGATAATTATTTGGCCAAAGGAAAACTAAAATTTGAATTATACATTACTTAAGAATTGATGACAGTATGAATACTCGTAAACAACTTGAGTGATACAGCCAATAGCATTGTCGACAGAAAATTCACTACCTTAGATATGGTTATTAATACATAATAAAAATTCAATTTAATGAAGAAAGCATTCAACTAAAGAAGTTTTTAAAAAGCATAATAAGCCAAAAAAAGTAAGACTAAAGAATGAATAATATAAAACCAGAAAAAAATGATTTAGAAAGAAAATAAAAGCATCAGAATGAAGAAGATGCAAAAAATAAACTAACCCCTGATAAAAGAAAGCACAACTACATTAACATGGGAAATTTTATAAACCATAGGTTAGGTCAGATTTTTTGTAAAGGAATACTGTGTAAAAACTTCAAATTTTTATGACTGTTTTCCAGAAAAAATGAAATCAACAGAATTTACCCCCCAAAAGAAAAACTATTTTCTTAATTGAAAATATAGTTAGATTTACCCCCTGAAAGTAGATAAGACTTGATTAGCTTTATAGATAAGTTACCAGAAATGACAATTCCTATGATATTTAATAATTCCAAATGAACAAAAATCTAGATTTCCATTTCTTTAGACTTGCATAGTTTTGATCCCAAAGCCTGATCATGACTGAAAACAAAAATAACCAAGGAGATCTATTTATGAAAGTGTCTTAGTCCTTTTGGGCTGCTATAACAAAATATCATAGACAGGGTAGTTCAGGAACAACAGAAACGTATTACAGTTCTGGAGAAGCTGGGAAGTCCAAGATCACAGGGCTGGCAGATTCAGCCTCTGGTGAGGGCCCACTTTCTGGTTCACACCTGTTTTCTGGCTGTGTCCTCACAGATGGAATAGCTGAGGGAGCTCTCTTGGTCTCTTTTGTAAGCACTAATCCTATTCATTATGGTTCCACTCTCGTGATCTGATCACCCCTCCAAAGACCCCACCTGCTAATACCATCACATTGGGGGTTAAGATTTCAATGTATGAATTTTGGAGAAACACAAACATTCAGTCTACAAGAAAAAGTTACCATCAAAATTGGTCATGGGAGAAAAAAATGAGCATCTCTATAAATTCTAGAAAGACATTTGATAAATATTCCTACTGATCAAAATATTCAGTAAAGTAGAAATATAGGGACACTTTCTTATCACCATACTTATTTCTCTGTGTGGGCCTGTGTATGTGCATGTAACCTAGAGTCCAATATAAAATGTGTTCCAAATTAGGAACTAAAAAGTTATCCTTAATCAACATTTATATTTAACACTGAACGGTCTAGTTAATACTTTTCACCACCATTTAATTTCCCTTGCAAACCTCAGGACCTGCTAATTTGACCAAAGGATCCTACCTTTCCCAAATCCTCTGTGAAAGGGGAAGGTAGTGGAAGATCAGGGTCCCTCTCCTGGTGATCAAACCCCTGGGCACCCTGCTCTTGCCTGCCATCCTGCTGGCCCTGCACCTGAGGCTTTCCTCACAGATCTATGTGAGCCTGTCCTTATGTCAGCTTCCCCTCCTTTTGTGTACTGGTTAGGGTTTGATTACAGAAGCAGAACTAGTATGAGTATTAAAGAATAAGGAATGTAATATTGGAATTAGACCTTGGATAACTGTGAAAGGAACTAGAGAAGTATAGTTCTGAAAAGGATCAGAGAAAAGTCACTGGGGTGGATATATGACCAGCACTGGGGTGGGTATATGAGTCAGAGCTTGCAGAAAGTTAGGCATATCCCCTGCAGGATGGATGGGACTGGTGTAGAAGCCCACAGAAGGTTGGTGGCTCCTCATGGCTGCCACCTGTCTGAGCTGTAGCAAAGAATCTGGTGGTGCACCTGGTAGTCAGCTGGTCAGAAGTGAGAAGGGATACATGGTATTAGGAGAAGCAAGAGCAAGCTGGAACCCACCAGAAACTGTAAACCCATCCCTCCTCACTCTGACCAAAGATGACCTTCAGAACACTGTAGCTGCTGATTCATTCTCAAGAAAAAAAGAAAGAGGATGCAAATAAAATCAGGAAAAAAAGTTACAACTGACACCACAGAAATACAAAAAATAATAAGAGAATTCTATGAAATTTTATATGCCAATAAATTGGACAACCTAAAAGAAATGTAAAAATTCCTAGAAACATACAATCTTCCAAGACTGACCCAGGAAGAAACAGAAAATCTGAACAGACTGATTACCAGTAACAAACTTTAACTGGTAATCAAAAAACTTCCAATAAACAATCCCAAAACTAGATGGCTTCACAGGTGAATTCTAATAAACTTTTAAAGAAGAGCTAATACTCATCCTTCCTAAAGTATTCCCAAAAATAGAAGAGGAGGGAATATTTCCAAACTCATTCTATGAGGACAGCCTCACTCTAATACCACAATCAGACAAAAAACTACCAAAATAGAAAACTGCAGACCAAGATCCCTGAAAACACAGATGTTCATTTCTGACTATCAAATCTCCGGCAAATTTCTCCTAGGAGTAATCGTAACCTGGTCAACAGGGATAAGAATTCTGGGAAATGTAGGTCCTCATTAGCTACTCCAACAAAGAACAAAACATCACACTTTGCTGAATAACCAGAAAAAAACTTCATCTGCAATACACAGGATTTATATGTAAAAAGTTATAAAACAGAAAACATTACTGAAAGATATGAAAGAAAATATGAATAAATAAATGAGCATTGATGGATAAAAAATCAATATTATGGTGCTACCAGTTCTAAATTAATCTATAAATTCTGTGCAATCCAAATAAAAATTGTAGTCAATCAAGAACGCTTCTAAAAGATCTCTAGCAGAAAAACATGAAAAAATATCCAATCTGAAAAAGAAGAGAAGTTGGAGATGGGGTTGGCAACAGGGAGTTTGCCCAATCAGATATTTAATATACATAACCATAGGAAATTTATAACTGAGTCACTGTGCAGGAATGGATTCATTAATAAGTAGAAGAGAAACAATAAACAACCTCCTAAGTCCAAGTATGTATAGAAAATAAAGATGACTTCCAAATGTAAAAGATACTTTAAAATGTATTGATTTTAAAGTCAATAAGGAAATATGATCTGTTTAAGAAAGATATTGGATAACTATTTGGAATGGGGAGAGAAATAGCACAGTCTTTGCCTCTTCTCTTATACCAAAATAAATTCCAGATACCTCAAAGAGTTGAGGATTTGAAAAATAAAATTATGTGAAGTATAAAATGATTTGGTGGAATATTTCTAAGCTGTGGGAAAAAAAGTAAACATCACAAAAAACAAATTAAAAAACTGATAAATTTATATATATATATATATATATATATAATTTGAAATTTCAATTTTAAAACACACCATAAAAAAGGACTGGGAAAAAAAATAACCTAGAGAAAAATATTTGCATGACATACAAAAAACAAGGAATTTATTCCCCATTAGGGTGTGGGGAACAGGCACTCATATACCACTGATGGAACCATAAATTTATGTACTATTATCAAAGTATAAGTTTATATAATATGCATCAAAATATAAAACATCCCAATAAACTAGCTTCTTAGGATGTTACCTAAATAAGTATCAGCCAGTTGGAAAAGTATATATACCCAATGATGTTTTTTATAACATCGCTTATTATAACCAATTAAAAGAAGACTCTTCGAAGTAGATTACAGCATGATGAAACATTGTGTATGTGTTAACAAGAATGACAAAAAATATTTTTGTTTTGATAATAAAAATCTGATTAATGTATATTGTTGAGTAAAAACGCAGGTTGCCTCATCCCATTTATGTAAAGTTCTATACACATAACTAAATTACATAAATGCATAGAAAAGTGTCTGAAAAGATGTTTTTTTTCTCAATTTATTAAGAGTTGTTATCTCTAAAGATTTGGAAATCAGTTTCATTCTCCTCTGGATTGATTAAATTTTTACATGAAATATGTATAATCAATCCAAAATAATTTGTTTGATTTGGGATTTCTTCAAACGGGTCATTTCTTTAACCTCCACAATTCCCCCTCTCCTGGACCGCTTCCTTTTGGTCCCTTGGACCCTCAGCAACGTGTTCCATCTAGAGATACAGGATACCTCCTTCCAATTTCTCCAGGTGAGCTTTTTTTTAAATCACCTTTTAACACCTGATTACGCATATAATACGTGTTGGTTGGAGATTTTTTCAATACAGAAAATCACCAAAAATATCATTAAGAATCACCTCACTTCAGCAGCTTAATGCCTTTTTGCACTGTTTCCCCTTTCCGCTCCCTGTCATTTCTTTGCATGTTTTATATTTTGAAACTTGAGCAATGTATCCAGGAAATCATATCTGCAGCTCAGTAGCCCCTTCTAGAGAGCCCTTGCTTTTGTTTATATGGCAGGGGCTTCTGGAAGCTGCCTTGTCAGACAGACATCTGACAGACAGGATGAAAATTGTACAAAAATAAATCTGTGGATCTGTAGCCTTACTGCCTCTTTTGGAGCTTTATTCTGTGTCTAGATCGATCTGACACGTAGGAGGTGGTGCCTACAAGAGCCCTTCAGTAACTGAGACACTGTTCCATGTATACAACAGTCATGTCGCCTTTGAAGGACAGAAGAACCAACCACTGAAAGATTTCCATTTTGAAGACGGATAAGAGCAGACTAAGGGAGGAGGACTAACAAGTATTAGCTAGTTCCCTGAAATTAAACAAAAGCTCCGTAGATAACCCAAACGTCTAAGGCATGCATAATTTGCTACCCTTGAAAAGATGAAAGAAAGTGAGTGAAAAGGTAAAATGGCAGCAGGAGGCAAAATATTTGCCGTGTGTTCTGTGTGCTGGATGTCTAAAGGCACTCGGAGATCCATGCACAGCACTCTTGGGAGACTGATAGTATTATCCTTGTTTTATAGAAGAGAAACGTGAGTCTCAGAGACGTAGAAAACATCGTCCTGAGGTCACACAGCTGGGATGGCCTACAAGTTTCCAAAGACTGGGACAAATCAGAATGCAGACCTCTCTCCAGTCTAATAATTTAATCTCATTTATATGAATCACCTGATTTGTACAGATGAATTGGGGTGAAAAGGACATTGAGAAAAACTACCCATTTCTTTGATTTTTGATAGGGTTGGATTATAAAACCACAGTGCAGTTGAATTCAATTCAACATTATTATTAATTGCTTGCCCCCATGTACAGGGCAATGTGCTTTATAAAATCTTGGAGGGGAAAAAACCTAACATAGTTAATTAAAATACACATCAGGATATCCTGATGAAATACATTACCACAACTAAAGACGGCTAGGAATAACTGTTTTGAGGTCCAATTTTTATCAAGACTTTTTAGGCTACTCACCAGCTTTAAAAAAAAATTGTGGCTTCTCTCTCTCCTATGATTAAAAGAATATCAAACTTCTGTGGTCATATTTGCTGTCTCATCTGCTTTGCTACACTCATTTGCTGATCTACGTAAGTTTTCCTGATGCACTGACTTAACACGTTCTACTAACATGCCCTCCCCTAATATGACAGATCTCCATTCCGATCAACACCGCCCAACACAAGGTAGCTGGGAGGAGAACAATGCCACTGATTATAACAGGAGGAGGAGCTGGCCTGACAGCAGTGAGAAAAGTAATGTGATTTATTTTATAATTATCACAGTCATGATGACAACAGCAGACTGGTGAACCCAGTACTGACATGGGTCCCTGATTTGGGCACAAGTGGTCATATACTTCAACTTCCCTTCACTTATAGACAGGAAGACAGAGATCTAAGAAGTCTAAGTCCCTTCCAGCTCTAAGGTGCCAAGAGGTTAAATTCACACGAATTTTCAAAGCTACTACCCAACATGGCTATGCATTATATTTATTCAGTGTTTAACTTAGCAGCCAAAACACTTGGAAAAAGAAACATTTCTACAACAAGTCTTTTAGAGGCTGCCTTGTTTTTGCTCCATGCTTCTGAATTTTCTAGAGCCTAAGCTACTTCTACTGCATGTCCACCTGCCAGTGCTCATCTTTGGACAATAACTGGATGAGCTACTTCTTACTATACTAAGTCCTTCTGATAAAGCAGGATATTTCAGGCCTAAAAGTACTACCATGTTCTTTCATGCTTCTATATCTTCAAACTTTCCCATCCTTCCCCCTAAAATGTTCTCCTCTTCCTCTTCGAGGGCCAATTCAATTCCCAGATCAACAAAAGTAATCGTGCATCTGGCTGGAGGTACTCCCACCTTCTGATCATGCACAGAGACACAAACTAGGGCTTTTGGCTTTTCTCCAAAACACATTCCCAAAAAAGGACCTAATGCCTCCAGGGGAGATGAGCTCCCAAGAGTCATACTTACTGCCTTAAAGACAAGTCAGACAGCGTTAACTAACCGTTCCAAACTGTCACTGACACACTGGCTGGTGGCTAATATGCCTAGAGAAATAAAGGATACTTTTAGTAAAAAACAAGATGGAAGCACGTATGAAAAATAACACAGAGAAGGGATAAATACTTGGAAGAAGGCGGCTGAGACTAAGCTTGTGAGTTAGAGTATCAGATTGAGGGACTATTCTAGAAGGAAGCAGGAAATGGTCAAGAGATAGAAATTTTAAACAAAAAGCCAAGGACACAGAAGATAGAAGTAGAAATGCCATTATTCATCGGATAGGCGCCCCAGAAGGAGAAAAAGATTAAAAAAAAAAAAAAAAAAAGAAACAAAGCGACTAGGGACACTGGGCCGGGTTAGCACCTCCCCTCCCTCTGAGCTCTTAAGAGATCAGCATCAAAGCCCACCCCTTGCCTCCCCTTCAACCGCCTTCTTCCCCTCCTTTCTTCTTGCCCATTTCCCTGGTGGGGGATGAGGGAGGAGACCAGAGAGGTGATTACAGTACCTTCCCCCCTCAACTCAAGTCCTCCCATCACAACAAATTGGATGCCGCGGGCTCGTCAAGAGAGAGAGGAAAACAGCTGCACTGATGTTGTCAGCCTCAAAGGGCCTCCTGACCGTCATTTCATCTCTGGAAACTTCTATCTCACATTCTTACAGCACCTGCCTACAAAGGCCTATGAGCCTCACAGATCCCAGCCCACCCCGCGAACAGAGGCAGGGGCTCAGCCCTCAGATGTTTGCTTCACAGCCAAGAAAGGGAGGCGGCAGGATCTCAGATCTCCTGTGCAGAGGGCTCAGACCCCGCAACACGCCTGACGCCAGGCCCCGGGTCCTGCCAGCTGACAGAGGACACCTCTAAACTACAGCTTTGTCGTTTGACTGACTGCTGCCAAGGCCTTATTCTGTTGCTAAAGGGAAAGAAAGACTGCAAAACACCACTGCCTTTCAGCTTCCTCCACGGTATTTATTTCCACAGTGTCACAGAGAACACATTAAAAGTACCAGAGCATGGAAAATGAAAAATGACTATTGTATGATACAAATTGGACCAGATACCTTAACCATTAATAGTGTGTCTCCTTCATAAACACTGCATCAGGAAATCCACAAAGACCAGACTGACGTCATAGTTCCTTTCTGACAGGAGTACCCGGCACCAGCTCCCCCTGCTAAGCCTGCTCGCGCTCCCTCACTGGGAGGACACTGACCCGGTGTTATAGGTTACAGATTGTTTACCTTGTGCACTGAATCGAGGGTGCAGCAAACATCTGCAGTACCCCCGCCCTGACCCCGTGAGGATGCACTGACGCTGAGCAGGCGGCCCTGGACCTGTGCATGTACGTGGGGCATCGGCCATCCAAGGTCCAGGGCCCACGTGGATTAACGTAAACAATGCTGTCAGGTCAAGGAGTGACAGCATGTTGGCTGTGATTCAAGCTTAGTTCAGAAGCACAGTTACAGAAGAGGGGACTCTGGCAGATCTCCCACTGTGGACTGACTGGTGGCATTCGGAAAACTACCATCAAGAAGTAGTTACTATCTTTTTATTCACAGTTTCTGTGGCTTGCTTGCACGGGTTCCACTTGCTCCATGAGTAACACGGTTTTCACCCCATATGTGGAATTAAATCATCCTACTCTTTCAATCTCTTTCCTAAGTTTAAAAATAAAAAGTTGATTGTGACTTATAGGATAAGGCTGCAGCTTCCCAGGAATCTGTGCCTCTTAAGCATTTGACCTGCACACATTTGTAGCAGCCCAGGAAATATCTGAACCAGGTAAGTGAGAATCTCTAAGAACACTGGTACTCTTTTGAAACATATTTTACAAATTATAAGAGAAAAAAATCAGCGATTTTCAGTCTGTGGGCTTATAATAAATTAGGAAAGAAAGAATTAAAATAAAAACTAATCTGTACCCTCTGTGAGGGCAGGGAACCATTCCCAACTTCAATTCTTTGCATCGCTTAATGTACTAACACAACTGGGGCAAAGCGAATGCTGCCGCGACTTTTTCATTCACTCATTCATTCATTCAAAAATATTTTTGAGCACCTATAATGAGTGAAGATCCAACAGGGAACAGGACAGACCCAGAAATCTTTGTCTTGTAGGTCACATTTTAATCCAGATTATAACCAACAGGACAGAAAGGGAAGGCAAGAGCGCTGGGATCGCGGACCGTGCGCCGCCTTTGGCCTCACAGCGCCCCCTGATGGCCGCGGGTGGGGGTGTGGTGTGGGATGGAACCTAGCAGGGGCGCACATGCTTGACTGGGGCCCAGATTTATTGCAGCCATTCACAAGGCCACTGTGGGTGGTTATCACTTCTATTGCTTAATCTTCTTTCAAGAATCTCTGAATAATTTTTTTTGTCCACGCAATGCATATATAAAGTTTTTAAATCTTATTTCAAATAATGTGCAGTACCTGCCCCCACCAACCTCAGCCCTGCTCCTCTCTGTGCACCAGACTTATTCTCCCTACTATGGAGGCACTTTGCCTAAGCAGGGGGGAAAGGGGAGCACTGGGTAACAGAGAGTTACAGGCTTGCATAATTCCAGTTCAGCATCTCTGGGGGAAAGAGAGAGCTTGCTATCTCCATTTTCATATGAAATCCTTGATTGCTCTGGCTTGGGTACTAGACCATCAGTCCAGGTACCGTGGCCTTAAGGATAACATACCATGATTGCCGGGCCCGGCACAGCACATGAGGGCCTATTACTGTAGCTGGAGCAAGGGATGGTTAACTGCAGATGGCAGAGCCATCAAATTCAAATGCATTTTTTTCCCTGACTCCCAGTGGAGTTGTTTTTAGTACTGTGACCCAAATCTCTCACAGCACCCCACTCAGTTGCAACTTGAGGGCAACTTTCAGGTGTTCAATAGCCACCTGCTCTGGCTACCACATTGGACAGTGCAGCCTTAGACCCTGGCCTGCCGTCTTTTACTCTGGAAAGCTCAAAGCATTTGCTGAACATTGCACTAGTTTACTATTGCTGCTGTACAAATTACCTTAAACTCAGTGGCTTAAAATAATAGAAACTTACTGTCTTACAGTTCAGGAGGCCAGAAGGCCAAAATGAGTTTCACCCAGCAGAAACCAAGGTGTAGGCTGGGCCTTGCTCCCTCAGGAGGCTCTAGAAAAGAATGTGTTTCTTTGCCTTTTCCAGCTTCTTGGGTTGCATTCCTTGTCCATGGCACCTTTCTGTACCTTCAAAGCCTGATCACAGCATGCTCAAATCTCTCTCTGCTCCCATCATCACACTGTCTTCTGGGCCAAATCTTCCTCTATAGATTACGTTTAGGGCTCATCCAGATAATCCAGGATGATCTCCCCATTCCAGGGTCTTTAACCATACCTGCAAAATCCCTGATACCATAGAAGGTAACATGCACAGGTTTTAGGGATTTGGATCTGGCTATTTCTAGGGGCCACTATTCAGGCTACCACAGACGGGTTGGAGGTAGCATGATCATTCCAAACAGAGGACACAGTATATGTTAGGACATGGTTGTGTAATGGGGAAGGCAAGTCCTTAGACCTGCAAGGCCACTGAGACTGAAGTGTAGACAGAGGGGCAGGGTGGCGAGACAAGGCCAGAAGTGGGTGAGAACCAGACCATTGAGAGCCTGTGCCATGAGAAAGATTTGGGTCTTTCTCCCAGAGCAATGCAAATCCACTGGGGATAAGGAAGAGGAATTCATTTGCATTTTTTAAAAGATCACTATACGCGTGGTATGGAAAAGAGACTGGGGGAGGAGGGCCAGAGAGGGAGGAGGAAACCAGTTTAGGAGGGAAATGCAGCAATCTTGGGAAGAGGTGGTGGAGGCTGCAGTAGGGCAGTAGGAATATAGAGAACAGGACAGATAGGAGAACTAATTAGTAGAAACACTGATAGGAATTGGAAATGAATTCAGAGGAAGAATGAAGAAGAGGGGAGTCTAAAGGATAACTTCCTGGATTTCGGGCTTACATAAATGATGGCGTTCAGAAAAACTGGAAGAAAAGCAAGAGTGGCATTGGGAAGAGCATGGACAGTATGATTTTAGTTTTGGACCTAAATGTGTGGTGCCCTGGAGATGTGTAGTAGGCATACTGGCCTGGAGCGCAGAAAGTTGAATTTAGAAATCATCAGGGTAGAAGTAGCGTGGCTTTGTCTAAGTCAGGAATGTAGTCATCTAGCACAGAGGGCTCTGCTAGGTGCCCAGACAGGCTGGCCCACCAGTTCAGGCAAGAATGGACTCCTCTAACCTGAAAGCCTTCATTACCTCTGGAGGAGCCTCTTGGATCACGAGGGCCTGGAGACATTACTGGAAGTTCACTGGAAGGTTGGAAGAAATAGATCGTCCTAAGTCTGTGAGGCCAGCAGTGGTTTCTCCCATTGAGTAGCTGTGTATCTGGCATTATAAAAACACAGGGAAGTAGTGGGATGGGAGAGGCCTAGCAAAACCCTCACTAACACTGGGAATAAGGACAGGTTGTCAAAAAGGAGAAAATGGCTATTGCATAGATCAAAGTGGGAAACACTGCAACAAAATCTCCACATTTAAGAGCAAGATTGAAATTTTATCCCCGTAATTTCAAGAATATTCAATACAGTACATTCATAAAATTGGAGTATTGAAATAAGGTATTAACCTCAATAATCCAGACCATTTAAGTAATGACAGAGGGTTAGGAAGAAAATCGGACTCTTCAAAAAATAAAACAAAATCTATCGCTTCAAGATTGTTGTCATGTAAAGCCCTTGGAACTAAATAAAAAGATTAGGTAGATCAATAAGGGCATACACCACACACCGTTTGTTTGTGAACAGACACTTGTAATAAAAGTTGATGATATTTACGGAATTTGTTTCCTGAAAGTTAAACATAAGTCATTTGCTTTGTGACCCCTATCTTTATAGAGGATAAAAACATAAGCTCCTATGTTATATTTTTATTTATGCTTTTATTCTATAAACATCAGCCCCTTTCTGAACTGAAAATTCCAAGTGGAATTCAAATAAATTAATATGGAAAGTCCCTTGAATTCTTTGGAAAGGAATTAGACCTGTGGGTCATTTTTCTGAGTCTTGCCATGACCACTATTAATATTTTATAGTGACACTTTCTTAAACAACTTGAACAAGGAGGGACAAGTATAATCAAAGCTCACCAAGTAGTGAGCAAACAGATCTGTCTGAAGATAGCATTTTTAAAAGTAACATATGCTTTTAAGAAGAATAAACATAGTATGGCCTTATTTTTCCAGCGTGGCTAAGCAGTGAGGTTTTGCATATAAACGCATTTTCCACATAGCAGCTGGTTTTCCCTTTAAATGACAATACATCAAAAATTGTCTTCGTGAAGATTATTTTGACATGTAATACACAGGTCCCCACTAGCTTACTTTAGCCAATCTTTATGTCCTTCCTGAGCCCTTTTTTCATGACTCAAGACCCCTAAATTTTAATATTTTTTGAGATGGTGGTAGTATAGTTCATCCACAGGGTTGATGTTCATCCCTGGGTTTTTCAGCTGCTAAGCCTTCTTCCATCTTACATGTCACTGCTTGTTCCCTTTCCGTACATTGTCTGTATGCCTTCAACCAGCAATGTTTTCCCTTTTTTAATTTGATACTCCAAAAAGCATCATATTATCTCCTATTTTCAGTTATGAAAATAATACAGGATTATTCCATAAAGTTTGGCAACTTTTTAAAATTCATGGAAAATTTAAAAATATTCACCTACTCCTACACAAATGTTTCTTCCTTCTCTTTTTAAACTCATGGATTTTTTTTAAGTATATTGGGAAAGCAGTAGATGAAGTAATAACAGATTTAAAAAGTATATTCTGTTTTTTGTGCTTAATATAACAATATTTTTTTCAAAAGAAACACTTTAAGGATAATAATATTCAATCAGGGAGATTTTCATCACTAAAAATTTCCCCTTGTATCTCACAGATGGGTACCCTCTGGTTTTCCTCTACCACCTTGAAGCTGAATACACTTCACATCAGATCCCCTAAAGAAATCCACCTCGCAAGGTGTGAGTGAAAAATGTAGACTGCACTAAAGAGTTTATGAAAAGACAGGGAAGAAGTCTCTTCATAATTTACAATTTGATACTATCCATTAAAATGAAAATGCATTAACATGATCATCAGAACACTGCCACACAAAGATTGGAAGTAATCTAAAGGGACTGGGTTTATACATAAGAAATGAAATACTATGTTGCATTTAAAAGAATTATATGCAGATATAGAATGATCACTACAAAATGTTATGAGAAAATATAAGGTGCAAAACGATACATATTTCAGATTCAAAGAGAGGGAGGCACACACATATATGTGCTCTAGCAACTCAAACTGGTTCTGGAAGGATCCACAAGAACCGCAGCAGGGCCTGCCTAAGGCTGGGGAGGCCATGGGAGGCTCGGGTGGGAGTCCCTCTGACTATCCACCTTCTGGTACTAATGGGTGCCTGTGGTCCTTGCTTCACTGTGTGTGTATTACTCTTTCCATTCTTCCAACACCAACATGAATAACTCATTTTGTTTTTAAAGGCGTAATAATAACAGCAAAAACTTATTACTTACCCTGTGTCAGGCACTATGAGCTTTTACATGTAGAATTCCACTTAATCCTCTCAAGAACCCTGAAAGGTACATACTATTATCAACTCCATTCTATAGATAAAGAAACCAAGAAACAGGGGAGGTAACCAGGAATTTGCCCATCCTCACACCTCTGGGAAGCAGCAGAGCTGAAGTTTAAGCCCAGGTAGATTAGTGCCAGCCTGCCTTCTTAGGTCCCAATACAGGCTACACACACACACACAAAAGTAAAAGGTAGAACGCCATTTACAAAGTCAAAACAGACTTAAACAAATAAAATAAATTCTTCATTTTCTGAAAAAAATTTCCACCCTAGTACAATATGCTGACGCATAGCTTTTTTCCATGTCTTCTAGAAAGCTCCAAACTGGAAGTGACAGTGTACTGGCAGGTGATGGCTGCCTCCCCTCTGCAGAGAATTCTGCCGAGTATTTTTTATGAATATGCAAAGTACCTTTTATGTTATCACTGGGATAACTGGAAAAACACTTCTTTACCATGGAAGCCCGTGGCAGTCTCCTATATCCCTTCCCATTTCTTTTCCCACCTCTCTCCACAAGTGCCACACTAGACATACGAGTAGTCATATGGGCCCGCTCAGGGTCCCTGAGGACAAGCTCTGACACGTCCCACTCCTGTGCTCTGCTGTGCCTGAAACACTCTTTCAACTGTGAATTCCCACCAGTTGCAGTCCAAGGTCATGAGCAAATTCCTCCTCCTGAAAACTCCCCTGAGCATCACATCAAAGCTCACCTCTCCCTCCTCTGGAGCTTTCTTAAATTCCATTCCCTAGAAATGCAAACACAAATAAATAATGCAAAAGAAATGTAAATTATGAAAATGTCTATCCACCAGCTGCCTCTCCTTTGCAACGTGGGTCTCAGGAGAACAAGGACAAAATCCTTCCATTATTTGCACCACCACCCTCACACTGTCTGGCACAATATTTGAATAACTATTCAGTGAAGGTTTGCAAGAAATGAAATACAGGGAATGGCATGAGTCATCAAGAAAACCTGGGGCCGATGGAAATGCGGGAAGTATGAACAGTCACCACTGGGCTCTGGGGTGACATTAATCACTTGGGCTCTGCTCCTGGGAGGTGGTGGTGTCCCTCATAGAAGTAGCAGGAACATGGTGCCAAAGAAAGCACGTGTTTTGAAAGAAACAGAGGTGGCAGTTGGGCATATTCATTCTGCCCATATTCATTTAGGGGCACCTATGTAATGCTGGCTCCAAAACCAGGTAGGCCTGGGACTTCTCAAGGCTGCAGGAGAAAGGGGTAAGCTGAGCTTCTGTTCAGCCTCACCGTCCCAACCTCAGCCCTGGCTGTGGGTTGTTTGTGTGTTGAGGGTTGGTAGGTCTTAGCATAATACCTGTCAACTTGGATATTAGCAAGTGGGTTTGTTGGTGTTGTTTTTGAAAAGCTGTGTGTACTTGGCTCTGACGAATGTTAAGGATCCAGAGTTAACAGAGCTTGTCCATACCCAAACAGGAAAGGCTTTCTCCCTGCAGGAGGCTGCAGAACCCTGGTGGAGACAGCCTGAAAGGAAAGTAGACAGAAGGCCAAAAGGAGAGGGGCTTCCAGGAGCCTGTGCAAGACTGGCTTCCTTTGTCCCAAGGACACCAGAGACGAGGCCCAAACGAATGCCAGCAGCGCCTTAGCCTCTGGGTGTGCTCCTGCTCGGCCATGAAGAGGAAGGAACCCTCTTGATGATGGACTGGCCAGCCCGTGAGCCGTCATAGCCACTGCAGAATAGGGCCCAGTAGCTAGGTCTCGGTATTTTAATGCTTATAAAGCCAGGCTTTCCAGAAGACTAGAACCTGTCTTTGTAGTTGGGTAGCAGTTTAAATGCTCTCTGACAGTCGGGGAAGGAGAAATGGGTGAGGAGTTAGCATGAAATCCCCCCGAGACCTCCCAGAGGAAGGGAATGAAGGAGGTGACTGCAAGGTCAGCGCCGGGTGGCTGGGAGCCCAGAGGAGCATCCGCGGGGAACACACAGGAAAGTACCTTCTCAGTGGGGGGCAGGCCTGGAGAGCAACTGGCAAGGGGAAGTGCAGACGAGAGGCCAGAAGACAGGACCCAGGAGAACCAGGCGAGGAGGCTGGTCCTGGACGGGACGCCCAAGTCACGTCCTAGAGGCAAGACCCCCAGCTCCACCTAGCGCTTGGTTCAGATCCGCAAAGACATGCCATGATCTTCTTCATTTGTGTCTCTACCCATTTGACACTTGCTCTCTTGTAATTTGGTTGCCTCGTATATTTACCTAGCTTCTCAGTCCAAAGGTCACTGTCCACCTTTAGGAGCTTTATGAGTTCGAAGGAAAAGATAAAACCTTCAACATCAGTTTCCTCCGCTGTAAAGTGGGGTGGTATATCTACCTCATGGAGTCATTGTGAAAACAACTACGTGAACATATCTTTATCAACTAGACAGTAATCGACAAATGTTACTGGATTGCTGCCATCAGCCTTACCCTCATCATCATTATCACACTCCTGGAGTGGAAACTCAAAGAAGTCTCCCCACTGACAGGTCCTTTCTAGACAAAGCCAATCACACACATTTTTGGAGTTGCTGTCCCAGGGTCGTTGAAGCCTGCTGGCACACACTCACATTAGATTATTTCAGATGTGCTTCTTTTCCTTTTTTACGTTGGGAATGAAATGACGAATTCTTCCCAGGTGGCAGCCAGAGAATCAAAAGTACAGCCAATCTGCACTCTTGTCTCAAATGGAAAAATTTTAAAAGACAGCAGTCCCATTTCCAGTGAATCTCTGTCATCAAATCAAGCCCAGCAACAGACGGGAAAAAGTCCTGTGAAACACAATGCAACGCCCCTAATCCCCAATAAAAATAACCAATAGTGGCTAAAGCACCAGAAAGCAAATATGCTCCCAGAAGGCTGCCGAGTGTGCCAGGAATTACACCTGGGGGGGCAGCTGCTGCTGACAGTGTAGCCTGCCAAGGGGAGATTACGTGCAGGAAGCCCTTACACGTCCCCTGCAGAACGGACGGAGAACATGTTGTATTGTGGGGAAGGAGCATGGGGGCAGGAGGAGTGGCATGGGTAGAGAGGAGGGAGAAAATCAGAATGGATATGAGGATATACATAAACGTAACTGACAAGCGAGTCCTGACCATGAGAACATTCAGCAGTTTAAAAGCGCCATAATGTCAAGGAGTGTATGTCATTTGTTATCACTCATTAGAAACACTCCAGATGCATTCTGAAAAGGTAAACAGATGTTCAGCTACGGCAGAGGAGCCAAGGCAAATATGGAAACCAACAAAGAGCCAAGAAAAGCAGGGGCCAGTCCCTTCATGCTAGGGTGGCTCCGTGTGCTGTGGTTGCATTTCATCATCACTGCGGAGTATTCAGCAAGAAGTTGAAATGGGTACTAGATGTACCTCCATGGGTTCAATGTCACCACAGCATGCACACTCTGCAGCAGGGTACCTCAGGCGGACGCAGTTATAAAAGGTAGATGGAAGACTCATGAGCAAGTCAGCATGGACACACACACAGACAGGCACTGGACACTCTCTACGCAGTTACTCCTTCCCATTCCTGCAGCACAGCCTCACCCACAAGTCTGAGCTTCCCCCCACACCACTATACAACTCCTTTCTGAATGAATTCCAGCCCCACTCCACAGCCAGCCCTCAGGTGTGTTGTCCTCAGGTCTTTTCTGACTTACCCTCTCAGGGCAGTTACCAGAAAGTCCCAAGGAACAGCTGATATGGTTCAAGATCTCTGACAGGGAGTAGACTAAGAGCAATGGCTGCTGTGGGTAAAGCTGTAGTATTTCCAGAATGTCTTGCCTGGCCTTAGTGCATCTGCATCCTCATGGGTGGAGAGAAGTACGGCTTTAATGCATTTGCATATCAATAGGCATTCCTCAGGGGTGGAGAAGCGTTCATCTCCGTATCAGTGGGTAATTACTTGAGCAACAGAGGACTTGTCTGAACCTGGGAGGTGAGAAGGGTTGGTTTGCTTCTGCTGGAGCAGGAAAGAAAGACGGCCCTGGACTGCAGTTTGTATCTGCAATAAACGGATTTTAAACTTTATTTCTCCCTCTGACTGATTTCGGTTTTAGAGGTATTTTGCCTGGAATTTCCTCTCCCCGGACTTACAGCTGCCCTCGTCCACCAATGTGCCTGTGGCCCTGAGCCCTTCAACTCCCAGGGAAATGCTGGTTGATGATTCCTCAGAGGAGTCCTCATCTCTTGACTGGATTTGGTAACTGTCTTTTGTTGGAGCCTGTGGATTCTTGGAACATCTTTTAGTGGCAGAAAGTCCCAGAAGTGTACAAAACACACACACACACACACACACACACACACACACACAAATAATGGGGATATATCAAAGGGAACAGGCACCAACTGAAAGAATTCCCAATGGACAAAGCTGGAGTAACTTGATAAACACAGTAATATACAAGTATTACTCAATATCTGTGAGTCCATACTGATATAAATAAATGACTGAATAGATAAATAAATGGAGGAGAATAGACAAATCTCCCATGCAGGAGAATTCCCAATAATTTATGTAGCCACTCCCTCCCTCAAGGAGATGGGACTGTAAGTCCCGATTCCTTTAATGTGGACCACCCACAATGACTTCCTTACAAAAAGTACAGCATGAAAAGATAGGGAGAAACCTATCAAAAACATCTCAGGTGGTCCAGGTTAATATCAACAGTGAGTCATGCTGATGGTGTGCACCCCTGATGTGGTGACAAGAAGAGCGGATACGCTGTGGTCTTCCAAAACCCGTAACCCCAAGCTAACCACGAGAAAAACATCAAGGAAATCCCAGTTGAGAGACATTCTACAAAACACTGCCCAGGACTCCTCAAAACTCTCAAAGGTCTGAGAAACTGTCACAGCCAAGAGAAGCCTAAGGAGACATTTACATGACAATTAACCATAATATGGGATCCTGTCATAGAAGAAGGACCTCATGTGAATAAAGTATGGACTTTAGTTAATAAAAATGTATCAATATTGGTTCATTAACTGTAACAAATGTATATTAAACTAAGATATTAAGAAAGGAAATTGGCTGTGGCATAAAATGAGAGCTCTCTGTCCTATCTTTGCAACTTTTTCATAAATCTAAAACTATCCTAAAATTAAAAAATTTTTTAAAGAAATTAGGATTCCTGGGTGCCCCATCCCCAGAGGCTGTGATTCGTAGGTCTCACATGAGTCTCATCAACCTGCAAGCAGAAGCAGCTCACCAGGTAATTCCATTGTGGGTGCCTGTACAATCTTTTAAAAGGCTACAATCCAGATACATTTATTTAAGCAGAAAAACAAATGGCCAACAAAATGTCTACATTCTCTACACTTGAGTGCCAGCAGCTCCACGGACAAAAATGACTACCTCATACCTGCCTGGCCCATGAGTAGCATTACCAGCGCTGGGCTCCTCTGAAAATGTTACACTGTTCCATAGCCATCACCAAAGGCCACATTTCCTCAGTTTTTGACAATCCCCAAGTACAACTACATTCACAAAGATAAGCTTTAAACAGTGATGATTATAACACACTGTCCTATGACCTCCAGCTCTGCAAGCTAGCAAAATAAAGTACCAGGGGAATAAAAGGCATTGCTTCCAGCAGCCCTCAAACTGAACGCATTACACGGACCAAAGTTATTCATTTGGCAGGGAGGGAGGGAGGGCATGTACCACGCACATCTTCAAAGCTTAATCCAACTGCATCCGGTCATATATGGTCTCATGGCACCCTCCCAAATGCTAAGGTATTTCCTCTATATTCAATCAATTCAAAGAAACATTATTTTAACCAATGAGTTGACTTCAATTTTAAATAGGAGCCTTAAGACTATTCAAATAGTTTAACTGAAGAGGATAAACGCACATGGCTACAAATTTTATAAATCTTACCCATATCATTAGAATAGGTTGCATACACTATTATGGAATAGTTGGATTGTGTTTCTATTATTTTCTCTGTGGGTAGATAGTGCCTTCAGTTATGTAGCCTGTTTTTTGGCAGGCCTGTTATTCATTCTTGTGAATATGACATTTTCATGGCGGCAGGCTGGTCAGTTACTCCCAAGCTGTATCATTTGTCTTAACTTACAGACTTTCTCGAAGCTTCAGAAAAAACAAAACGTGTGTGTGTGTATGTATGTTTCTATGTGTGTATTTAGCACAGCAGCAACACCGTCTGCTGAAGACAGTCCTGGGAGCAGGAGCTGTGAGTGTGAGCACACGCTGTCTTCAATTACCAGGCCATCAGCACTTTCTCACCAGTCACCCATACGAAGCCCCAGCCTGGGGCCTGACTAAAGAGCTCAGCCTGTGTGCCCAGCAGCAGTCTCTGCTGGTGACGTTTATGACTAATTCATTTCCTTACTCCTGGGAATAAATGGTAACTCTCTCTGTTTTTGACCAAAATGCACTGAATGCTGAGCACAGCCAACCTCGGAGGAGGGCTGACCATAATATCTGGCAGGCGGGCAGTCTTTCAGAGGACTCGTGAGTAGGTTTGCTTTTGGCAAACAGCCTAGCATTGGAGATTTGGGGTCTGCAGTGAAGAACCATGGAAAAAATTCATTGAAGAAATTTAGCCCAAATCCACATTGCCAACCTCAAATTATTAGTTTCCATATAGAAAACAAAAATAAAGACAAGAACAAGATAAAGTTTATTCCCCAGACTGCTCTAACTACGTGAATCATCCCAACTAAGTAACCAGGATATTTCCGTCCACAATACCTCAAGACAGACTCAAATGGCATTGAAATCAATTGTATTTCCCCATTTTTAATAGCACAAAGTTCATTTGAGTTAAGCAAATGACATCATACAGGGAAAAATAGCCAACAACGTTCAGCTGCATATAACCGTGGACAACTTCAAATGTGGTACTTCAGACCTATAATAGCTGTTGAACCACAACAGATTCCGCAAATGTCAAAGTCAGGAACTGATCAGAATCCCAAATCCTGTTCCAGGATAACTTTTTTCTGAGACAAATTATTCCCGAGATGTAAAAAATACTTTTAATTGGAGTCACTAATTAATCCTCACAGTGCTTGGTGCTAATAAATATAAACATTTGCCTCTTTACACAGGTATGATGAAGGGAACTACAGGGAAGCTAAACTGATCATGTGGCAAATCAAAGAACCAGAACTTCAAATGAAGAGTTTGTCTCCTGATTCTAAGCTCAAGCCATTTTTCTCTGCTCTACTTGAAAACTGCCCAGAGATAAGAAATAGGCGCAATAGAAATCACTACACGGAATCCTTCTAGGTACTTAGGCTCAGACATCTGAGGCTGCCTTTTGGTTTCTAAGCCTTTTTGATGGCTCTCTTTCCTGGAAATGCTAACTGACCCTGTCCAGGAGAGGTAAGGTAGGGCAACAAATATTGGTCACAAGGGGAAAGACTTAACTGTTGCATCCTGTTTTCTGTTAGACCACAGTTTCTAGTTCCTTCAGGACAATTGTTCAAACCAAATTTACCACCTGGTTGTGCCCTGTCACAGCACCTTGAGTCAGCAACATCAAAGGCATGCTTGGCAAACAAATAAATACAGAGCATGTGCCAGCCACTCTGCTAGGTGCTGAGGCCGTAAGACCCCTAAGATCCCTTCTCTTTCTATCCAGTACAGGAAGATGCAAGAGAACCTCATCTTTCTCCTTAGAAATCCATCTCGGAATATTCTCACCACAGTTCACCACTTGGTTGGAGAGCATCCACCGCTGAAATCACCTCCTCCTATCCTTCCTTCACTGGTGCTCTGTAGCAGCCCTGGCCAACAGGAGTGTAATGTGGGCCACAAATGCAAGCTGTGTAGGCAGCTTACATTTCCTAATAGTCACATATTTTAGAAGTTAAAAAGAAACAGGTGAAATACACTTTAGTAATATATTTCACTTAAATCAATATACCTAAAAGAGTATAATTTCAATATATAATCAATATGAATAAATTATTCATGATATTTTTTTCATACTACATTTTTGAAATCTATGTGTTTCAACTTGTGCAAATCTAAAATTGGAGATTTGGGGTCTGATGTAGAGAACCATGGGGAGAAAATTCATTGAAGAAATTCAGCCCAAATCCACATTACCAACCTCAAATGGTTAGTTTCCGTAACTCGGTCTAGTCACGTTTCAAGCACTCAGTAGCCACACATGACGAGTGGCCGTCATATTGGACGGCACAGCTCTAGACTCCCGGCCGGAGCCCTCTTCTTTTACTCAGGGGAGCTCTAAGTATTTGTTCAAACACGAACGTAATGCATCTGTTTCCCATTGCTGCTGTAACAAATTACCACACGTTTAGTGGCTTAACACAACACAGATTTTATTATCTTACAGTTCTGTGGGCCTCACCAGACTAAAATCAAAGTGTTATCAGGGCCACATCCCTTTGGAGGCTCTGAGGGAGAATCCACTTCCTGGCCTTTTCCAGCTTCTAGAAGCTGCTTGCACTTCGGGGCTCTTGGCACCTCCCTCCATCTTCAAAGTCAGCAAGGGTACATCTCTCCAGCCCTTCCTCCCCAGTCACATCTTTCTCTAAACACAGCTGCGAGAGATTCTTCCCGTAAAGGAAGACTAGGGCCCACCTGGATAACCCAAGAAAATCTCCCTATCTCAGCCCCTTAACTTTAATCACATCTGCAAAATCCGTTTTGCCATGTAAGCTAACATATTCATGGGTTCTGGGAATAAGAAAAGAATGTGGAGTCATTTGGAGTGAGGGACATTTATTCTGTCTACCACACATATCAAGTCATTTTGGTTTGGGTTTTCTTAAAAAAAATAATTATAAAGAGAGGAGAATAATCATTTTAAACTTGGGGACTTGGGAGACCCCACAGATTACATCACAAAGCATTGCCTTTTGCCCTCAAGCTCACTTAGAGTTCCTTCCTTGGAAGGACAAGGCAGAACCATGTCCATCAAGTTCCATACCTCAAGGATACGAGTGTTTTCTCTCACATGCCACCGACCATTCATTCCAAAAATCTTTTAAGGTTTTCGAGATAACCAGACACTACCAATCCTTTGTAACAGCCATGACCAAAGCAAGAGGAAAATCATGGTCTAAGGTGATAATTCTTCAAAGGTAGACTATTTTTATTATTATTTATTTTGAAACCAATTTACCATGTTGGAAGTACACTAAGAGCATGGCATCTTTCTCAAAATAATGTCACTAATTTTCCAAAATAAGGGGCCGGTAGGTATGTCTACTGTAGATACAGAGCTACAGTTCTATAAATATAGAACTCTTTAAATAATTATGAATTACTAATGAGAAGAAATGACCTAAGAAAATCTCCCCAAAAAGAACAAAAGTTTTTAAATCTTCATTTGTTAGAAAAACCAGAATCATTAATACATGGAGCCAGAGGTCAAAATGGAAATATAAGTAAAATAATACATGTAATGCATCTTTTGATGCTAGGTAGTTACTTATGTTTCCTGCCGAGAATGCATGTTGTCTATCTCCTGGCTTACGGCCTAGGCCCCTTTTGGATGCATAATTATAAAGCCAAAAACTGTCAGGGCAGGAAGGAACTTCATATCATGAAGTCCAGCCCACTCCTTTTACACATGAGGAAACAGGCCATGCTGGGAGATCAAGTGACTTGCTCAAAGTCTTACAAGTGACTAGTGGCTCCACTGGTGCCAGAATCCTAGACTCCACACTCCTAGTCTGCTTTTTTCACTGGTGTTTTGGGGAGGAGTAAAACTATATCCAACCATCTACCCACCCATACACTCACCCATTCACCCATTCATTCAACAAACATTTGCCAAGTGCCCACTACATGCCAGACACTGTTGTAGGGCTCAGGAAGCAGAGCAAAAGCAGTCAAGTCCCAGCTCTCAGAGAGCTTTCATTCTAGAGGATGAAGAGATGATAAATATATACTTACCTCAGGTGGAAAAGAGGCTAAGAAGGAAAATAGAGCAATACAAGGGGATAAGTAGCGGTGGAAGGCAGTTGCTATTTCACACCCTTGGTCAGGGAAGACTGTCAGTAAGGTGGCATTTTGAATAGAGACTGAATTTGGAGTAAAATTTAGAACACTTAGAATAAAAGATAACTATAAATGGCATGGACATGAAATGCTAGTAGAAAATTCCCAAGTCCACAGGCTGACTGAGGATGTATGGAGGGGAGGCGGGTGGGAGCGGGTAAAGGCAGGCAGTGACCTACGCACACAGGAATGCTGCGGTGAGTGTGCAGTCTGCTCACCTGGGCAGGATGTGACTGTCTGAGGATCCCCTTGGACTCACCTCTTCTGTGTGCCTGGCACGGGGCAGGTGGTGGCCGTGAGGACAGCTCCCAACACCAAAGGGCAGCAGTTCTGACCTGGACCTGAGCAGAAACCAGCAAAGATTTGAGAAAATGATCCAGATTCTGACTAGGGGTGGAAGTGGATGGGCTAGCCAGACCTTAGAGATCAGGCTAGAACAGGAGCCAGCCTATTTGATACAAGGAATGCCCGCAAGAAACTGAGAAATGATGGTTCAAGCAGTCAGGCTACTCATGCATAAGGAAGCATTCACCAAGTTTCATTTAGGCTTGTAAGCCGTGCACTGTGCTGCTACACCAACTTGAGGCACAGAGTAACACTGCAGCCTCCAGAGAGCAGAGTGGATCACCCTTGTCTGGGCTTCTGTGGTCTCTTCCCAGAGACTCCCTCTCATGGCGACAGAAAGAAGGCAGTAAGCCCCTGGGCTGCTTGCCAGCCCTGCTGTGAACCCCATGAGACAGGCTGCAGGAGTTTCTGCGGCAGGGCAGCGTGTCCAGTCCCGCAGCCCAGTAACCGTCCAGCCTGGGGTGGGGGCGTGAGACATGGGTGCCACTGTCAAAAGTCAGCTGCCAAGATGACCGCCTCGGCCTACCCAAAACTCAAACATCTCAGTTCCGGTTCTTCATGCTGCATCAGAAGGCAGCCCCCCAGGAGAGGAGCACTCCCCGTCCTGGCTGAGGCCCGCCCCGGCTATGCTGCAGCTCTGCCCTCTTCAGCCTCCCTGGCCAAATGGTGTCCTTCCCTTTCCTGCAATTTACTCCTGCTGAAGGCTCTGCCTGAAAGGGTCCTCCTGTCTCCTTCCCTCCTCTGCCTACCTCCCTGCAATCTATTCCTCGGATCCAGCCCTTTTGCAGGACAACAGGCACTTCTTGTTAGAACATCAGGGCATGAGTGACACAAGCTTCTGTCAGGAGCGGAGGAGGGGGTTCAGATACAGGCACACAGACCAGGAGATTCAAGACAGAGAAGACAGGCGAGGGCAAAGCTTCTCTTTGATTGCCTCCTTAGACAGCAGTCTTCTCTCTCACCCCACCCACCACAACCTCAAGAGGCTAACAAACACAAACCCCAGGTAACATATACCTTTTCCTGGGGCAATTCAGGAACCACAGAAGTTTTCTGACTGTTTTTTTTCTTATTCATCAGTTATGCTTAAGCATCATTTTTCTTCATTCTCTTTTTTTTGCAAAATTTACAGAAACCACCCAATACATCCCACAGCCCCCTTTGAACAAATTTTGTTGTGTGTGTGTGTGTATACATATATACATATACAATATATATGTGTGTGTATATATATATATATATATACACATATTATATGTGTCTATGCATATACATATGACCAGAGGGATGTGTATATAGAGATGTACTTTTGCCTGTTTTTGAACTTTATCTATATGGGCTCACCTTTTTGTATTCTACTGTGATTTGCTTCTTTTGCTATTGTATTTTTGCAATGCATCAATACTGATGTATGAAGTTATAGTCCTTTTTCACTGTTGTATAAAACTCCATGGGATGATTATATTACAATTTATTTATCCAACCTACTGTTCATAAGCACTGTTTATACCTCTGGGGTATATGGCAAGATTTTCTCTAGAGTTTGTGTAATAAACTCTAAGTAAAATTATTGTGACATAGGGCACACATAAGTCCAACTAAACTAGGTAATAATCATTTTCCAAAGTGGTTGCACCAATTTCACAGATCAGGTGGCCTTGAAAACACTCAGATATTCCTGTGGAGGAAGTTTACTGGGGTGTGCTTTCAGGATCACCCGGGAGAGAATAATAACGATAGGTAGGGTTGATCTCTGCATTCAGAGATGTGAAGTGCTTGCCATAAATAGTAAACAGAAACTCCTATAAGAACATGTATATATAGCCTTTGGGTGGTAGCTCCTTCATTCATTCATTTTCTCGTTTACTCATTTTAAACATTGCTTCTTCACTGTTTCCTTAGAGCTGAACTTTCTTCTTATAATAGAATATTCATCAGTGTTTTTCAGCACAGGTAAATTAACTGTAAACTTTCTCAAAGAGTCTATTGGAAATTACCTTAATGTTATGTTCACTCATGAGAAATAGAAGACATGAAATTCTAGATCTGATTCTTTTTAATCAGCATTTTGAAGATATTCTTCTATTATCTTTGGGCTTCTAGGATAACTGTTGAGTGGGATGCTGTGAATTAAACTGCTGTTTTTTAGGTAACCCATCTGTTCTGATTGTTTTTAAGGTAATTAGTTTTGCAGTTTTTTTAAACACTGGGTATGCGCATGTGCATGTGCACAAGTACACATATGAAATGTATACACAGAATTGCACAGACTATAGACAGGTTAACCACTATCCAAGCCAAGAAATAGAGATTTGTTGATACCACATTAATGTCCTGTATATCCCACTGCCCAGAAGTAACCGCTAACCTGATTTTTAGAACAATCATTTCCTGCTTTGTGACTCCTTCCCATTAACATTCAACAATAACTTACAACAGCCAATCCAAGCTGTGAAATGTCCTTCATGGCCCAATTCCTATGGAGCAGAAACTGGTAACCTATTTGCCTCTATGAGAGGTGGTTGATGGCTGGAGAGTGGTGAGAAGGAACTTGTCATTGTACATTCTTATACCTTTTGGCATTTAACATCATATGCTTTTATAACCCTTCAAAAAGATACAATTAAAAATAAGGGGAAAAAAAGGGATATCAAGGGTAAAGCTCATGGAAAAAAGCAAAAAGGTTAATTTAATACTACATGTAAATTAAAGTACTGAATGGTTACCTGGGAGGGCAAGTTGGATAAAATATTTAAAACATTTTGAAAGCAACAAACAGCTAATAAGATACTGAAAAATCAATGGGTCAAAATCTAGCAAAGGCAAAGAACCCCAAGAGGTAAACCCAGCTCTCAACACATTTTTGTCTTAAGAATATCTGCCAAACCTGAAGGAAAACTGCAATACTAAGTATTTTAGCAGTCACAGGTCCATTCTCTCCACCCCATCCAACAGAGAGATCTCATAAACCACTCCCACATACAACACCTTTATAACTTTGACCCCTGGGGGGTACCCCCTTTGTAAAGAGGCCCTGGCCTGGATGTACAGCACAATTTCAAGCTACTTAAAAGATCCAGAAAACCTCAAGGCTTAATTTAAATCAAGGAGCTCCAAGACTAGTTGTGGCCCAGGCATCAGTCAGAAGCAAATGAAAATCTCCCCTGGAGGAAAATACCATCATCTTAGGTCATTGTTCTAGGTCAGATAGGTCACAGTGGCAGAGCTGCAATTTTAATTCAAGTTCTTTAGACCCCAGAGCCCAAGTTCTGATACTAAACTGCCTTGGAGAACTTCCATAGTGTGTGGTAAAGGATGTCACCTCAATTATGAACTGTTTGAAAATAAAATATAAATCTGATAGAATCTGCTCTTAGCAAACCTGTGCTGGTTGCATCTCAAACATCTACATGGCCCCAGTGGGCAACAACAGAAATGGATGATGTAAAGCAGGTTCTGAAAGAGGCAAAAAGAACAGAAGCCAGGACTAAAGGGGCAATCATTATTCAGCTCCTGCCACACTGTTGCCACATAGTTTAATAAGTGTTCCAGAGCTTCCAATTTTTCAAAGAGAAGCTAAAACACAAAATCTATTTAAATGTGAAATCTCCTTATTTTTGAGTGTTGGTAATTATTTTAAAAAGATCTCACTTTGGGCCAAAGCGTATCAGGGGGCAGAATTCAGCACACAGGAGTACAGCTTTAATGCCTTGGCTATGCTAAGAAATATATTTAGGTGTGTGTTTACAAAGAGCAGGTTTCAGGGGAGAAGCTAGAAAGTCAAATTCGGGCCTTCAATTCTCTCTTGAAAATATTTAATCTCTTTCCGATCTACATACTCCCTTCCTTGCCCTAGAGCACATCAGTAAAATGGGTGAGATGACTTACAAAAAAATTATGGAGGATGGAGAAAAACAGCACAACCCCTTCCTTCACATGCCCCACTGTTCCTGCTGTAAACATAATGCTGCAAAAACTTCTTAGAACTTGACTTTCCCTTTTTGCATAATAGCACCAAGATTATGTCCATCCTTCGAAATGTGAGTTCTCTCCATCTTCCATACTTCTAAAAATCTGAGGTAATTCTTCAAGCCCTGTCCCTTACCCTCTGCTGCATCCCAGCTGAGACAGATCACAAATGACCCCAATGTGCAAACTGCTCAAGTATCATTTGTTACAAACTTCCCATTCCTTTTGAGCCCTTTATCCTTTTTGGAATTACAGTCTAAGAAATTTTGCTTTTCCCCAGCATTTTTTAACTGTTTTCTTGGTGACTGGGACGCACTCACACCCAAGCCACTGTTACTACCATAATTTCCTAGCATTGTGAAATACTCATGAAAATTAGAAAATCATTCCCTAATTTCTGGGCTTAAAATACTTAAGACAAAGTCAAATTCCATTAGTAATAAACCACCAGCACCTGACTTTTCAGTGCCTGACACTCCATGGCATGACGGTGGTACAATCCCTATATCCTACAGGAGGAGTGTTCGGTCCAGGGCAGAAAACTCTGTAACATGCTCACCATATGCAAGGCAACCATAATATTCTACTTTGCACTAAAATCCAAAACAGATTGGGCAAACACCCTTTCAAGTCACTTATGTCAGCATTCAGACACACCTTAAATAAGTAGCTGGAATGCAGTGTCAAATTAAAAATATTCCCATTTTTTCTTGTTCTCAAAAATCAAGTTGGAAGCACTGAGATCATTCAATGTTTCTGCTTTCATGGCACTTCCACTTATGTCTTTGTTTTTTTTTTCAAGTTAGTATAGTTAACAAGGTATCAGAGAATGAAAACCCAAGCCAGGCATCTCTGACGTTTATTGGAGAATTCTTAGTTGGGAGAGGAAAGATCACAGACTTAAACAATTGATAAAAGATAAAGGACAATTAATTACAAATTATTACAAAAGTAACTTCTGAAACGTTTATTTTGAGCTACTGCAAAAACAAAAATTTAGTGCATCCTTAAGTTCATAGTTTAGTAAATTAACATATTAAATTACTGAAAAGCAAAGTTATTGTTACACAACACAAGATCTTAATGCAGTAACTCAGCACAGTCAAACAAACAGCTGCAATTACACAAAGCTGCTTTTGTTATATATCTGGTATATTAAATAAGAATGTGAATTACTTTTAACACTGCACAAGTAAACAAACTAGCAAATCCAGCAATATTAAAACCTGATATTAAATAGTATTCAAACACTACAACAAAAACAAAACATGAACTTCTAGAACTACAATTCTACCCATGTGAAAGGAATGCACATGGACGGTAAAAAAAATAAATAAATAAAGTGACGAGTGTGTCTAACACTGCACCTGCATCTTCAGAGCAGGAATACAGTGAGTGAGTGTGGGCGGGACCTTCTGCTGAAAATTAGAAAAATGCATTCCACTTCAGTATAATTTTATAACTCCCACTGAAGCTCTAATTCTCTTATGCCGGTGACAGGTGGACAGGTTTTAAATGGAAAGCATTCATTCCCCCTACACCCTAAGTATGGATGCATTATCTTTTAAAAATTCTGTGAAAAGTTTCTTTTGAAAAATGTGTAAAGCAATATACAGATGGGAAACTGATAATATTAATTGTGGAAGAGTAATATTAGCTAAATGATTAACTAAGAAAACATCTGAATCCAGACTCTGATGATAAATCGAGGTTAAAGTTTGTGCACTGAAGTCTAAGTCATATGTGTAAACTATCAGTTTATACATGGTGCATTTAATAAGTAATTAAATTCTCCTGCCAACAACATAAAAACGCTTATTTAAGCAAAATTTAAGTATTATAAATTGAATTAATTCACATCAAATATCTGAAAGGGTAAGTGAAATATTTTTCAAAGTATAAAGATGCTATCACACATATTCACTGAAAGAATACTCTCAAAGGATTTATTACTCCATTAAATTGTATCATACCATCCAATAGATACTGTAATTTTCTTGTGATTTCATAAATGAATCATTACTTTTGTATAGATCAGGAAATATTTCCAAAATGAACATTAATACCCAAAATATAAACAGAATTTAAACCTGGCTTGGGAAAATATGAAAGAACTGCCACACATTTCCGGCTGAAATAATGTTCTAAAAACCTCTTATCAGAGGCCTCATTCACCTTTCCACAAATCCTTTTAATAGTTCTGAAATGGATAGAAAATTCAATTCAATGTGCATCACAACTTCAACAGTTCTGTGTAATAAGACATGGTATTTCATAAGGGCCAAAATGTACAGAATGGAAATATTACTATGTTATAAATAGGTCAAGTAGATCTGTAATAAAATAAGACAGAGTTGTCCTAAACAAAAAGAGCTATTCTAAAGATTGAGCAAACTAACAGAACTACAATGTCTTTGGAAAAATCACAGTGTCTTTAAAGAAAGTAAGTTAGACTGTACTTAATTAAAAGATACTGCTCTAAACTCAAATGGCTTCACTCTGTATACGGAAGCTTACCTCACACTTCTTTTCCTGTCTGCCAGTGCTTCAGATGTTTTTCTCTCTGCCCCTGCACTGAGCAGATACGAGTATGGAGCTCCACTGTGGTCACTGCCATGCATGCTAACACCCAAAGCCTCGTCTGTCATTATGGAGTAGCTAAATAAGGGAACTCTGAATCCAGCACTGCTCCAGACAAAGGCAAAGGAAACAAGGATCTGAGGGAAATCTTAGGTCACAATGATTATTACCGTAAGAGAAATAAACATAAATATTTCCAAGCACAGAAAGCTTCACAGAACTAGTATACTGTCATTTTAGAAGAAATTCAGAATTCAGTTTTGCTGTTAATCACACCCACACATACACTGAAGTTACTAAACACAACCTGATAGTTATACATACTTGTAAAAATTCGATCTGAACTTAATAATCAATTAATCCATGTTATAATCAACAACCTGGTTCCTAACGTTTAAAAACCCAGTCTAGTGCTGCTGCATCTCAAGTTCTGAGAAGCTAAAGACAGAAACAATTCTGGTTATATACATTTCCTGCATTTCTCCACCTTAAAAAATACTTGAAGAAACTTTAGGAAAATTTATTTTTAAGGCTTGCTCTATTCCTTTGAGAAAAACCACAGCTTACAATGTAACCTCAAAATATTTAAACAGCTTTTGGCATTTTTCTTAAAAAGCAGATTTGACTCGTTATAAAATACATTTCTCTACCATAATTATTAATCACGAATAATGTTAAGTGCCCTCGTTCCTTGCCCCCTGGCAGGTGCTGTGTCTTCTATACTTCGTGCACCTTCCAGGACAGTTAGTGCTCAGGAAAAAAGAGAGTGTAATGGAGCAAAACCAAAGCCCCCAACAAAACACGATTTACTCTAGATGACAGCAATCCACTGACGTAAGAGGGAAAAATTCACATGCACATTTCCTCACATACAAAACCAAGATACAGTCTTGGTCCTCTATTCAGAGCAACTTGCAGTTTCTAAAGATAAAGTAATAGGAAATGTAGAGCCCAGAAACATCATGTCAGACGACTTTACAAAATAGTGCAGACACATTTTTTCAAGGGTTGGGGGGGTATTCCATTTTTTTCTAGAAAAAGCTTATCCTTGCTAAAGTGGACTGTTTTTTCAAAAATCCAAAAGTGAAAATCAAATTACTGGGCTACTCTAAATGCATTTCTGCATTAACATTAAAATTTCAACATGTTTCAAGCCTTTTTTTCATTTATAGGAGAAGTTGGGCACCCAAAATAATAAAAAAGAGAAAATTTTTAATGCACAATCTTTATAGACATTTTATTTTAAGCACCTTTTTATGTTAACAGTGGGTTTCTGACCAAGAAAACAGTAAAATTAAAGAGGGCACAAGCCACTAGCAAGGTAAAAGTACTCCCTAATAAACACACACACACTCTCTCTCTCTCTCTCTCTCTCTCTCTCTCACTTACATGCCAGAACAATTGGCAACATTAGCAAATAATGTCATTTGATAGAAGGCCTGGGAAACTATGATATTTATAGAAACCTAAAATACTAATGTTTCTGAGAAATTAGTTTGGAGGATTCAAAATGTACCAAAGCTGAGCTATGAAAATAAAACCGAGTTTTTAAAATTGGACAAAAATTTTTTTAAAAAAGCCTTACTGTTATTGTGGATACTATTTGTTTGCAAAGGAGCACAATTTAAACTCTCTCCCTGGAAGTCATCCTCAGTCCCCTCAGTGCAAATTACTACAGCACTATTTGGATGCAAACAGAATGCTGTCAGTCAATGTCCCTGAAAACATCACGGTTATTATTATTAGACCTTCCTTCAAACACATGTTCTTAGGGTCTTAACATACTACACATGTGTATAGAAGAATAAATGAAGATAATATTTGATAGAGATTACAAAAGTATGAACTATATACAGTGTGATGACACAATGCACTTAAAAAGCTGTATTTACTTCCTCCCAATTCACTTTATTCATATTCACGACTCAAATTTAACCTTATGCATATTAACTATTTCTTCCTCTCCCAAAACAAATAATAAAATATATTGGTTTGGAGTTTGTTCTATGCATTTTCCAAAAGCCAATCAAACAGTGACTTGCATCGCTCCTCACTGGAGATCTTTTCCATCACTTCACAGTATTTCAGTACAGCCTGCAGGAGGTCTCCCACTTTCCATTCTTTCTCTTGTAATCTTTTTGAAAGCTAGTAAGAAAAAGAGTTATGTCAAACATTAACCCCAAACAATTTTACAACAATAAAGTTTCATTTTTAACATCAGAAAAAACTGAGAGTCCTACTTGCAGTAAAATATTGTTTCCCAGGTATAACAAGGTCTTCTCCCCTAAGCCACCAGCCCTTGACACAGCTTAAACATCTCCCCTTCCTGCCCCTTATAAATACATCTCTTCCACACAATGCCACTCTGGGATGGCTAGGGACAGAACTCCACAAACCTCACCCAGTGGACCGTCTGTGTAGGAGTTAGAGGCTACACTCCTACAGGCAATTCTTTACCTAACTGAATAGTTCCGCCACACCCTCAAGAAGGGACATAAAATAATAAAGACAATGTCAAGCTTATTAAAAGGATGTGGCTTTTCCTTCCATAAGATTTGGTGTGTTTTTTTTCTGGAATATAAACTATAGCCTCAACAGAAACATGGCTTTCTAAGTTAAGAAATGTTAATGTTTCAACCAAAAAGAACAACTGAAAAATTAAATACTGTGGTGATTATTTCACTGTACAAATATGGAATCATTATGATGTACACCTGAAACCAATATAATGTTTTAAGTCAATTATGCCCCAGGGTTAAATAAACTATTGTGACCAATCACAACATGTCTTCACTCATCTTTTTTCTGTTTAGTTTCATGAAAACTACCTTAATTTTTTATAGTACAAATATGCTTACCCTTTTTAAAAATGGTTTGGGATATAACTCACATGCCATACAATTCACCCATTTATAGTATACCAGTCAATGGTTTTTAGTATACTCACCAAGTTGAATGCAACCATCACCACGGTCAATGTGAGAACATTTTATCACACCAAAATGAAATGCCTACTCATTAGTAATCACTCCCCATTTCTCCCAAACCACTCAACCTAGGCAATCACTAGCATAATTTCCGTCTCTACAGATTTGGCTATTTTGGCCACTTCATATAAATAGAATCATAAAATATATAGTCTTTTGTGACAAGCTTCTTTCACTCCGCCTAATGATTTCAAGGCTACCCCAGGATGTGGGCATGTATGTACTTCATTCCCTCTTACTGACACATAATATTCTATTGCATGGATGTATAGTTTATTTACCTATTCATAAGGTAATAGACATTTAGAAGGTTTCCACTTTTGTTTCATTATGAAATAATGTTGCCATGGACTTATGTTTCCATTCCTCTTAGGTATATACTGTGGAGTGGAATTGCTGGGTTGTATGATAATGGTATGTTTAACTTTTTGAGGAACTGCAAGAAATTTCTCCTAGGCTACACGGGGACAAGGTGTCCTGACCCAGCACCACCACCCTCAGCTCTGCCTAAGGCCTTCCTGAGCCCTCAGTTTACCTAAGACTAAAAAACTGGAAAATGTCTGCCTCCCTAAGGTCAGTTCTAACACCTTTCCTACCAATTCTTTCTCCTTGACAGTTCATTTCTGAGCATCTCTTTTTGTCTTTTCTCTTTCTGCCCCAAAACAGAAACCTGAATCAGAAAAATGTGAAATTCGAAGTAAAAACAAAATATCGAAAAATTATTTTTACATATCTTTTGCATACTTCCTTCAACAATACCTTTGTAAATTCTGAGTCAGGAATGAAGAGTAACTGGACTATTCTTTGTTATAATTGATCAATTTACATGGTTGTTCACTGGACTATTCTATACCCTATAGGAATAGATTAAACCAAAGTTCTGATGAGGAAAATTCTGGGACAAACAAAAACCAGACTATAAACTGAAAGTGCTAATTAACGAGGTGCTTGGCACACAGTAAGTTCTCAATAAAAATATCCTATTACTGTATCAAATCTGAACATTTTATTATTAGAACCCTATTAAACACTCAAAATGGTCCACTGTCTCTTATTAGATGTTTAAACTTTCACTGGCTTGGCATCTCAAACTAATGAAACTGGATTAACAGAGAGACACGCCAGGCACAATTATGAATCAATTAAATACAAAGAATAACAGAATCTTTTCATATGAACACATGAAAAGTTTATTAATGGCACCTAACTCTGAGAACTTAAAACAGGCACTATTTAACAGTATTACATTTAACACTCACAACCTCTGTAAGGTAAATTCTATAGTCATTTCCATAATGCTGATAAGAAAACTGAGACTGGTAAACTTACCCCTGGTTACACCAATAGACATCGGCAGGCCTGATACACGAAACCAACTATAAGATTCTATTGCCTAAGCATTTATGCACTCTGCTATCATCAGGTATCTTATTAGATCAACCACATGGCAAAGGACCTCAGATGCTGTTAAAGCCATCCTCATAACCACCCTATAAGGCTGGTACTTACCTGTATAAACTCTTTCTTTGCAGAGTCATGAAAATAAAGTTCTGTGACATCAGCCTCAGAAGCCACAAGCCACTGAAGAATGATCCTTAGTTGGGGTTCTACAGTGCAAGGCTCCATGTCAATATTTGTAATTAGCAGAGTCTTTCCATCTTGCTCCAAACCTAATATTTAAATTAAATAACAGGAAGTGAAATTTATCAATGCAACTCTCAATACTCTGGTTTCCAGAGATATATAACTATTTTCCATTTCCTAAGATTCCAATGAATGCTGGAAAAACCCATCTTTCCTTAACAACAACTAAGACATTTTTTTGAAAGGACAAAATCACACTAAAACAGAAGAACGACTTGGATCACCTACTGACTGCACAGACGTATAACTCTACTTTGAGGCACTGAACTCACATACTGTAAATGTCTTGATTTGTGTTAGAATATGACCCCCAGGTAAAGAAAGAAAAAATAAAACCATAAAACAGTGATTACAATCAAAATATAAACAGAACAGAGAAATAAAACCTCAAATAAATATATTAGGTGGATTTTCAAGAAAGCTTTCTGAACTAAGAGAAATAATGAGCAGCAGCATACACATGAATAGCATATATTACATTGTAAGTATTGCTCGTTAAATACACAAACTCCTTTAATCCTCACAACCATCCTATGAAGTAGGAACTATTGTCTTCTCCATTCTACAGGTGAGGGATCTGAAGCAGACAGAGATCCACAATTTCAGAGCAGGGAAGTGGCTGAGCTAGGATATGAACACAAGCAGTGTGACTCCATGCTCTTAATCATTTCATTCTTTCAGCAAAATACGAAGAAAAAAAAATGTCATATGCAACAACTTGCTTTCCAAAAGCCAGCCAGGGAATTTTCTGCTATATCTCTATCATAAATAAGATACTGCCCTCAGGTTCATTTTCATATTTTACGAAAATTTTATTTTCAATGTAAAGAAGGATGACCCGTTGACAGTAAAACTAAGGACCTGTGGACCAACACATGTTTAACACTCCTGCTTAACGGTGGCTGAGCAATAAGCTCTGCTGAGACATAGGCCCTCTGTGGATAAAACTGTAATTTTCCAGAATACCTCACCTGGCTTTAGTGCATCTACATATGAACAGGCGTTCCTAGGGGGTGGAAAGAAGTAATTCATCTCCATATCAATGGGTAATTACCTGGGCGACCAAGGACTTATCTGAACCTGAGAGGCTGGGAGGAGATCTTGCTTGCTTCTGCAGAAACAGGAAAAAGACAGCCCCGAACCGCAGTTTGTAAGCAATAAACTGGTTTTAAACTTTATTTCTCCTTTTGACTGATTTCGGTTTTAGAAGTATTTTGCCCCGGGATTTCCTCTCCCTGGAGTTATATCTGGGGTAGTCAGCAGGATCTCTGAGCCCAAAATCTGTCATAATGGGTGTGATCTTTGGGAGGGCTGCCTCTAGAGATGAGGGAAGATGCCCAGAACCCCCCACTGTGGATGGTGGGGAGGCCCCAGTGGATGCAGCAGCAGAGGGTGCAGCTTCACCTGTTATTGTCCCCCCAGCTGTGGGGCTTCCAATTTGGGAGCCCCTAGTAGGGAATTGGTCTAGGGTAAAGTACCTCCTAGAGGGGTGGGGCTTTCCCCAGAACTGGGGAAGGTGGAGACAAATGGAAGCTGCAGAAATAGCCCTCCACCATATAGAAGACTGCTTAGAGGCCCTGAGTGGCCATGTAGTGGCTGGCATTATAGGGTCTCTCTTCATTGAGATAGTGGAAAATGTTACCTAGGAGAAAGAGAGGATTATTGAGAGGGATAGCAAGGAGAAAGAGGGACTTAGGCAGGACAGAGACACACTTCAGCATCGCTTGGAGAAGCTGGGTGATAACCTATGGGATGCCATTAAGGAAGAAAGACAGTTATTGAAAAGACAGGTCTGTAAGATTCCTTAGCAGCGGTGGGGGGGGGGGGGGCAGCAGGAAAAGTTGCACTGCAGGAGGCCATGGGGAAGGGGGAGAAAAGAGTGGTGCCTTCAGCCCCAGAGATGGAAGAGGAGCAGGGGGGGCTGGGGGCTGATCCTCTGCCCCAGGGACCAGCCTGCCCTGTTTTAAAGGCTCACCTGGCTATAATTAAGAAAATAAAATCAAAACAACTGCAGGCTCCTCAGGGGGAGCAGCCGCCCCCTCCCCAGGTTGTAGAGCACTCCATGCTCCGTCCCTATACCCAGGATGAGCTGGGGGACATGAGCGTTCAGTATAAGCAGAAGCCATCAGAATCTCTGCCTACATGGCTTTTACGTGTCTGGGAGACGGGGGTGGAAAACATAGTTTTGTCGGGTACTGCGATGAGTAGAATGGCTTCCCTGACAACTCCCCCTTCCCTCCAGCAGTGGTTGCAAAATGCCCGTCACGCCACAGGGAATCAGACACTCCTGGTATGGCTGACAGCTGCCATCAGGGCAGTTTGGCCTAATCAGGATGATTTACCATATTTACCCAGTAGTTGGAAAACGTATGCAGAGCTCCAACAGGTGCTGCACGAATTGGGTATGAAAAATATCATCTGTAATATGGACCCCCAGGGTCCCAGTGAGGAGGTGCTCACTGTAGGAATGAGAAATCTGGTGCTGCATACAGCTCCCACACCTCTCTTTGGGTCGCTGGTGACTACTCTTGCCCCCCCATGTCTGGCTGGTGATGGTGGGAAGAGGAACCACCCTTCCAGAACCATTAGAGTGTCAGCAGCCGAGATGGCAGGAACAGCAGCCTCACCACTTGGTCTCCTCCCTCCTGGAGGAAGCGGCTTGCCATTGACTTTTGAAGTCAGCTGAGCCTGGAAGGAGTGCCTTGTGTGCTCTAAGAGGGACTTAGCGAGTCCCACAGCAACATGGGACAATAGTAAAGGGGTCGATACCCCTTGTCAGGTGGCAGACAGACTATATTGGGCCTCTGCCCATATCAGAAGGATATCAGTATGGCATGACTCATGTGGACATGCAACTGGACTGCTGGTTGCTTTTCCTGCACGTTGTGCAGATCAGCAAACCACCAAGATGGGCCTAGAGTGTCTCTTTGCAGCCTATGGCCAGCCTCAGGTGATTGAGAGCAATCAAGGCACCCACTTTATTGGACATGGGTTACAAGGATGGGTGCAGCGTAGGAATAAAGTGGAAATTTCACGTACTATATAACCCTATCAGGGAAGGCATGATAGAAAGGTACAACGGTTTGTTGAAATCTGGCCTGAAGTCAGACACCAATAGTCTATGGGGCTGGTCAGTTTACTTATGGCCAGGGCTACGGAGTTTAAATGAGAAGCCCTGTAGAGGAGCTTTGGGCTGTGGATATGCTAACACACCTTGCTACCTCTCCTATACAACTGTGTGTAGAAACCAAAGAAGAGTTATTGAAGCCAGGATACGGCCAGCAGAGAAACATCCTGCTGCCAGCCCCTACTGCATTAAAACCTGGAGACACTGTTGAATGGACGTGGCCCTGGACATTTTGACATATGGACCAGCGATGGCTGGCCCCTCTGGTACCTAAGGGATAAGGCCTGGGAGCTAGCCTCATGTGTATTCCTGGCGTAACAGCAGAGTGGCCCCCAAAGATCACAGTAGTGTACCTAAAATGTCCAGGAGGTAAGAGCATCTTACAGGGAAGTTTTGTTTTATCTTTATGGCCAGTGCTGTACCTCCCATAGCCTTATATATTGACCCATCTGTAACTCCCACAGGGAGGGGGTGAAAGTCTCATATACTAGACCAGGACGTGATAGCATCCCTGCCACTGTTCTATCACAGGACTACTCTCTTGCATGTATCCTACCTGATGGACAAGATTTGCCTATGCTGGTGTCATTAAAATATGTATCTTACCACTCTTAAGGTTATTTTCTTCTACAGTCCTTGTGGCCTAGATGCACCCCCTAGCTGCAGCTGCCCTGTGATGATTGCTCTGAACTCTCTACCTCTTCAGCTACTGCCTGCTGGAATGGACAAGCTTTGGACTTAATCTGCATAGGACTTTGAACCTAGCTGAATCCTCCAGCTTGAGTATTATCATGATTTTATTGCTGTTGTTATTGTTATTAGTCTGGTCACAATGTTCCAGTTTTCTAGTCCAGGGACCACTGCAGAAGAGGGGAAACGAGTAGATTGTAAGGCAAGATTTCTGGAAGGGTGGCCTGTAGGTAAAGTTGTAATATTTCCAGAATATCTTGCCTGGCTTTAGTGTATCTACATATCAACAGGCGTTCCTAGGGGGTGGAGAGAGTAGTCATCTCCCTATCAATGGGTAGTTACCTGGGCAACCAAGGGCTTATCTGAACCTGAGTGGCTGGGGGGAGGTCTTGCTTGCTTCTGCTGGAGCAGGAAAAAAACGGCCCCAGACCAGTTTGTAAGCAATAAACAGGTTTTACACTTTATTTCTCCTTTTGACTGATTCTGGTTTTAGAGGTATTTTGGCTGGGATTTACTCTCCCCAGAGTCACACCTCCCACACACAGAGCGAGCAAGCCCAGGGCATGCTGCAGGCATCATGCTGACTTTTGCCAATAACAGAAGTATGTTGGTGATCACCCGATTCCTCTTAATAGTTTGCGAGGCATTCTAGACCATTACTAATCGTTTTTAGGATTTATGTTGGCCCCCAATTTTTCATTTAAAAAATTGGTCCAAAATGTACTGTCTTTTCCCTACTCTCTCCCAACTGACCTCTCAATCAAAAATGGGTCTGGTGCAGAGAAAGACAAACACGGTATGATTTCACTTAAGTGTGGAATCTAACAAAAAAACAAATAAAACAGAAATAGACTCATAGACACTCAGAGAACAGACTGGTGGTTGCCACAGGGGAAGGGAGTAGGGAAATAGGTAAATAGGTAAAGGGGAAAAAATTGGTGAGAATGTTTGATTATCTCAATCTGGGTGATGGTTATATGAGTATATACACATGCCAAAATTCATCAAGGTGTACACTAAGATTTGTGTACTTTATTGTATGTACCTCAATAAAAAAATTAACCCTAAAAACAAAAAAGTACCATTTTGACAATATTGTTAAAGCCAAACAAAACAAAACAATAAAAATGGATGTAGTGCACTATAGTACCAGACGTGGTCTCTGGGCCATTTTGTAAGTCCTGCCGAGGTCATGGTACTGGAAGCTGAGTCACCACAAGGCTTTTCTATACTACTGTCTCCCGGTTCTGGGCAACTGGTTGCCTGGCCTAATAGTGGCCTCTCTCTTTAGAGAAGTTACTAAACACTAGTGAAAAGGGAAGGGACTGACAGCCTGCAACTGCAAACAACAACACAAAATGAGGTTTGTTGCCTTTAGGATTTCCATAATTTTCAATCTTTCTATAAATCCATATCAGTCGATCCCCTATTTTACCGATTTCTAATTTAACAAATTTGAAAGCTGGCTACAATTTTCTATATAATGTAAGATGACCATAATCTCAAAAGCTGAGTAATGCCCTGTATCTACATATAATTAATTAATTGCCTGATTTCTATGTACTCACAAGGAAATCCTAAGCAGCCTAGTTAGTGCCCAAAGTAAAATTTCTAGTATTAACTTGTGTCTTCTTTCCTCTTAATATTTCTCAGTAAAGTTAAATAAGGAGTAATTCAGGGAAATACTCACAGCTTGCATTTACACCATGTATAGCCTTTGGGACAACTTTGCCCACAGGTATTACTTGAGAAAAAGTACACAACTTCTCTAAACATAGTCAATTTTTAGGCAACAAAAATAAGTATTAACCTAGTCTATCCATAATTCTAAAAAATACTCCCCTACCCCACCTTATATGTGATGATAAAAATTTATTACTAGAAGCACTATATGAAGCATGTCTACTTAGCAGATACATTACTAAAACAAATAATAATCTTGGGTCTGATGATTTTAGCTCAAAAATTGGTACATGACTTTCCTAAACAAGAAAAGTACAACTGGTGATAAATCTGATGGAAACTCAGGTGTTGTAAAGTACATTTCAAGAAATTCATTTCAGTAATTTGCCCACTTCCAAAGAAATGAAAACAAAAAAAATCATTGGTTCAAAACAAACATCTCAAACAATTTGAATATTTTTATGTGCCACTCTATAAAAGACTATTGGTGTTTTCATAATTAAGGAAATGTCAGATTTTTAGAAAAAAATTCAACAACCATCTAAATACAATGAAAACTCAGCTTCGACAGGAAAAGTTTCTAGATTCATTCACACATTCTAATACACCTGAATCAAGGGTCACAAATCAAAGAACAGAATTCCGTGATCAAGAGCACCTAGTAGGTACATATTTAGAACTACGTTCATTTAAGGAAGAACTGAGTATTTTCTTCAAATATGTGCATATGTGGGTCTAAGACTTGAACTGGGAGAGGGAAGAATTGACTAACAAATACTGATTTATGTAAAATTGACATCAAACGCTAATTCTACAAGTTACTGGTTTGGAAGGAAAAAACTATGACATATGCCATAAGTATAATAAATCAAAATATGAGTGACAATTTTATATTTTGAAAAACAGTATTAGAGATTATCATAAGTTTCCCTCTCAAATAACTGAATAATTTTTTCAAAGTACTTCAGCCTTCACACCAATGAGTAGTTTATTAATTTGGCAATCAAATAAGACAAACTGCTCAACAAAACACCTGACACTACATACTTAGTTCGAGAATATCCTGTTCTGTAATGTAAATACACTGATTTGTAACAACCGATGAGTCTCACTGCTGAAAACACACAAATACAAATGCTAAAGACTCCTCTAAGGAACCTTATGCAAAAAACATGCAAACACCTTGAGAAACAAATTGCGATTACCTTCTATATCATCCTCATGCTCTTCGTCCCGCTCCTCTGGCCCCTCACTTTTCAAATGAAAGAGCAGAAAGTTAAAAAAAAAAAAAAAAGCTTTACTTAATAATTATATTTAAACAAATCCTTAAAATGTGAAGAATGGATGCTACAGTACGACAAATGACATTTAAAGAGGGGAGAAATGACAAATAAAAAAGGACGCTTTGCTTCTCACACCATTTCACATTAAAATCTGAATTGTAAATGATGCCTAGATAAGTTATCAGTAACCAAGAAGTTCTACCTGACCATGATAGAGCAAGTAATTTCATAGTAAAATTTAATTTAAAATAACTTAAAGCCAAAATATTCTACTAATTTGGTTTTAGATTACACAGCATCTGAATATCATAGAATGCCATGAATAATTATTTACTAATGCTTATGCAGATGCTATTTGTTTGTGACACAGTAGAAACAAATTTTTTTCTACACTTTTCTTAAATATGAAATATAACTGTACAAAAACCAAGGAACAAAAAAAAAAACCAGAAATCCTGTAGGAAGCAAGCCCTTTTTAATGAAATTACTGGTAGAATGAAAAATAACAAGCAGAGCAATACATGCATAAAAAGTAACACATTTTGCAATTAGATGTCAGTCATATCTTTAGTATAGTTGAATTTTTCATTAGATGTAAATTTATCAAGCAGAATCATGTCAAAATATAGGAGAAAAGCAGGTTGATATATATTGGCATGGTAACCCACATTCTTTTGTGAATATGACATCATGCATTAGTGGGGAAAGACTCATCAGTTTTTAAGTTTCTGGACTAGACCAACCTGTCTGATGTTGGAAAGGATAAATTGTCCTCATACAAATCTCCTTCTAAACCAAGACTGCTCCAGCTACTGCTGTTACCATTACTGCCAGAGGAAGAAAAGAACAGAGCTGAACTAGGAAATGCATAGTTCAGAAGACCCCGGTTTTCCTTGGAACAGCTTCTGTCAGTGGTAACTGGATGTCCTAAAGCTGCCTCAGTGGAGTGGAGCAACCATGAAGGTAAAAGAGACCATCACTGCTACTGTAAAAGAATTCTGACGGCTTCGGAGACTTGGGAGCCTTCTTAGTTATCTTCAGTAAATCATAAAAATTATTCTGACTTTGTATTTATTTTACAGATAAAGCCAACCAAATGACTTTTTAGGACAGCAAATGAATGCATGGAGTAAGAAGTTTCACAATGAAACCAATGCCTACGGCAATCTTGGGATATAATTTTTAAAAAGCCAGCTCTTTCTAGTTTTGGATACAGTTTAAAAAAAAAAAAAAAACACAGGTTAACATTCTCTCAAGTCTTTTGATAGTGTAAACAGTGATGGGCTTGTGGGGGGTAGGGAGGAATGGGATGGTAGCCACTGAAACACAGTCCCAAATAAACCTTTTCTAACTACTTGGAGAAAAGATGCTTTCTGATTTTCAAATACTCTTATTATGTTAATTACTTTCATTTCATATATTATATATAATTCAGTAGCTGGCAAATAACATACATTTTCTCCAGAATACTGAATTACCAAGGCTTACTCAAGCCTTATACTGGCCTGGTCAGCCAGTCACTAATGCCACAATAGGTAACTTCTTACACAAGCTAATCAATAGAAAAAAGCGACTACATTCTAAAACAGCAGCAAAGCAATAAAAAACAAAAAGCAACTGTGTTCAGAAACAAAACTAGTTCAGTTTTTCAGATTAAAACTGAAACATGCAATTTTTAAAAATACTAATCATTAAATTAGTAAGGACATTAGTTTGCAGTGGTAAGCAGCTACATTCCCCAAACTATGCTAGGCAATTTTTAAAATGTCTAGACAAATTAAAAATTTGGTTCTAAAAAATGAATTAACATAAAATCATCTTCTTTGCATCAGTAAATGTTGACAAGATTACCAAAAAAAAAAAGAGATGCTTATTTAAAAGTTCTAAATACTCTACAAGCAATCTCAGCAATTTACATATCCATATTTACTCTGGCAACAAACTGTCACAAACCACAATGAATTAAAGTCAAGTTAAACTGAGCAGTGTCTTTTCAACTGATGCTCAAACAAACGCAACTCTATTATAAAACATTAAAACAGTCAGAGTTTTGTGCATGTAGTCTGTTGTCAGACAAACCAAAAATGAGAGAATATGGAAATACAGAATGGACAGACAGCTATGAGCCAAAGAGAAAGAGAAAATTAATAAACTCAGGGATTGTATTTACTTCTACTGATAGAATGATTATCTACACAAAGAAAAAAAAAGACAAAATTCTTACCCACATTCTAATAACAATAATGATTTCTCCATTTAATTAATAATAAAAATCCATCACCTAAATATTAGGTGAAGATGAACAGCAAAAAAATGTAAAGACTAAAAATTAAAATTCCCTCTCTCTACTTTCATTCCCTCCCCTTCTGCCCCTCAAGCCAGACTTGAAGTCAGTTATTTATGAAATGCAACTTCTAACTAGGCTCACTATATAATTTTTCATCCAACCAGGACACTTACGAAAATGAAATAAGTCACCATTAATAATTACACCAGAACAGCAGAAATGAACCAAGACTGTCCTGTGCGAACTGGAAGGTATGATCAGCCTATATTAACCCAACATAAAACAACTTAATTTCTTCACCTTTTACTTTTCCTATTTCATTCTTGAACACTGTCATGCTTCCATTTTATTTCGTGTCTTTTTATATTCTTAATGTCTAGAACAGGCATACTTCAAACCAGCGGTAGTCAAGGACTAAAATTCCTTATTGTGGCCTTCAGCTATATGAAGACTACTATCAATTCTGATATAAGTCATAAAAGTTATCTCAACTATTCTGCGAGTCTGGGCCTCTTATCTTACTCAATCTCCTACATAACTCAAAAAATTCACAAACTGCTGAAAAACTTTAAAAATTCACATACACAGTTCTCTTTCTGACTAAGTAATTATAATCCCCTGAACACCTGTGAAAATTTGAAATTATTATTTCTTCTTTAACTTCTACTGAACTTCCTATCCAGAGTGAAAGTGCAAGGTATGTCCAAACCACTGAAGGCTTTATCTCCTACCTGGATCTCTGTACCAGGAAATAACAGTTCCTATGGCAGATGTCATCAAAAGACAAAACATGTCAAGCCACGTATCTTAAGTGTGGTCTCTGAACCATCTGCATTAAATCATCTGAGGTGCTTATCAAGCATGCAGACTCTGTGCACCCTCCTGATGAACCTTAATCTCTGGGAGGCGAGGCCCTAGAAACTATTACGTGCAACAAGCATATCACCAACCCTGGATGAGCCCTGCTTTTTCTGTGTTTCTGAACCTTAATACCACATTGCATAGTAGTTCTTACTAAGACCATGGTCAATTAAAGCCACAAGTGTTTTTTCTGACAAATGTTATCAAGCAAGTTTTCCCCATCCTGAATTAAAACAATTACTTTTGTAAACCTGAACACATTTACTCATGTTAAACGGAATTATTTTAGCCTCAGCCTGATTCAGTCTTTTTGAATGTTGATTGTGTTAACGGGATTATCTCTTCAACTTTGTTTTAAGTCATTCACAAATAATGAGCCCAGCAGTCCCCCCTTATCCATGGGAAATACATTCCAAGACCCCCCTGCCTGAAACCATGGAGAGCAGCGAACCCTGTATAGACATACCTATGTATGGTAAGGTTTAATTTTTAAATTAGGCACAGTTAAGAACTTAACAACTATAACTAACAATAAATTAGAATTATAAAATATACTGTAATAAAAGTATGTGAATGTGGTCTCTCTCTAAATACCTTATTGTGCTCTATTAGCCCTTTTCCTTCTCAGGACAGTGTGAGAGATGAATGCCTATGTGATGAGATGGGGTGAGGTGAGTGACACAAGCATTGTGAGGTAGTGTCAGCTACTATGACCTTCTGAGGACATGCCAGAAGGAGGATCAACTGCTTCTAGACTGCACTTGACCTCGGCTTAACTGAAACCTTGGAAAGTGAAACTGCAGTAAGGGGGACATACTGTATTATATATTACCAATAAGATAATGCTGAAGAGGACTAAGGATGGAGCTTGATCACAATTTTCACCAAATCAGATCACACTCCATATAGAGTTATTCAACCACCTACTATTCCTCTTCATGCCACTTGCCTCTAATCCTGGTTCTCCCTCTGTAACACCAGGATTTCCTAAACAACAATGCTATCCCTCGCTGGAATTCTAGCAGCCTGTGTTTCCCAAAGATGAGAGGAGAATTTAAGTGTTAACGAAGTACTTTCTTCTAGATAAAGTTATGGAAAAGGGCCAAATGATGATTTGTGATATTACCTCCCACTTTCCACTACCAGTTTTAAAGACTTCCTTTTTGGATCTAGATTTTAAGAAATACTGGTGATTTATACAGGATTTTAAGAAAACTAAAACAAAATGGATATTTTATAAAAATATTAATACTTACTGGTTAATCCGAGCATCAAACAAAATACTCTGAGATGATGTGTTTTAACAGGTGAAAAGCCATTTCCTCCCCTCTGCTTCTTCATCCCCTTCCTACCTCCCCCTCCTGGTAAGTCAGCTCCAAGGGCTCTTTTCAACTGGAGCCTCGCAGGGGCCTTTCCACATACGCCCAAAACTGGAAGTGCATATATGCTGAGAGCCCTGGGCTCTCCCTAGACTCACCCATGGATGGTACTTATTATTTCCAATATCAGTTAACATGGATAAAGACTTTACAGCATTTTATAGGTTAGTCAAATGCCTTTATAGAGTTATGAATATAATAAGCCATTTTATCATAGTAAAATATCCCCAAGACTGTTACAAACAAAACTAAGAAAAGTTATATATGAGGTAAATGCCTTCTGCTGCACAAGACCATATTTTTATAATGAGTTTATTATTTTTAGTCATTCAAATATAAATGCTCCAGGTCATTTTGTTCCTTAATAGCAAGACAAGTGAATCCCCCCTCCCAAAATACTACTTTTAACTGATACCAAGGAAATTACAGGGCCATTTTGATGCCTTTTGTAGATAACTGTCCTTTTTCCTATTGTCTAGAGAAAAAAAAGTACCCTCTTTAAAGTGAGAAAGAATTTCTCTCTTCAAAAATTCACAGAAAGTCCAGGAAAAGCTTAAAGGGAATAAAATCAAACATAGGCAATAGTTTTAAAATCAACTATTGACACACCCAAAGAAAATTAGCTTGGCTCATTACTGGATTTAATAAATGTCAAAAAAACATTAGAAACATATTGTAAATAATAAAATACACTTTTAAAATAATGGCAGAAAATTATTTTAAAGTAACACCCAATGTAAATTTATAGTTCACTTCTGAGGTCTGAGGACCTAAACTATGCAATGACATGCAGTGTTTTAGTTACCTTTCACTTAGGTGATGAAAACTGCTGCTTTCATCCTGGTGTTCATCTTCAAAACTTAAATTGGACCAGCTGCCCGTGCTGTCATCACCAGTACTGAGATTCATCTGCTGGCTACCAAGGGACTCAGTTGACTGAAGGTCTTCTATTTCTTTTGGACTAAAGAAAGAAATAAAGAAAAAAGGGGAAAAAAATTCAATTTGCAAGCACAAGACTGAATTTTAAGACTATGAATTTGATGAAAGACAGACAAAAACAACAATATTCAGAGCCAGACCAGTGGTCCACGGAACCCTTTGTGTCAGCTAATAAAGAGACACTGCAGGAGAGCATATTAATTCAAAGTTAAACGAGGCAGCCGCCAATACTTCTAACTTACCTTGTTAATCCCACCCCAAGAACTCAGATTCTCCTTAGAGCAGTTCATATTTTCAACTGGGACGACTCTGAAGGAGCACAAGTTCTTCAGCTCATCATCTGCTTCATAACATAATACTTCCATTTGTACTAAAAGGAACCTTTCTAGTAGTTCAAGGAACTCTAGTTCTTTCAATTAAGCCTATACTCAAACTAGCCAAGTCTTTTCAAGATTTAGAACTTGGATTACAACCCTTCTCATTTATTTTTCAATGAAAAGACATTTATATTTTTATTCCATCTTCCCAAGAAAGGCCATTCACTGTTCAATTACTGTAACTGCTTTCTCTACGTTTTAGGCTCAACAAAGCAGTTTAAAGTGATATTTTCAACGTGAAGAAGGAAATTCTTACTCTTCTGATCAAAACCTTCCACTGGCTTCTCACCAATCAAGAGAAGAGTCCAAATCCTTATAATATACTATCTGGCATGAAAACCTCTAAAACCCTTACTTTATCTCCTACTGCTCTCCCTGGCTCACTTGCTTCAGCCATGCAGGCCTGCGGCTTGGCTGTTTCCTCAACATGTATAGTCCCTCCCCTTTGCCTAGAACCCTCTTCCTGGATTCCAACATGACTTATTGTCTCTTCATCACTGGCTTTTTGCTCAAACGTTACTAAGTCAGTTGCTTCCCCTGCTACCTATTCAAAACTGCAAGATCCCCACCCACTGCAACCATCACCACCACCACCAGCTCCCTTCCATGCTTTAGTTTTCCTCCAAAGCACTTATCACCATGTGATATACTACATGTCTTATTTGTCTGCCATATTCCACTGTAATGTTAGCTCCAAGACAACACATATTTTCCCCTGTGTTCATTACTCTTTATCGCCAGTGCCTAGAATAGGTCCTGACCTGCCCCCTTCTTTGGGGCTATTCCCATTTTGTGCTTAAGATATAGCAACAAGAATTGGACATTCCAGAGACAGGCACACTATAGTTCTAAACCATAACAGCCTATTACTTTTTTTTTTAAACACTTTCCTGATATGTGCCACATCGAATGGTTTTTTGGCTGAAATGACCTACTAGATGGGGTGCAGAGAAGAGTTTAATGACTGGTAGGTTATTTTAGCTCAGAAATAATAGCTGAGAATATTGTTAAGATGTTTTCTCTTCTAAACATGAACTAGCATGTAATTCCCCATTTGACATTCACATGCCACCTTTCTGTACATTAGAGTTTTGTGAAATACTTTCATGAATCAAACATTTCTAAGAAAAGGGATACTAGGGAAATAATACAAATAAAACCAAAAATTTTTTCAAATAAAATAAAAATAATCCAGTTGAATGAAACCCTCTTAAAGCTTGAAAGACAAACCATTTTAACTTTACAAATAGAAAATGTGAAACAGTTACACTGTCAACTTCTGGTAGTCAGCCCTTATAATAGAACTCTAGCACAATTATTAAGAAGAGAAAGATGAAAAGAAATACACAGTAATATTCTATCAGCCTTGAAAAAAGGTTGGAATTGGATGGCACCAGCTTACAGGAAGAACTCCAGGGGCCTACCTACTCACCCAATTGTCAGGAGGAAAAGTGAAAAATACTGAGGAATCAATAACAAAGGTATTTTTGAGGCCCTAGGAGGGATGTCTGAGGGAGACTGTTACCTAAAGGGTTATCTAGAAGCAAGTCTATTCTCCTCCCAGAAATCTAGGGTGGGGTGGGGGTGAGAACAATTAAAATAGCTTGAAAGGGGAAAAAATAGTGAGAAGGTTTGATATTTTGATCTGGGTGATGGTTACACTGAGTGTAGAATTCACATGCCAAATTCATTGGGCTGTACACTTAGATTTGTGCATTTTATTGTACATATTTCAACAAAAAAATAGATAAAGGCTTATATGAAAAATAAATCAGGAACATAACAGTGTGGATATACTTAACACTACTGAATTGTGCATCGAAAAACAGTTAAGGTAAGTTGTTATGTGCATTTTACCACAACTAAAACGTGTAAGTCACACACACAACAAAACTGAAGCCACTTTCATTTGAGGAAGGGTCTAGCTTACTAATATTTATTCATTTGTATATTAATCAATCACTTATTGCATCTATCATCATACTAGAAACTAGTATGTAATCATGAACAAAGAAAACATGGGTCTAGGACAAAGGCTCGCACATTTTTTCTGTAAAGGGCCAGACAGTAAACACTTAAGGCTTTGCTGGTCATAAGGTCTATGTTCCAACTACTCACCTCTACCATGAAAGCATAAAAGCAGCCATAGACAATACATAAATGAATGAACATGTATGTGTTGTAATAAAATTTAATGTACGGGTGTTGAAATTTGAATTTCACAGAATTTTCACATTGCAAAATAGTATTCTTTTGATTTGTTTCAATTACGTAAAAAATGTAAAACCATTCTTAGCCCACAGACCATACGAAAATAAGCATATACAGTGTGCCACCCCCTGGTCTAGGAGAAAGGAGGTTGCCCAATTACAGCAAATGGAAACCTCTCCTAGCTCCCTGGAAACTTAACATCTCTCTTCTCGAGGGTTCTATTCTACAACTGGATTCAAAGGTCCTGGCCAAACTGCATCTTCCTATTTTAGGATGGCCAAGAAAAGAGGCAGCCCTTGTCATGACTTTGACAAACACTACTAAAAAATCTGGGGGATCATGTGACTCAGTTGAATTCCATCTCAACTGGAGGAATTTTCTCTTTCCAGGGAGACTAACAAATATAATCCTACAGAGTGCTAACACAAGTTAGTCCTCATGTTTTCAGGGAGAAAGGCGGTTAAAAGTGAAAATTTTAACTAAGGTGTTAGAAACACTAAGCATAAGACAAAGCTACTGAAGAACAGGACATGTAGGACTATCAGAAAGAACTGTCCCCTTAGATACTGGCCTATCGAGAGAAATGGTAGCAGTAGAGGAAATATTTGGAGAAACTGTGCCTTCTTCCATATAGCAGCTTCATTAAATTATGTTTTTTATGAGAAAACTTACCTTTGTGAACAGAAAAAAGAAAACACTATGAAAATTTAATCTCAGAGTTGTAAATTAACATGGTAATACTCTATTTGCTATAGAAAATTCTTCAGCTGTTTCTTTGATTCAACTTTACCAACTCCATAGCTACGGGAACTTGAGCAAGGTGGTCATCCTCTCTAAGCTTCATCATCTAGTTCAGTAAATGGTTCGTACTTGCCAACAAAGGGTTGTTGTGTGATAATGAGATAATGTCTACAAAAGTAGTGTGTAGAATATGAAACACACAAATGTAATAGGGAAAATTTTTTGTTAATTCAGAGTTAAAAATTATATTTTTCTGATTAGGACCTAAGATAAGACATACCTGAGTTTTTAACTACATTTTATCGTTAAGACCCAAAAGAAATTCAAAACTTACCTGCAACCAGCATGTCCCACATTTGTCATCACTGATGTCATTATTTCTGTGGTAAGGCTTTCGGCAAAGCTAATGCCATCTTGCCCAATTCCACTATCAGCTGCCAGGCTGGCATTGCTCAGCTCTCTCTCTGCTTTTTCAATAGCTTCAGCAACTATCTTCTCAGCAAGCACTGTCTTCTTATCAAGATCAACATAAATTTGAGGGACATCAAGATGCAAAATTCTAGATTTCTGATAGACGTTGCTAAATTTTGAAGTAGAAACTGGCTTCCTACTAGCAGGTGAATCCTGTCTGGAAAAGTGTTGAGATGAATTTCCAGTGCAATCATGCAGTTCTTTATGATCACTGTACCTGCAAACTTGACTTACAAGAGGTGACAATTTTTCTGCATATGTGGTCCTATTAGCTGCTTCTGTAGTCTCAGACAGGCAGGAAACTACAGATTCTAAACTGAGCTCCAAAGTGTCATCTACCACTTTTTTAGCATACTGTTCTATAGCCTGAGCAACATTCTCTCCACAGTTATGCCCATTCAAGCTGCTTGTACTGTGGTAAAATCTGTGATTTTGTGAAGAAGGCTGAAGAGACTTAGGCAATTCTGGCTCAATGTGAGATCTGGTATCTTCATCACATCCAGATTTTTCATAAAGGCAAGAATCTGTTAAGGATTTTGGCAAGCCAGTGGCAGATGCTGTTAGCTCTTTTTTAACATCTCTTGTGCTGTGAGCAAGAGAGGATGAAAAACTGTACAGTTCAGAGCACTCGTTTCTGTATGTATCTCGTGTCCATTCACACATACGATTCTTAAAAAGGTAACCTCCTCCACTTTCACTTTGTCTTTTTTCTTCCACTTCTTGGTGGGGTTCTTTACTAACAAGCACTAACAGTTCATTGTTGGTTTTCACCTGTGGATTCTGCACGGGGAACACTTTTGAGTTGTACTTCATTTTGGCTGTCTTAGCTGCTTCTTGTAATCCTGACTTAACAGATCGATAAGCAAGTCTATTGGCATACTGATCCATTATTAACTCACTATTGCCACCTTCCTGTTTTAGGATTTGGATAATGTGTCCAGCATATTCATCTGTCACACTTTCACAACTAGGATACTTATATGTCAGACTTGACAAGTAAGAACTTGGTGGTAATGAAAGAATGAACTGATTTACTTCTCTTGGGGGTGCTATAGCCTCTACATTGAACTTCTCTTCTGATCTATAATCTTGGTCACCACCAACATAACAACTGTTCTTCCTATGCCTGGAACGCATACAACTTCTCACTTTTGCTATTTTCTCAGCTTCTATAATGACTTCTGTTGCCATATCACCTGCAAAATTACGTAACATTTGTAAATTTTCATCTGAGCAATTTAAAAAAGTAGATGATGTATTTCTTTGCACATTTAAGCAGGGGCTTTTAACCTTGGTTTCCTGAATTCTTTTATCTAAATGGGAAGCTGCCATTTCAGTTGCAAGAGAAATGATGTGTGCAGCTAACATTTCTGCAAACTGAACTTTCTTCCCTGAGTGCTCTGACTTCACATCCACTTCTGGATGCTCTTCACCTTCACTACTTTCAACTTCTTCTGAAAGAGACCGCATGAGTTTCAACATGAACTCTTCTTTTTCTATAGCATTTTGCTCATTTTCAGACAAACTACCAACAGATGAGTTGTGAGGTGTAGAAGGTGGTGTTGCAGGTGCGAATTCTTTTGCTAGTTCCCCCTTGAGCTTTTTGGTTAACTTCTTGATATCCCATTCAGAACTAGCCTGGGATGGTACCAGAGGAGTTGATGGAGGAGTATCAGGTATTACATTTCCATCTCTGATTTTCTGTTTATCTTCCACGTGGAAACCATCCACACATATAAGCACTGTAGATGAGAAAGTATGTGAATGGGGCAAAGGGGTTTCCTGCCCAAAAGACAAGGGTTCAAGCGCTGTATTATTCAAATTATGCTTTTTCACTTGTTTGTCCTTAGCAACTTCCTTCGACTCAGGTTTCTGACCTGCTATAGTTGGACATGGTGGTAGTGTCTCTAAAGAAAATCCATAAGTCGTAGAACCTTTACATTCTGGAACACAATCCTTTCCTACTGAAAGTGAATTGTGAGTTAACTTATCTTGAGCATCAAAACACTGGGGTAACCTTTCCAAGATCAACTGTGACTCTTCTCCAGGAACAGGCAAGCCTTCCTTGTATACTGTTTTTTTATCTACATTTGGGATCACAGATTTGCTTTTGTCTATGGAATGTTTAATAATAGATTTAGATAATCGATCAGCGAACATATCCTTATTGCTAGCTTCCCTCTGCTGCAGTGTTGCCTGATCACAGTGGAATGAAGGGGTTTTTCCCTTTACTGTTTTAGTTAAATAATCTGTGCGCTCATCAACTGTTTTTGTAACTTTGAATGACGTCATTGACTCTAAAGTTTCATTTACTATAGTATGCACCATTATTGCAGAAAAATTGCTAATGATCATGGGATTGCTTGTTAATTCTGAAGAGCTTTGTATTTCAGCATCATCATTAGTTAGTTTAAAATCATTCTGTTTACTTGGATTGTGTTCTGAAGGTAAACAAATATTTCTGAGACAAGCTCCTTCCTTTCCTTTGCCTTTTGTTGTACCACATGCTGGGGTAGAATCACCCTCTGATTTAGTATCATCAGACGACAGATGAGACTTTGCTTGATATATATTAGATGAAATATGATATGGAAGAAGGGCACTTCCTGCCAAGGGCACTGGTATAGAAGTAACAATTCCAGAAGTACAAAACAAGGCCTGCTGTACTGTGTACTCCTTTTTATGTTCCTGTATTGGTTTTGCAATCCTAATTGTTTGATTGATAAAAGTAGGAGAAAGTGTGGAGATTTGGGTTGATGGCACTAAATTTTCTGTACTCACGTATTTTATGTTATCTGTAGAAACGCTAACTGCTGCCTTTGTTGTAAAGGTCACATCAACCTGTGATAGTTCAATGAATGCTTCCTGTATTACAGATTCAGACAAATCTTTTGCATATGACTTCACTACTTTGTTTTCATAGTCAAATGACCAACCTTGTGGAAAGGCAGGTGTTGCAGGATATGAAAACTGACACACTTCCATGATACCTTCAAAAACAAGCTCTTCAGCAAGATCTGCAGCAAACCTAGCAACTGTATTTGTAAATACCTGCTTCTTGACATACTGCAAATCTTTTAAAGCACTTGACAAAGCTTCACACACCAAAAAGTTAGCCAGACCACTAATGGCACGTTCTTTCAGTGAAAACGCACGCTGCCTTCTCAGTTCATTAAATGCCATCTGAAAAACAGATGATGTCAACTTGATGGCTAAGTGGCACAATGCATTGGTGCAAGAAGAGACTCCTTTCTGTAGATCTTTAAATGCACTACCAAAACTTTTTTCCACAAGATCTGCTGCAAATTTCTGAATACTATCTTTGATCATTAAGGATTTATTTTTAGATTTAATTTTTTCATCAAGGCAGCCATTGCTAAGAGCTATGGTTTTATCTTCTCCCTTTTCAATACTCTTAACATTTGATGTTGCGTTCATATATTGGGTATGAAGAACCGAGCCCAGTACTTCACATGAAATGCTATCTGCATAATCTTCATAGGTGTAATAAAGAGAATCATGATTTTCATGAATCCTGTCTTCACCAATATCTGTTGGGCAAACACATTCAGCAGGAGTACAGCCTCCAAGAGGACTAAAAGCAGAGGTTCGAATAGGGCTAAACAAACCACTGTCCTCCCCCGATGCCTTCACTGGGCGAGGAGAATCTGGAGCATCACACAGGTTACTGTAAGGCGACTCTGGTTTACGAGGAGTTGGCTTTCTGACATTGGCTGGGAGAGCTGGACGATCAAACTTGAATTTTTGGGGATTCATAGTAGTGGTTACAGAACAAGATTTTTCATGTTTGTGCCCTTTCTTTTGCAATGGCTTCCCCATGATGGGATCTTTTAGAAATGGACAAGAAGTCTCTAAAGTCTGTTCTAGTTCATCAAACTGATCAAAACTATCAAAAAATTCACTTACTTCTGAATCTGAATCCTCTATATCATCTTTCATCACAGGAATTTTAGGCAACTCAAGTTTTGCTTTTAAACTTTTTTGATATCCCTCTTCGTCCAAGAAAATAACAGGACTTGGACTTGAACATTCTGATTCAGAGGAGTAGGCAGGAGAAGAAGAAAAAACCATTTTCTGCGTATCACTACCTTTATCAGAAGCATCAGGTGACCTATAGAAACTCCTCTGGATCCAAGGCTCAGAAATTAATGTTGTAACTGAAGTTTTCACAGAAGGTAGTTCTTTATGTCGCAGAATATTTATTAAGGAAGTTGAAGGTTTAGCCAATGACTTCTGCTCCCCAGAGCTAATGAGAACCCTGAAATCCTGGGTTTCTAAATGGTGCCCAGAAGTAGTCTGTGAAGCAGCATCACACTGACTCCTTAATGCATTAACGTTTATTCCTAGGGGGAAAAATTTTTTCAAATTATTCTTGAGCAGAATTTTTTTTTAATTAATTTCAGTCCTTGGGAAAAAAACTTGAAGCAATAAATATTTATTTGTACTCTAAGTGTCTTCTAAACTATGTTAACAGATTCATCCCAAGTCACACTTGAAAGCAAATACAACTTTAACCAACATACTTGAATTTCACCCCCTATCTGGGACTACCTGGCCTATGGAATGCTTAGCAGGCCTGTCACACTAATGTGGTGACTCTGCCAGCTAACTCTTCTCAAATGTACACCTAGGCATGTTCTAAACACTCAAGGTAAACAAAGTGCTTGAGCAGTACTACCAAAATAAGAACATAAATAGCAAAGTAAAAACCAGGTAACAGTGAACTTCAAAATCATAAGAAAACTAATTCCTTAGACAATAGGAAAAAAAGGTTAAAATGTTTAAACTGCATCAAATTTCAAAATAAATCTCAACTGAACAAGTCTTCCTTAAAGCCTCTGAAACTCAACTTTAATTCTGTATTTCAAGAAAGAGTCTAGTGAACAACAAACCATCATCATATGACTTTAAAGTTTCTTCTTCCTCTAAGTGCTCAAAAGCAGTGACAAAGTCATCCTCTATGGAAGACACGGACTGGTTGGTATCGTCATCATCTTCGTTAGTGGTCTCAAGTTGGTGCTTCTGATGCAAGTGTGTGTCCAGGGTGTATCTTATACCAGTGGCATATTTACTTAAGAGACTGAAGATAAAATCCATTCTGAGTCTTGGTAATATAGGTGACACTCTCATGACACAAAGCATTCCAGAATGATGACTCTTGGGAAAGGTGAAAACAAAATTTTAGTTTCAAAACACATTACACATACTAGTCATGTTTTCTGGTTGTGAAATCTAGAAATAACACAGTCTCAGAAAAAGAAAGAAATGCACACATCCTGAAAAGCTCCCTGATTTTGTAATGTTTAATTATTTTCTTCATTCTTTCTTGACATTTCTCGCTTCCCAATCTCTTTTTCTCCCATTTTTCTCTTTTGAGTATTCAAATTCTACCTGAAATTCTCTCTCTTTAAATGTTACAGAACTTACTGTTCATCCTTTGACAATCATGTTTTCCTGTGTTACTGTACAGCCCTATAATTTTTCCTATTTAATCATTCACCTACCTCACCAACTACTCTGTGAACTTCTTGAAGGCAGGAACCAGGTTCTATTCTATTTTTGTATCCCATTATCCTGTAGTGTCCAGCATTATACCACCTCCTCTCCTATCATAAAGGAGCTGACCCTTCTTTTTACCTAAATTTCTCTAGTACTACAATGTATGTAATGTTTACAGCTTTAAGAATGTAAGTCATCTGATTTTTTCCACACATATTATCTTAAAAATGCAAATACTTAAAAGTAATTTATTCAAAAAACAGAAACTATATGTAATAGCTACTCATCTCTTGTATCCTAGAAAATAAAACATGGAAGTATAAATAAGAAAAAAATTAAGGAAAAAGGCAATCAGTTCTACTTTTATTTGTAGACCTCAGAGTGAAGTGTCTTTTACACTTAGAATAAATAATCCAAATTTTAAACCTACTTACTCAATTTTTAGGAAGTAAAACATGCAAAGCATTTTTCTTTAATGGATTATCAATATTTAGTAAAGAACTAAAAACTGAACTAACCACCTGTCTAAAATGGTAACATTTTCAATTCATAAATAAAAAACACATATACAAATATCCACTTTATACTGAATTTTTTAACCAGAAAATGAGGTAAGATATGTTCTCTAAAACATATAGCACAGTAATTACATAAACTTAGAACTGGCCATAAAGGAGAAAAAATTCCTATAGCTTGTACAAAGGTAGAAGCTGTTTAAGAAATCCAGAAATAATGAATGCTTAGGAAAATTGTACTTGTATACCATTTATGAAACTTCATACATGGAAAAATCTAACCTAAAGCTATGGCCAAAATTTTTCTATCCTTCAGTGATTTCAAAGCTTCATGAGTTAGATTTCTTATGAACTGTATTTCCTTGAGATAGCATTTCAAAAAAGGAACTTCATCCAAGCATTTAATACTCTCCATCAAATGTCATTGTAAAATTTACCCTCATAAACTCATTAGACATGATATATCTATGTATCTATATAAATGTTATTACCTGGCTTAGAGGACCACTGTTCATTTCTGATGATTTATGTATATCCTTCATACAAATAATTTCATTTTCATTTAGACTGCAGAAGTGCAGTGAATTCAGAAGATCTGGAAGTTCCCAAGAAACTGCAGCTAAATCCTAATTTAAAACAATAACACTGTAGAGTAACACTTTTATTAAGGTTCTTAAAATATAGGTCCTATCCAAAAATCATAAGGTCAACTGGTTAGTAAACTTTTCAATTCGTAATCATTAACATATGCAGTTTACCATCTAAAATCAAGTGCTTTAAAACTAAAAACTAAAATGTACTAAAATATTTTAATAGATGCTTTATCTGTAGCATTTTATACACATTGGTATCAATGTTCACATCGTACCTCACATATCCAAGACTATTAGGCATTTAATAGTGTTTAATGGCAAATGTCAACCAGCATTCTTCATGGTTAACCAAGGAATTTTTCATTTTTTCATACAGATTCTTACCTATAGAATGTACTTCTTTGGAGACTAACTTTTATATTTGTAAACTACAAGTCTATTTTCTTCTCCAAGGTATTATACTAGACTTATGAAAATTTTATGAAAATGTAAAGGAAAATAGCTTTTATGTTTTCTTATTCATTTGCCCTTTTTATGTAAATACTTCACTCAGTTAAAGAATTTTAATGTCTTTGATCCTTCATAGAGTACTTTCCCATATAAACATCGTTTTATCAGTAACTCTTAAGGAAGTAGAATGAGAGAGAAATACTTGGAATACTTTTCTTCACATTCTCAGGAATATGTCCTCTCTTCTGCCTTCTGTCTATACTGTTTCTTTTAGGCAAGGGCACAATCAAGACAAAAGGCAGTGTTCAGTCTTTATCACCTGATATGCACTATTCACCTTCTATTAGGAGATGCTTTACCCCACAAAAGGAAATGCATGGAAATTACAAATTTTAAAAAGCAGCACAAGGTTAAAAAAAGTACGCATACCACATCTACCCAAGCTTCCATCACCCTTTATGTAACTGTGAAGCTTCCTTTGCTGATCCTAATCTCAACCATCAGTCCCTCTCTACAGACCTGCCTAAATCAAACTAAAAGATTTTGCATTGGTTAATCATTTTTTTTTTTTTACAAATTTTACCTTTTAAATTTAACTCTATCGCAACTAAAAATATAAGAATGTGACTGTGGAGTTAGATCATAAAACCATCAAAATTTAAGAACAAGTCTTACATTTCACATTATGCACAGAATGGAGAAAATGTTAGCCTGCATTTTGCTACCTTGTCAGATAAGTGACATTTGTGGTTTCCTAACCTAAAACTGCTTTCGGTAACAAGAACATTGAGTGAAAATGCTAAAAGTGAAAATGTCCCAGGCACACTCAGAAGTTGATCTCAGAATGTCTTCTTTTAGCTTTAAACAGGAATGATAAGAAGAGTTTGGTGTAAACTTTGGGCTATTATGGCAAATTTTTCATGGTCTCAAAATTTGTTCCAAATAATCTCTTACAGTCCTTTCCAGTTCAATAAACTATCCATACCTGTATATGAGCAGCATCTGTTTCTTCATTAAAACCTAGAAATGTGACCTGAATAAAAAACAAAGTACCATTAATTAGTTTTAAAATCTTAATCTCAATTAGATTATGGACAGAACAGAGAAACAGAAAAAAAGCAAATAAAGCATTAAAATGCTGTATACACAAATATCAAAATCATTATGTAATACACCTGAAACTAATATAGTATTACATGCCAATTATTTAAAACAATAAATTAAAACACTGTCAACTGTCTTGGACACAATGATACAATCACTTGTTTTTTCAGAGATGATCACACAGGTTTTTCACCAAAGACTTGGCTCCATAATGCAGTGCTTCAACCGCCAGTACATCTATTTCATTAGCAAGTTCAAGCAATTCTACTCCCAAAACATATCTCACATACATCTACTTCTCTCCATTTCCCCCCCCCACCACTTCTTATTTGCACTACTGCACTCCTCTCCCACGTAGTCCCAGGAATTTTGGTGTCATTTCCCTGTCAAAACCCTCCATGCTTCCCAGTGCAGTCCTGACACCTCAAGGCTCTGAATTAATGGGTTACCTCACTTTCATTCACACACATGCTTGGTATGTTCTTCCCTATGGGCTTTGCAACAGTGCCTCCTCAACCTGGATCTCTGTTCCTTGGATGTTTACGTGCCTCATTCTTCAAGATCCAGTTTAGATCCACCTCTTCAGAAAACCCCTCCCTGGGTAGGCCCCAAGGATACCTCCTTATTCCCTGTGATAGCATCACCTATTTCCTTCAGCACCCTCATAAAGAGATTGCTCTGCAGAAATGTATATGAATAAACTTCTAAAGTATACCCAGTGCATGAGAAAATGTTACATTAAGTAAGAAAGAGAAGTTACAGAAAAATGATATAGAGCATGCACACAATTTCAACCTTCTTTTTAAAACCATATGCACAGAAAATAATATTGAAAGGCAATACACCAAACTATAAGCAGTAATTAACTCTAGATGATGGAACGCTAAGTAATCTTATTTTTTCAGCGTTTTTTCTTTTTTCCCTAATTCATGCAATTAATGGTATTTTCTTTTGCTCTTTCAGTATTTATTATCTTTCTCTGAGGAACATGTACTACTTTTATAACCTGAAAAAAATACTATTTTAAAAATTCATATTCTCTTTATGTCTTTGATGCTATAGGAAAAAAATTTTTCCATTTGAAGACAGAATAGTAAACTGTCTACTAAGCAAGTACTGCAATTAAAAATATGAACACTTAAATGATAGCAACATGGATAATCAATTCTCAACAACTAAGGAAAAACTGCATATGTAAAATATAAAGCAACAATCTGCTTTTGATCTCTTTCTGGTAATACAGAAGAAAGTCAGAATCGTAAATGAGCTCAGGATCTTTATTCTGGTTAAGTATAGATACTACCTCACAGAAGTGTTACAGTCAGTTTCCAGGTGTTCAGATAAACCGTTAACCTCTAGGGTCCTGGCTCCTCATCTATACAATTTAAGGCAAAAAATTCTTCTCCCATAGTTGTGAGACAATGTGGAGGAAGGTGCTTAGCATATAATAGGCACTCATTAAAAAAAAACAAGAGTCAAAAACAAATTTCCTTCCTTTCTTTGAATAGATACTTGTAGATATGCACACCCTAAAGTGAGACAGAAATTCTTTCCATTCTTTCAAGTTTCCTTTTACTGAATACAAAAGAGAAAATAAGCTGACATGGGATTCTGAAGATGCTTGCAGAGTTTTATATTTCCCACTGATTAAGGAAGGGCCTCACCAAGGAATATGGGTTCAGAGAGGCTGGAAAGTGACTGGAAAATTGTTTGAGGGCAGAAGGACACAGAACACTTGTCACTTGGCAACAACTAAGGAGATTGGCTCAGCTTTACTAAAACAAAGTAAAAAGGTAACAAAAAACAGTCAAGAGCCACAGGAATTGAGCTAACACAGAAAGAAGGGGCTCAGGTTAGAGAACACTGCAGGCTTAAGAGCTGTGCTCATCATTCTGTGGAACTACTTCAGATAAAGTTTCTCAAGGAATATGAAAGAAAATCACTAGCAAAAATAAAAATAATCAAGACTTTTTACCAGAACCCTGATTTAAAAAAACATTTATCAGTTTTGAGCTTCAATAAGCTAATACCACATTCTCTCTAATTGGGTAACATAAATGTGTTGATAGACTACAGTTATACTGTAGAAAAAAATTTACCATTTTTTATAGTAAAAAATTCAGACAGACTAGAAACACTAATATAGCAGAGAAACAGGTGAGCAAATGATGTATCTTATCCTTAAGTAACAGAGTATCTTAATTTCAAAATAAATTTATCACTACCTTTTCACTTTGAATTAAAGCACTGAACTTATTTAATCAAGACAATAAACAATAACCCAAAAAATGAATATATACCTTATGTTTCAGAGTAGAAATTATTAGTATTAAAGTACCAATTACTGAATATAGTAGGAATCATCTATTACTGTGCTATATGTCCAATGAGTGGTCAATAAGGCCTATGCACTTAATTAAATGTGCTCATTAACACACACTAAGACAATTATGCCAGCTGGTATTTGGAACAGGTAGTTTTCATACATGTATTGATATGTAGACATTTTAGGCATTGTAAAAATTGATCATGCAGTTTTACAAAGAAGCATGGAAACATATTGCGTTTTATTATGAAAGGGAAAAGAAAGTAATATATCAAACCTCAGTCAAGTTGGCACGTTCATCCTGCTTCAAACAGTCCTCTTCTGATATACTACATAGTTCCTTTTCACTCTGTAATAAAGACTTTATAGACTGGAAAACATCTTCACTGAAGCTCTGCAAATAAAAGATATTCTTAATTTATTTAATTTTAAGACACAGTAAAAGGTCCTAGAGATATTCTTGTTTTGAATGTTAAGTCACTACCTCTCCAATTAATATTCATTTGGCACTATTCAACATATATAGAATTCAGAGGAAGAAAGAACAAAAGGCTTGAGTTCCACACACTCAAAACACACACACACCATAGCCTAGGTATTCAACCTATCAGAGACCACAAGGCACTCACACTGGGTTCACTTACTCTTACCCTACACTAAAATCTATCAAGACTATGTACCTGATTTCCAAGGCATTGGCATAAGAGTAGCAACAATTTATATAAGGAGTGAAATGACGTGGAAGCTACAATAAGGCATGATAACAACAGCGATTATTCTCATAACAAAGTTGGAGATGGAAAAAAGAAAGAGGTAATAACTCAAAATAAGGCTTTTCAGGGGTCTTAAGGCAGCTACATGATGGAAATGAGGAAAGGCAATCTAAATTTGGCAGGGGAGGATGTCATAAATGCAAAGGAACAGATGGAGGGAAAAGTTATATACAGAAAATAATGAGTATATAGTCAGACATAAATAGAATATTAATTTCTACCTTTTCTCCTTCTGCTGATTTTTTGATATGCTCTTCTATAAGACATGTTTTTATTTCCCAATCTTGCCCTGTAGAAATCCTACCAATTCCAAGATCTGTAAAGATTTTCCCACCACTTAGTTATAATACATCTCTCCCAGAGTTCCTAGTGTATTGTTTGCATATTAAGATCATTTAGCCTATCTCACAACATACTATTGCTGTTTGCATTTATATTTGTCTTTCCTAGTCATTACACCAAATTACTGAGGTCAGAGACTGTATTTTACTCAATTTGTTTCCCTAGATTTCAGTACCTTGCATATTGTATACACTCAATAAATGTTTGCTAATTTTAAAAACTTAAAAATGAACAGAAATCTTCGGTCTAAGAGTTACAAATACAAAATCAAAGCAGTTAAGAAAAATACGTAATGTTAAATCTGAATTTTAACTATCAACATGAATTCATGATTCTTTATATATATATATATATATATATGTAAATATACACTATATTTTTCCACTGAAAGATCACAGAAACAAGTAGCAACTCTACTCAGTAGCAATAAGCATACCCAGCAACCAAACTTTGGTTTCTAAATACCATTCACCAATAAATAGGACATGAGCTCCTTGGGAAAATGGCTGGTTCCAGGTCTGAGGCAAAGAGAGCAAGATGTGTGGCTGGAACATCGTACTGTGGCAGAATGCAATGAAGTGCTCACAGATTAACTGGGTCATTTCAGAAGAACACAAAGCCAACTTGAAGGAACTTCCAGTGGCCAAATTTGGGCATCAAAAGAATAAAAATGGTAATGGTTTACAACAACTGCATTTAAAAAAAAAATCTACATGTCCATTAGAAGAGACAGCTAAAAGGGTGGGGGTAAGAGGAAAGCACTTCCTTATGCAAGAATGCTGGCTGACAAATATGGAGAGAGTGACAAAATTGGTAAATCTCATTTGTGACTCCCAATGTAACTACTGATTTAGGAAAGGATCAGCAATCTATTCTAATCCACTGGGCTAAAAGCTACTGGGGAACAGTACACTCCCACTGTCTTGCAGCCTTACCCTACACATTACTTATTAATCATATTAATTACAAATCAATTATGTCATCTTTATATTGGAGATATCTGGTGGTTATAACTTTACCCACTTGGTCAAACCTGGATAATGTCTGTAGCCTACCCTTACATGGTTTCAAAAAAGAAGTATGTACATGGGTATGGGCATATGTGTGTGTATGAGTATGTGTGTAAGTGTGAGTACAGAACAGTGTTAACAGAGGGTGAATCTAAGTGAAGAGTATATATAGGGTTCACGGTTTTTTTTGTTCCCAACTTTCCTGTGAGCTTGAAAATATTCAAAACTTTCAATTAATGGGTGGGAGTTATCAGGCTAAGGTACAAACATGGACTCGAAAAAGGGAAAAATAAGAAATGTGAAATCTGAACGTGAACTATCAATATAAACTCATGACATGGAAGGAGCAATGGGCACTCCTAGTACCCAGATCTTGGTTTCTAAATACTACTTAGGGCTCTTTGAAAAAGTAGCTCAGTTCAGGTCTGAAGAAGGAAAAGTGGGTGTGAAACTGGGTCAATGTGTTGTATTAGAAAGCTATTAAACAATCAAAGAATTATGAGCCTGAGACAAAAGGACAGAGGCACTGGCTTGGAGGGGCTCCCAGGGACCAAGTGTGGGGCAATTTGAACAACTTAAAGTAAATAAATGAGAGAATGAATAAATGATTATAAATAATTAGAACATTGGAAAATATATAATTTTTAAAATCTGTCAAGTCCAGAGCAATATAAATGAATGAATGAATGAATGGAAATAAATTCATTTGCCACCATTTAGAGGTGACTATTCCACCAAATCATTGATCTGAAAATTGGCAATTAAAGGGAATCTACACTGCTATTACAGCAGATACCATAGTTCACCTATGGTTGATGAGGGAAAGCTTTTCTTTAAGAAGAATGCCAGCTAATAAAAATAAAAAGAATGATAAATTAGGAAAACCACCATTTTGAAATTTCCAGGAAAAAATGGATTCAGGAAAGGGTCATCAAGGGATGCCAAAAATATCAGGTGAAAGATTGCTGGAGAAAAACACAGCCAAGCATCATCCAATTGACTGCTAAACAAAAAAAGAAACTACCTTTAAAATGGACAGCTCTGGCAGAATTATTACCTTAATCAACTGATCAATTTTTTATCACTGATGATATAGGAAAAGCTAAAATTCTGTCCTCACATCACCCTATAAAGTATTCTTGCCAAAAATGTTTAACCTGAGCCTAATTAAGCCTTTAAACCTAACTTCTAGTTTATATGAAACACAAAAGAGAAAGCAGTAACTTAAATAACACTGTAAGAAAACAACCAGACAAATGTAGAATGTGGAACATTGCACAAGAAACTGGCCTAGCTTGTTCCAGAAGTCAGCCTTGAATTTAAAACAAAATGCAAAGAGACACTCTCTCAGACCAAAAGAAAGGTAAGCAAGTCATGACAATCAAGTGCAACTTAAGGCCTACAAGCCTACACTGATACCAGAATGGGAGTGGGATTAAAAGACATTGTAGGGATAATACAGGAAATCTGAGTATGCCTGAGTATTAGGTAAGGCAATTATATTTGATTTTCTTGGATGTGATAATGGTGTTATTATATGGAAGGATGTTGTTATTCCTGGGAGAAGCATGCTCCAGTGTTTGGGAGTGAAGAGACATTAAGACCATAACCTTCAGATGGTCCTGCCAGAAAGTAAATACACACACACAGGCACACGAGCACACAGGAAAGAAGACAAAATATTAACAACATATATTGAATGTTGAATAATAACATATATTGAATAATAACACATATATAATAACACATATAATATAACATATAATAATATATAATAACACAATAAATATAACACATATAATAACACATATAATAACAACATATATTGAATAATAACACATATATTGAATATGTGTGGGTGTACTATGCTTTAACTTTTCTTAATGCTTGAAATTACAACAAAATGTTAGAAAAAAATTAATAGAGTAGAAAATACAGCCTTTTCTGATTTTCATAATACTTGATTCCCAATAAACACTCCATGTATCTTTAATGCAAAAGTAAAGTAAAATCTAGGAAATTCAAGTACACCTTTTGAGGTCCACATTAGCCAACAGGGAATTGTCTGTCATTCAGCTATACCAAATAAAGACATGAAAAGTGGTATAAGTTTGTAACACACACATATATAAATTGTATATGATATTTGGATTCACACACTTAGCCAAAAGGGTTCCCAAGAATTCAAGTGAATTCAAATCAAATCTTTTTTGTACCTAATAGGGATTATGTGAATAACAAAAAACATTAAAATAATAGTATGAAATTTTAGCTGCAGCCTAACTCCTTGTCTTAGGTATATATTGGTAAATTCAAGTCAAATAGGTATGTAGTATTATACATGAAAAACAAGGTCACTAGCTCACTACTATATTTTGTACATGAATTTCTTAGTTCTAATTATTAAAGCAATCTGTACAATTTAGGTATTAATTTAAAGCTAAGAGTTCAACAGCTAATCTGAAACAACTATATAGTCCACTAGTTTACAGAAAGTAGAAACACAGAGAAAATACCTTTTATTGTACTTTTTTTCAAATTAAAAGTGGACCTATTAAGTTTAAAGGTAATTAACCTAAAAACACATGGAGCATATAACTTAAAAATACAATTACCATACTGTTTAAAAATTAAGTTTAGTTTCTGTTTTCCAATTTTGTAAGCACCCTATAGATTTGAGTACTGTTCTTATACTTAGCAAACCAAACATTTCCTATTTCTCAAGAAGTGAGTGACTAGATGAAAGAGCAGGCCTACGAGCTTAAAAGAATACTAACAATCAGAAGTCGGGAAGATCAGCAAAGTAGCTAAGAGTTATCATGAGAGAAGGAAAACAAGAAAAATGCTGTAAGAAGTCAAAGACCATTTTAACACGTGAGGACTAGTCATCAGTGTCATATAAAGTAGAAGGTAAAGCCTAGACAAAGGGTTAACAAAAGCTGCTAACCATCTGCTAGCACCCATTCTCCTTTCCTTCCTTTAAGCAATACCACAAAGTTTTCGCAAAGACAAAAATGTCAAGAAATGGAAGGGTAACCAAGCTGTCTTAAGAGAGGAAAAGAAGAGGGTTCTTCCTCAAACTAGAAAGAAAAGATGAGGAATCATATTTAATTGGATCACTACTGATTACCCAATACCTAGCATAGGGCCTGGCATTTAAGAAGCAAGCAAATTTATATTGAATGAATGAATGAATGGTAGTATTTTGGAGTAAAGCTAAAGGTATATAAGAAAATTACACCTGAAGTTTATACTGCTTAAAAAAACTTAAGAAAAGTTCTGCTGAGAAGAAATGGGGAGATATTGTGAACTTTGGGAAATAAGGTTCATTGTCTTTATAATTTCATATCACTATTTTCATATATGCCAATCTTTGGGGTATTTTAATGTTACTAATTTCAATAATGAGATTCACTTAAAAACAAGAATATCACAGCCACTTAGCTAAAACTTCAAAAAAAATCAAGATTTTTATTAAAGCTACCACTAAGCAGAGCCTAATATAGGGAAATTACTTTTCTTACCGATGCTCTAGTCTTCACGTGACTGCTTCTGAATGTCTGGAAGTTCGCCATAACTACACTACTGTATGTAATCAATGAAGAGTTAATCCATAAAACACCTGAAGAAAAAGAAAACAATTAATTTATTGATCTTAGTGGTATTCAGGCAAGCATTCTGAAATAACATCTTTAAATTTAGTCATTTAAAAAAAATTAACACATAAACAAAAATTCTGAGCCATAGAAATGTACTTAGCAATCCAACATGAGTATTTAAAAAATATGTGAATATGGATACTTTAATGAAATAAATTATTACAAAAATCTTATTTTTAGGTTCAAAATTATTATAGTTTACCCTTAACTGGTCAATCTCATTACCCTTGTTCATTACAAAAAATAAAATGTTTGAAAGCCTCAGTGAGAATACTTGGAAAACCTTTTAAAATCTAAAACAGAGAATATCACAAGAAGAATTCTAGTTTTCTTGCCTCCCCAAAATCACCCTATCCCTACAGCAACTGTGGATAGTCTAAACATTCTTTTTTCTTGGGCAGAAAGGTTTGATAATATATGAGAATATGAAATCTGTATATATCATATAAAATCAGATAAACAAAAACAAATCTCTTATATAGGAATCGTAACAGCATACCAATGACTAAAGTTCAAAAAACATTCAAGTTAAATGATTAACAGTACTTAAAACACATGAGCACACAAACATGAACATGTACATACACACACACCCTCCTTGGGAGAAGCTATAAAACTAAGTCTTAACATTTTTTCAATGCTTTAATAAAATACCTTTGAGAGCTTAAATCAACTTGGGTATTAACCACTCAATATCCACATCAGACCAGAGTAATCTGTCCATTCATTTAAAGCCTATTTGCACTGGATGGTATGGACACTCGGGAGAACAGGCAACTATGGCCCTCTGGGTTCAGGGCCTTGTAAGGAAAATGCTGTATTAGTAAAGGGTGAGAGTCACAACTGAATTCTAAATCACTAAACAACTAAAACATTTGAATCAATAATGATTTAAGAAATGGCTTATTAGTTTCAACCAAACTGGCTTTATCAAGAATAACCTAGCTGAGATTTTTAAGACATTTGGTTAATATAAATTTATATCATGAAGAGATTTATATGCAAAATCAAATTTCAACCTAGTCCACATCAGAACTGAAAAACAAAACTAAATTTTAGTGGAGTTCTGATTTTATATTCTTTCACTATAGAGATAAAACTGTGTAGGCATGCAGATACACACCTCCCTTTAGAGATTTCTAGATTCTAATTCTGAGACAAAGAATTATGATGGTATCCTATTTTGAACTAAGATAAATCCTAGTGGTTTCTTTAACAATAAAATTTGACAAATGACTAGAATTGAAGCAGGATTGTAAGAAAGGAAAGAGAGGTCCCAACAATACAAGATAAGAGCAATATACCAGGAAAGTACCACTCCTGTTCCTATTCTACCTCTCATTAGCCTGGTTTACTCGAGGTCAATTGCAGTATCTCTGGATCTGTTTCATCAATGTAAAAATTACCCTACTTACTGGACAAGTTTATTGTAAGAATAAAATGGAAAATAATTTATAAAAGGTACTTTGGAAACTATAAAACACAGGTAAAGAAGAATGAGAATGTTTACTTATGGACCAAAATGATTAAAAGGATGAAAATTCTCAAAACAAGATGTAAATATAAACATTTATGTGGCCAAAACCCTTTTACTGTCCCAGGCCAACTCACTCTCATTTTCCCACAGTTCTTTTCAACTGCCAGAAATCTTCAGAGGTAAAGGGACTTGCCTCAAACTTCACATAAAACACAAAATATGGAGGTCAACACAAGGGTTCCAGAGAACCAAAACTCTCAAACTCAGTTCCTGATTAAACCAGCACCACCTTTCTGTTGGGCAATTTTGTAGTGAATGTCAAACCCTGAAAATATTCCTACCCTACAAAACAATTCTCCTGGGAATTCATCACAGTAAAGAATGATCCTGCAGCACCCAGGGTTCTAATGAGAGCTGATAATGCGCCAAGTGCATTGCTAAGACATTTATGTTAACATCTCATTTAATCCTTAGGACAGACAGAGTAGTATTCCAGCTTTACAATGAGAAAAACTGAGGCAAGAGAAAATTAAGCAATTAGCGTAGGCCCAGTAGAGCTGCAATTCAAATCCAAATCTTCAAACTCTAGAGCCCATGCTCTTAACCACTCCTTTAGGGTGTTTAAGGTTTGAAAAGCTGTTCATCACACTTTATAACAGACAGAAATAAGAATTCCAGGTGCCAGAAACTCTAAGAGAGTGACTGAATAACCTAGAGTGAATCCCCCATGATACAATGCCATTAAAAACAATGCTGAAGGACACAGAGCATCTTTACTTTCTGTGACTCCGGAAGCGCAGAGCTGGGAAAAGAGATAGGAAACCCCAATTACCTCTGCAGCTGGTAACTAAAGTCAATATTAGCAAAGATTAAACACTAAATCATTGGAGACTTCACCAGGAAAAACTGACCAATTATCTAGATGAGCTGCTCACTGGAAGCCATGCCCCTGAGGCAGAAGAAATGGTTACAGGTTAGAGGGAGCCAGGGTGATCTGAGATAACATCCCAGATCTGACACTGCTACCTACCCCAGCTCACTTTACACACAATATTCCTGAATAGCTGACCTAGATAAAACACTCTTTTCAAAGTCGAGTACTATAGCAAACAGAACCCAATATGGACCTAAGAAGGAACATTAAAAAAAAAAAACACTTAAGAGGAGATACATTAATGGAAAAAAAAAAAATTCAGACCAGTATGGTCATGCCACGCAAACTCACATCATCTAACTTCAGAATAGTACCTCAGAATTTATATTAATAAAAAAGAAACTACATTTAATTCCACATTTACACTCTGTTCCATTCATTGAAGAAAAACGCATACATTTACTGAACTCAACTTCATCATTTCATATGTAACTTAAAACATAAGTAAAATATTATCTCACAAAGAAAAAAATCTATCAGGATATCTATGCAACAGTCCATAAAAGTGAATCCAATATGAGATGATACGACTTATACTTCTGGTAAAGCAAAGAAAAAAAGTCAGCTTTGGTAATGATGGAAAAACAGAGACACGGGATACTTTCAATAAATCACACCTACCCTTTGATCCTGCAGTATCACTTCTTAAAATTTATACTACATATATACTTGCACAAAATTCACAAAAATATATGAAAAAAGATGAAAACCTAAAAATAATCTAGAAGTCCATCAATTCAAATGAATCATAACACATTCATATGATTATTACCCAGCTACTGAAAAGAGATCATCAATACATACTGACATTGACAGCTGCTGTCGTCAATACATACTGACATTGCTCCCAAAATACTGAAGGCAAAATAAGTTGCAGAACAGTATAAATAATATGCTCTCTACTTGTGATTAAAAAAAACCATCATATACAACTCTGACGTGTGTGTCTATGTACATGCCTAGGAAACGTTATGACAGATACAGATTAAAGTCATGATAGTGGTCACTGATGACAACTGGGATATTTTTAATGTTATAAAATGTCATATACCTATGATACGTCAAGAAGATAGATTATTAAGTAAAAAAAAGGCAGGTTCCAGCATGTTCACATAATGTAAAAATCTGTGTTAACTACATGTGTGTATTTATATATGCAACATAAAAGATAACATAAACTAGATGGGTAAAAATACTGATTTTATCTGGGTACATGAAATTATACATGCTTTATTTCTGTGGATGTGCTTTAATTCTTTTATAATAATAATAAAATATTCCCAAGTCTTTCCTCCTTTCCTTTAGCCTGAGAAATGTACAAGTCAGTATCATTTATAGCATGAATTAGTTTTATTCTCTAAGAAAAGATAAGTAGGCAGAACAATACATGGTGCCAGACAACACTTGGAATAGTTCGCACTCCAACCAACCAGAATGGAAAAACCTTGTAATATATCAGACAGTGGACAGACTCCTCAGAAGGAAATCGCCTTAGCAGGAAGACTAAATCAGCACTACACTGAAGGCTGATCTGGGCTTCCTCTAACAAAGCTTAAAGGCACATCTCAAAACAATCAAATTCCAAATACCCTACCTATGCACCTCCCACTAAATCCAACACTCAAGGAATACAACAAAAATGAGCAGGCAACAGCATAAAACTCAATGGCTGGCACACAGTCAAAAATTACCAGGTATATAACAGAGGAGTAATTCATGGAGGAAAAAAGTCATTAAGTACAGACCCAGAATTGACAGAAATGATGAAAAGAAAAGCTGTTAAAACTATAATACAAGTAAGTTCCATACACTCAAGAAGGGAGAGGAAAACATGATTACGATAAGGAAAGAAACAGACAATATAAAAACAGAGCAAAAAAACATGTATCTGAAAAAAATGCACCGATGCAATTAACAACAGATTAGACACTGCAAGAGGAAAGATCAATAATTTAAAGACATTACAATAGAAACTACCCAAAATGAAGCAAAGAGAAAAGAAACTTAGAAACAAATGAAGCAGCATCAATGACTCACTATAAAAGATACCTGGAGTCCCAAGAAGCATGGGGTTGGGAGGCAAATATATGAAGACAAAGTGGCTCAGAATTTCAATGAACCCTAAGAAAAATAAACATTACGAGAAACACAGAAAGCACATCATAACCAAATTTCTGGAAGCTAGTGATACAGAGAAAAACTTAAGAGCAACCAGAGAGAAAAGTATACATTATATACAAAGGAACAAAGAAAGAGAGCAGACTTGCTATCAGAACTATGCTTCAAGCCAAAAAAAAAGACAATGAGCAACATCTAAAAAAGGTGTCAACCACCTATCCACACCCAATGAAAATAACTTTCAAAATTAAGGTAAAATAAACTTACCTGATCTAAAAAGAGCTGTGAGAATTAATCACCAGCCAAGGATCATTAGAATAACTGTTAAAATAAATTATTCAGACAAAAGAAACACTACCAGATGGAAATTTGGATCTAAACAAAAGAAAAAGTGCCATATAAATTATAATGAGGATAATATAAAAGATATTTTATAAAGATATTTTCTGCTGGTGTAATCTTTTAAAAAATAAGTTTAAACTAAAAATAAAAGCAAAGCATTATGGTGTTTACAACATACACAGAAGTAAAATATATGACAAAATCACACACAGAATGTAATGAGCCAAAGTTGAAAAAACATTGTTCCTACACTATACAAGTAGCGATCCTGATAAGTGAAAGTTGTCTTGTAAACCCTAGAGCAACCACTGAAAGCAAAACAGAAAAATACCTAACAAGCAAACAGCAGCACAAAGGTGATGTCATCCCCTTTTTGCAGATAAGGAAGCTAAGATTCATCTTCACAGGATTGTTATAAGAACGCAATTAAATAATATATGTAAAAACAGTCCCTGACATAGCAGGAACTCAAATGTTAGCTTCTTCCTTAGGTACAGAGCTGTTGTTTGACTTATAAAATCTAAAAATACTACAAGCTATCAGTTACTACCTTGTTTTGTCTTTCAAAATAATGATCAACCATATAAAAAAGATTTTTGACTACAACCTAATTGGTTATCTGTGAAAATATCTGCCTCTCTACCGTTCCCTGTATTCTGACAATAAACACAACTTAAAAACAAAAAACAAAAAGCCAAAACTAAAATCTCGAGGCTGTGCTTTCAATGTGAATATGCTGCCTGAAACTTGGAATAACGTTCTTAATCTTACCCCATGCAAAAGATTATTTTTAAGAAAAATTGCATTCAGAATTTTAACCCAGGAACACATTTCTCTTCCTCAGTCACATCTGTAACACCATGACTCTATTAGTATACTGCTAAAAAGGCATTTTAAGCAGCTCTTGCAAACAGCAATAAGACCCTACCCTACCTAAGCTGCCAGTGGCAAGAATGCTCTACAGATGGTCCAGTGCTCAGCGCAGAGGGGACATCCTGTGTAAGTCTGTGCAGAACCTATTAATTGACAGGATGTATAAGACACAAAAAAAGAAAACCATGAAAGATCGTTTTAAGGTTTCAAGGTCAGGGAGATGGAAGAAAAGAGCCTTTGCCAACTACAGGGTAACTAGAAGACAAATGGTTTAGTCAATATAAAATCCAAAGGCAACCCAAAAATACACATTGAGTTGGGGTGGTCAGGGCTAGAGCTGTTACTCTAGGAATCAATCCTGGAGATGGGGAAAGAACAGCAGAGCAAGAATCAAAGAGGACGACCATGATAGAGGGTTCCCAGGCAGGTTAACAAAGAACCACAAGTAAGTGGCAGTCTAAAAAACAGGCAAGGTAGAGATTAAGAAAAAATTAGTGTCACTGAAGTCAAGAAACAGTTTTAAGCATAGAGTGGTCAGCCCTAGACTTTAAACTCCTGACAGTACAAATGATAATTCTTTCATCTCTGAAAGCTGTAGGATTCTTTATCACAGTATCTGCCACTCAGTATGCACTCAGTAATAATAAAACCACACACACTGTGCCAGTCAGGCACTGCTTAATTGCTGTTAAAGAAAATTTACATTTCTCACAACAGAAGCTGCGGTAATGAAACCCATTTTACATACAAGGAAACCAAGGCACAAAATGTTTACAGCATTTGCCCTAACTCACAGACCTAGGAGAATTATCCTGAAAAAGACCACTGCTGAGAGCAAGTTCAATGCAGTTCTAGGGGAAAAACAAACTACAGAACATTAAAATACACCAGAGGTACCCATCATTTCCTCCCTGTCCACACCCTTTTTAGAGAATTTTCAGTACCCAGTCTAAAAAAGTACAAACTGTGAAACACCTAAGTCTCCTCTCCATCAGACTGCTATCTTTTCCCACCCTCACAGAACTGAATTACAAGTACATACCTGACCATCAGATCTTTCTCCAGGAATTCAGAATTAAGATATGGAGATATTTTTGAGAACCAGGCTGCAAAACTGAGTAAGTCTGATGTTGGCATCCTAGCAAACCAAAGTTTCATGCAAACCAAAGTTATGGGAAAACAAAAACCAAGAGCTTTAAAGAGAGCCAATCTGAAAGAAACTACAACAGACCAAAAGAGTACACAGCAGCAGAGAACAGGGTAGCAGAGACGAAAGAACCCCTTCCCAGAGAACAACGGTAGGTATAACTGCCTGGACATTTTCTGTTCCCAGGATGCTGAGCTGGACCTCATGCAACGGACTTCAGAGGCAGTTCTCCAAATGTTAAGACAAATGCTTTTTAGTATGTTAATTCAAATGGGTTTTTGTTCCCTCCAGCCAAATAATCTGAAAGCCATTAAAAGAGGTCAAAGAAGAAATCACTGAGTAAGTAGCTACTATGTGCTTCACAGTAACTTTTTGAGTTCTCTGAACTCTCACATCAAGCTTTGGGAGAAAGCTCAGATATTGATTAACAGATCTGATTAACTCCAAAACCCAAACTTTATGTACTATACCTGATTTTCACTCAAGTAATATCCACTCTGCTCCAGGCCACTAAACCATCGATCTTTTTTCCCATGAAACATTCTCAAATTAATCTAAAAATTTAGTTAACTTTTCTCCTATTCTCCTGTCCAATTTCTTATCTGTACACCTAAAATGCCTTCACTCTAGTATTTAAAAATAAAATGAACTTTTATATATAAAGATTAATGGCAGATTGAAGACATTTGGATCTATTTGGTCTGTTTTTAAACTGAAGTATTTTTCTTTCCTTTTCCTACTTTACCAATTTATATACCCTTAATTCAAGCCCAGGTTAAGCTTTGATCTTTTCCTGACCTGTCCCACCCCACGTTCCCTTCAAGTGGCTGATTTTATTACTAAAATTCAGGCCACTGACAGAAAAAAAAAACCAAATTCAGCTTATCTGAATAATTAGCCCACCCAAAGTCACTACAATTATTTTTCAAAGGTAAGACAAAACAACAAATATCTACACCCTAAGATCTTGAAACCCTTGCCAAAACGTTTTAAGGACCGGAAAAAATTTCTATTTTTCTATCCCTGAAAATCAGTTTGCCAAGATGGAATGGGAGGGAATCTTTTAAATCTAGACTGGTCTCTTGTGCCCATTCTCCTAAGTTTTTCACATTTCTCCAAGTATAGACAGAACTCCACTGCCTATTTATAACTGGAAATTTCTTACACATAACCTATAATGTATCATCTGATTTGATTTGATTTCATTTTCCAAACAGTAAGTTCCTACAATTAAAAGAAAGAAAGAAAGAAATGTACTATCCTTCTTCCAGCCTCTAAAGGCAAAGGAGGAATTATTCAGCTTCTAGATTAATCTCAGGAGTTCAGAATCCAGAGAATTCTTCACTGTGGTTCAGGGTCTTCCTCAAGTCCCATGTCCTCAACAACCAGGAAGTATCACTAGCCTAGGAGCATACCACCACGCCCTTATAAATAGTGCAGTTATGTGGGTACATACATGAATCACTAGTTAGCAGATCAGCCCCGGAACCCGTTTGTTTTGACTGCCTTACATTCTTTGATTTCTCATAAACTGCTGTTACTCACAGCTACAACTAACAGTGAAATTGACTGTCAACCCTTGGGTCAGTTCTGCCAGAAAGAACATAAAAAAGTATGACTAACTCGGGTACTACTTGAAAAACGTGACTGTTTTTTAAGATTCCTTAAACTGCACTATTTTAACTGACACTAACTGTGCTGGGAACCGTGCTGCCATATACTCTAAAATCATAAACAAGACATTAAAATCCTCTTTGCATTACTGAGTACCCTGTATTTTCTGAGTATTTCCAGAATATGAAAATCAGTATCAATCAAATAGCATCCCTAACAAGGTCGGAAAAAACTTCGGAAGGCTTATGTTTTGCAAGGAATGAATAATTACAAAAAGCAAGACAAAAAATTTTAACTCCTGTTTGTACTAAAGCCATTAGATACATGGCTCAGCAATATTTCTCACCCTGAAATTTCCTTAACATCTTAAGCTAAACCCGCTCCAGTGTAATGAGGTTTTAGAGGAGAGAGAAAACATAAGAATTGTTTTGAAGTCATACCACTGTGGAGGTTTAGATTCTACTGCCATTGTCATTTTGCCACACTTAGGTCACATCTACTAGGTGTGTGTGTGTGTGTGTTTAATATATAAAGCAGCTTAGGTGCCTGGAATAAGAGAAGTATACTCAATCCATTCTAAATATGGATGGTCAGCACTTAAACCATTAACAGCCTTGAAGAAATTTGACAGCTAATGCAAACATCAACACTTCAGTTGCTGCTGCTTGACGCCTTTCCGCTCTGTCACAAGATTTGGGTTTCGCCTGGTTCCAGGGCTCAGGGGTTCTGACTGTGAAGGATGCTGTTCTGGGCCAAATTGCAACGTCCTCCTCCTCCTGCATATGCTTCTGTGCACGCATCACGAACACAAACTAAGCCCACGCACCACCACCCACCACCCACCGAGGGAGCTCGGCTCTGAAGACCACCCAGGGGACGGAAGTTGAGGTTGCCATTCCAAAGGGCTGCAGCTCCGCAGCCACACTCCAGGCCCCAGGAAGACCGTCTCGAGCCCGATGACACCGCCTCCCCAATTCCCCAAGCCTTGGGCTTCCTCCCTCCACCCCGCTCCTCCCGCCCTTCTCCCCACCACCGTGCTCGCAGCTCTGAGCAGCCCTGCAGTCAGAGCAGGAGCTGCCAGCAGCCGAAGAGCCTGGAGTGCCCGAGTCGGGCCACTCCATCCACCGTGGCCACTCAGCCCGCCACCACCCCAGTCAACGGCGCTTACACCGCGCTGGGCTCACCTGGGGAAGCAGCCTCCGCAGCTCACAAGCAAGTCACCGGACCGCAACGAGCAGTCGCACGAGCCGCCAAGCAGGCAGACGCCCCCACCCGCAACGGCCCCCAACCCTCCCCCCTCCCCGCGGCCCGCCCCCGCCCTGCCCACCCTGGGCTTCAGCCGCCGCAGTTCCAGCCCGCAGTACCACCTAGTCTCCACGCCTCCCACTCACTCTCGCGAGAGAGTGAGCCTCTCTCGCGAGAACTCCGGTACCATGCCCGCGCAAAAGTGGGCGGGCTTTTAAACTAGAAAAGGAGGAACAGGAAAAACCTTCCCACGTGCTCCGGGGCTGCTAGCGGAGCGGGCCCGTGCGTCGCGTGACGTCGAGGAGGCCTCTTCATTGGCTAGAGTTGGCTCACCCGTGGGAGCTTTAAACTCGAGGCTGACCTACGACCCTGCGGTGGACGTCATGCGCGCTTCCTGATCCGTTACCTTGGAAACCGTTTAACCCTTTTCTCTGGAAAAATACCCAAGCCTTGGCTTGCTTTGCAGGTTTGATTTTAGGCCTTGTCTCCTTTCCTTCGATCTCTTGGTCTTACCAACTGAGGTCAGCTTGCCTTCTTCGGATTCCGGGGCCTTTCCCAGAGCCGCAGCCCCGCCCAGATCTGACGACCCTAGCGAGGCTCAGCCTTTCAGCGTGGCCCCGCCCCTTCCTCCTGTACCTCGAGGGAGGACCGCTCACGGCGCGCTAGGCTTGCGGCCCGACCCGAACCTAGACAATTAGCATCGAGGGTTCCCCGGGCCCTAGTGCTCACCTTACACCTTTACGCGGTTTCGGAATGGGGAAGTAAAGCATTTTCTTGGAGCAACCAAGCCCTAAATAAAATGCTAATGTGTGATTATTTCCATTTAGAATAGGAAGAGCTAGTCCAGTCAGGTGGCCTCAAGGACATCTATTCTTCCAGGGTGGAAGTACCTGATAGATGAGAAGGACATTTTTAAGAGTATCCTCATTGTGAGGTTTGCCCAATTTAAGAGAGGGGGACAGGAATAAAAGGGTGCATTCGTATGCTCATCTTTTAAACAAATTTTTGTTGAGCTCCTGCATATGCTAAGCGCTACTGCAAGCTGTTGAATGAACAGCGACTAAGAAAAATAAGTCCAGGTTCTAGGGAGTTTACGGAGAGGCGGAAGGGAGAAGAAACAAAAATACCTGTTGGTGTTAAGTTTTATGCAAAGAAAATACAATAAATGATGTGATTGTGATTGGGTGGCTACCTGAGGACGACCCTTTAGAAGAGAAGACACTTAACAGGCATAAGGAGACACATAAAAGGCATGCACATATCAGAGGGAAGAGCATGCTAGGCAAAGCAAACAGCTCATTCAGATGCCCTAAATTGGGTTTGAGGAGGAAAATAAGAGAAAGAGGAAATAAGGTTGGAGAAGTAAACAAACGTGGGCCAGATCCTGCAGGGCTTTGTAAGCCAAGAAAGGAATTCGGAGTTTAAGTGTGATGGATAGCAAGCACTGGAGAGTTTTCAATAGGGGAGACACCTGCAGAGACTAGATCTTAAGGAGCCACAGAAGCAGGTTGATTAGCGGACTTGAATTCCATGTGAGAGACAATCCTGAGAGACTTATTTCTGATAACTTTGACATTGCTCTTCTAAAATTCATTAGGTCAAAGCCCTGGTACCATTTGCTGCCTTTTGTTAAAAACATCTGGATACATCTTCAGTAACTGCTACTTAATTACAATAGGAGAAATAATCGGGGCTTTTCTCTTTTTTGGGGAAAATGACTCTAAAGAAAAGTCACTTTTGATTTTCTCCCCCTCCATTTGTAACACACAGATAACCACCTCTTTTGTCTATTTTTAAAGTCAGTTCTAAGAAAAAGCAACATGCAGTGCTGTTCAATCAAATATTCATTCCTAAGTATAAGATTTGAGAAGATAGAGGTTGAAGACTGGAAAATGAGGGTGTTTAAAAGAAACAAATCAGGAGACTTGATTTCCAACCGAAAGACCTCTCATTAACTGGTGAAGCAACCAAATCAAGGTACCTTATCATCCAAGAGTCTCAGCTTCCTCATACATAAAACAAAGCAGTGTTAAATAGCCTCATGCAAAGTGGCTTAGCTTGAATTACACTTTGCTATGCACACACCAGTAAGACGGAAACTGGAAAGGGAAATGAATTTCTATCAAAACCTAACAGCAGCACAAGCTAAATGAAACTGGAGACGCACAGGCATACACGCACACACACACATACACACCAGCTGAGGAACTATGAAATTGATTAATACAGATACCAGGAATGCTTCCCTAAGAAACCTAAGCCTTCTTAAGAGTGTGAAAACGGAAGCATTGCCACATGCTCAGCCTCATATTCCCTTTCTCTGTAACTATTTTGAACCTATGTAGTATTTAATAAATAATGGTTCATATGTTTCTAACCAAGATTTAAAAAATAGAAAAATAAATGTTTGAAAGATCTGAGGCAATGTGTGGATAAAATGAGAGTTCCTGTGGCCAGGATTCTCACCTGGCCCTGGCTGATTAGCTCACTGCACACCTGTGGGCAATACATGGGTGTTGACTCTATATGAAGAGCTCCACCCAGTGCTCTGGGCGTGACAGGGTGGCAGGGCTGCAAGGCTGCAGGAGAGCAGAGCAGAGGCTGGAGTGGTGGCAATGCCAAGGATAGAGGCCCAGAGGACGGCTGTGGGGGACAACTGGACAGAGGGGCCCAGAGGACAGCTGTGCAGACAGAGGAGCCCAGAGGCAGAGACCAGCTTGCTGCATACAGACTTGCTCTGAGTGAATGGGATTTTAGTGACTGACCTGCCACCTGGAAATAAAGTTGGGTATTATCCCATCACCCCAAGAGCAGTTTTGCTGTCGATTTCTTTGGTCACATTGAATCTATAGTGAACTTGCCTGGGGCTGAAACCCGCTGGCAAGACACAAGGTCTTAAAGTTATGCTAAAGCCTTAACATTAATGAAAACAAGATTTCAAAAAAACATCATAGGGTTACTTCTTAAAAGAAAAAAATGCAAAAAAGAGAAAAGATTTATTTTAACAAATTAAAACCATTCTTTTAAAATGCACAAAGAGCTGAGTACTCTTTTAAAGGATGCCATCTGCAGTCCTCATAATGATTAACTGAAACAGCTGCTTGGTACTGCTAATTTAGATGAACAATGAGCTCAACTCTACTATTCTAACATGTATTAATAGAGCCATAAACTCTCCCAACTCACCCTAGCAAGACAGTCATTGTGGTCTCTCTTGCTAGCTACAATTATTTGGAGTACAACGAATATGAAGTGAAATTTAAGACTGAGATCCATTTCTACAAATGTCCCTACTTCCTGGATTCTTTTTTAAATTATTTTCATTTTTGACAGCTTTATTGAGGTATATTCTACATACGTACAATTCTCCCCTTTAAAGTATACAATTCAGTCCTTCACAGAGATGTGCACCCATCAGCAAATCTAATTTTGAACAATTTTGTCTACCCTAAAAGAAACCTCGCCTCCATTAGTCAGTCCTCCACCTCATCCCCAGCATTAAGCAAAAACTAATGTACTTTATGCCTCTATAAATTTGCCTCTTCTGGACTTTTCATCTAAATGGGACTATACAATATGTGGTCAGTGTGTCTCACTTCATTCACTAAGCATAATGTTTCATGATCAAGAACCACATCTGTTTTTACTTACACATGCCTGGCACAAAGTAGGTGTTGTTAATAAAACTATTCATTGAAAAGGAGGAAAGAAGAAAGGAAGGGAGGAATGGAGGAAGGAAGATGTCTTCACAGCTTATTTCTATTTTTCTTTCTCTCACTTGTGTTGAAATTACTTTCTAGGATGGAGATAAGGCTGCTCCTGCCCAGGTGCCACCTCAGCAAACCAAAACTGAGATAACTCTCATGCCACTATAAATGCTCCACTAGCCCAGAAACACAGCATATATCCAATATACCAAACCCCAAATGCCAAGGCAACTCAGGACTCTATACCTATTTTCTTCCTTCTCCCCCAAAACAAGGTTGATTCTGTAGCCCCAGACAATCATATATTTTCTGTTTTTCTCTTCCTTGTTCTTTAGTTTTTATGCTCTAAAAGCTCCTAAAAAGATTTATTTTAACAAATTAAAACCATTGCTCTAAAAGCTCCTGTCTTCCGCAGTTCTCCAAATAAAGACTGTCTGCTTCATGAAGTGTTAAAGTTTATTTGTATCACCTCAATTGTTTTCTTTAATCATTTCTTAAACACTAGGAAACTTCAGTTAAATCTTCATAAATGTTATAAATCCAATCTGTGCTGTGGTAAGGGCGATTCAGGGAAAGGCCTGTCCCATGCTTGGGGTGTTGTAGCAGGGGACAGAAGTGCCCCTGCCCATACTCCCTGCAGAAGGGGGCCGTGGAGAAGGGAAAGCTGGTTGTGTACTAAGAAGCCAAGGCCGCCGTGTGACTAGTCAGAGAACAGGCTGTGTCTAAGTGCATCTAAGATTGTGTCCAGGAAGCTCCACACACCCTCGGGAGGACAGTTCAGTGAGTGATTTCCAGCAGTCAAGTTGGTAGTGTGTCCTCCAATGTAATTTTGCTTTTTAATGGAAATGCTGCTTTCTTTTGTTTACATAGTCTAATGGAGCCAAGGTATTTGGGTTATATACACGTGGAAGAATTATGATCCTGCAAAGCTGAATGATTTGTTCTAGATCAGATAGGGCAGTAAATGTCATAGTTCAGACCAAAATTAGCAGGGTCAATCTGGTTCTACCATTCAGTGGAACCAAGCATACTCCACAAAGCTAGCCTCTCAGCTTAATCCTCCTAATGACCTTTTGACTACAAAAACAGGCATCATCTTTCCCTAGGAGCTTAGAGCCTCATACTAGCAACCTCTGACAGCCGGAAGCAGATTCCATGGCACTTCCTGTTTTAAAACTTGAGTCTCCCCTTGGCCCACTTGCTGAATTCCTGTTTCCTGCCTGAGTGAGGCCCCAGCCGGTAGTGCACTTGTAAAAGAGAGATACCAAGTCCTTCTTTTCTACATTGCTTAGTTTCTGGCTATTGTTGTTTTATGATAAATTAATACACACTCATTAGACAGGAAAAGATAATGGAGTAAACCATCTTTTTTGGTGGTTGCTTGATGTGCATTATTTAATTTAATAATACCTAATAAACTAATGTAAAGCATTCTGAAAGTAGAAAAATATGTAAATTATAATTTCATCACAAACTTGTAAAGATGTTTTTTAAATGTAAAAGATGAAGTATCTCGTTCATGCTTTTCTTCTAATATACTACAGTTTGTTATATAGTTTATGTTATATAATTACCTAATTTTTGTAATGTGTCTCTCAAAGGAAAGAAACACATCTTAAACATTAGGATACCTACTAGAGTTTTCATATATAGTAGGTGTTCCTTAAATGCTCAATGACTCCTGAAATCACAACTTTGCTTATTAGTAAATAGTACAGATGGTAATTCATAAAGAACACTCCAAATCAGAGACCTCTTGAGTTAGCAAAACAAATTCGAGTGCTATTATAAATCATACTCAAATATAACAATTCCCCTGATCTAATTCATCATAGTCATAAATTAGTGACTTCATTTCCAATATGTAAAATGCAGATGTACTAAGAAAATAAAACATATAACTGAAATTAAAAACAATTAATCATATCAAACTGTAATTAGTTTATAAAAGATTTTTTTAAATATCATTGCTTTCATTTTAAATGGTTGGTGCAGAGTCAATTATAAAATAGAAACACAAAGTATTATAAAAAGTTTATGCCACATTTCTTTTTTTTTAATTTATTCTTATTTTGATATTATTAATGTACAATTACATGAGCAACATTATGGTAACTAGACTCCCCCCATTATCAAGTCCTCACCACACACCCCATTACAGTCACTGTCCATTACTGTAATAAGATGCTGTAGAATCATTACCTGTCTTCTCTGTGTTATTCTGCCTTCCCCATATCCCCCCCTGCAAAATTATGTGTGCTAATTGTAATACCCCTTTTTCCACATTATCCCTAACTTCCTACCCATCTTTTCCAGTCCCTTTGCCTTTGGTAACTGTTAGTCCATTCTTGGGTTCTGTGAGTCTGCTGCTGTTTTGTTCCTTCAGTTTTTTCTTTGTTCTTATACTCCACAGATGAGTGAAATCATTTGATACTTGTCTTTTTCTGCCTGGCTTATTCCACTGAGCATAATACCCTCTAGCTCCATCCATGTTGTTGCAAATGGTAGGATTTGTTATCTTCTTATGGCTGAATAACATTCCATTGTGTACATTGTGCATATATACCACATGTTCTTTATCCATTCATCTACTGATGGACACTTAGGTTGCTTCCATTTCTTGCCTACTCTAAATAGTGCTGCGATAAACATAGGGGTGCATGTGTCTTTTTCAAACTGGGCTGCTGCATTCTTAGGGTAAATTCCTAGGAGTGAAATTCCTGGGTCAAATGGTATTTCTATTTTGAGTTTTTTGAGGAACCTCCATACTGCTTTCCACAATGGTTGAACTAGTTTACATTCCAGGCAGCAGTGTAGGAGGGTTCCTCTTTCTCCACATCCTCACCTACATTTGTTGTTGTTTGTCTTTTGGATGGTGGCCATCCTTACTGGTGTGAGGTGATATCTCATTGTGGTTTTAATTTGCATTTCTCTGATGATTAGCAATGTGGAGCATCTTTTCATGTGCCGGTTGGCCATCTGAATTTCTTCTTTGGAGAAGTGTCTGTTCAGCTCCTCTGCCCATTTTTTAATTGGCTATGAGGTGGGTAAGCTTTTATATAATTTGGATGTCAACCCCTTATCAGATATGTCATTTATGAATATATTCTCCCATACTGTAGGATGTCTTTTTGTTCTACTGTTGGTGTTCTTTGCTGTACAGAACCTTTTCACTTTGATATAGTCCCACTTGTTCATTTTTACTTTTGTTTCCCTTTCCCAGGGAAATATGATCATGAAGAGTTGCTCATGTTTATGTCCAAGAGATTTTTGCCTACGTTTTTTTCTAAGAGTTTTATGGTTTCATGACTTACATTCAGGTCTTTGATCCATTTTGAGTTTACATTTGTATATGGGGTTAGACAATATTCCACTTTCATTCTCTTACATATAGCTGTCCAGTTTTTCCAACACCAGCTGTTGAAGAGTCTGTCATTTCCCCATTGTATATCCATGCCTCCTTTATCATATCTTAATTGGCCATAAATGCTTGGGTTTATATCTGGGCTCTCTAGTCTGTTACATTGGTCTATGGATCTGTTCTCATGCCAGTACCAAATTGTCTTGATTACTGTGGCTTTGCAGTAGAGCTTGAAGTCAGGGAGTGTAATTCACCCCCGCTTTATTCTTCCTTCTCAGGATTGCTTTGGCTGTTTGGGTTCTTTTGTCGTTCCATGTGAATTTTAGAATGATTTGCTCTAGTTCATTGAAGAATGCTGTTGGTATTTTGATAGGGATTGCATTGAATCTGTAGATTGCTTTAGGCTGGATGGCCATTTTAACAATGTTAATTCTTCTTATCCATGAGCATCAGATGTGTCTCCATTTATTGGTATCTTCTTTAATTTCTCTCATGAGTGTCTTGTACTTTTCAGAGTATGTCTTTCACTTCCTTGGTTAGGTTTATTCCTAGGTATTTTATTCTTTTTGGTGCAATTGTGAATGGAATTGTTTTCCTGATTTCTCTTTCTGCTAGTTCATCGTTAGTTTATAGGAATGCAACAGATTTCTCTGTATTAATTTTGTTTCCTGCAACTTTACTGAATTCAGATATTAGATCTAGTAGTTTTGGAGTGGATTCTTTAGGTTTTTTTATGTACAATATCATGTCATCTGCAAACAGGGACCGCTTAACTTCTTCCTTGCCAATCTGGATACCTTTTAATTCTTTGTATTGCCTGATTGCAATGGCTAAGACATCCAGACCTATGTTGAGTAAAAGTGGATAGAGTGGGCATTCTTGTCTTATTCCCGATTTTAAAGGAAAACCTTTAAGCCTCTCGCTGTGAAGTATAATGTTGGCTGTGGGTTTTTTATATATGGCCTTTATTATGTTGAGGTACTTGCCCTCTATACCCATTTTGTTGAGAGCTTTTATCATGAATGGACGTAGAATTTTCTCAAATGCTTTTTCAGCATCTATGGAGAAAATCATGTGGTTTTTGTCCTTCTTTTTGTTGATGTGGTGGATGATGTTGATGGATTTTTTAATGTTGTACCATTGTTGCATCCCTGAGATGAATCCCACTTGATCATGATGAATGATCTTTTTGATTCGGTATGCTAGTATTTTGTATTCGGTTTGCTAATATTTTTGTTGAGTATTTTTGTATCTATGTTCATCAGGGATATGGGTCTGTAATTTTCTTTTTTTCTGGTGTCTTTGCCTGGTTTTGGTATTAGAGTGATGTTGACCTAGTAGAATGAGTTTGGGAGTATTCCCTCCTCTTCTACTTTTTGGAAAACTTTAAGGAGGATGGGTATTAGGTCTTCACTAAATGTTTGATAAAATTCAGCAGTGAAACCATCTGGTTCAACAGTTTTGTTCTTAGGTAGTTTTTTGATTACCAATTCAATTTCCTGGCTGGTAATTGGTCTATTCAGATTTTCTGTTTCTTCTTGGGTCAGCCTTGGAAGGTTGTATTTTTCTAGAAAGTTGTCCATTTCTTATAGGTTATTTGGTTTGTTACCATATAATTATTCATAGTATTCTCTCATAATTCTTTGTATTTCTCTGGTGTCCGTAGTGATTTTTCCTTTCTCATTTCTGTTTCTGTTTATGTGTGTAGACTCTCTTTTTTTCTTGATAAGGGTGGCTACAGGTTTATCTATTTTGTTTATTTTCTCAAATAACCAGCTCCTGCGTTCATTGATTCTTTCTATTGTTTTATTCTTCTCAATTTTATTTATTTCTGCTTTAATCTTTATTATGTCCCTCCTTCTACTAACTTTGGGCCTCATTTGTTCTTCCTTTTCTGTTTCATTAATTGTGAGTTTAAACTGCTCATTTGGGATTGTTCTTCTTTCCTGAGGTAGGCCTGTATTGCAATATATTTCCCTCTTAGCCTGGCCTTCACTCCATCCCACAGATTTTGTGGTGTTGAATTACTGTTGTCATTTGTCTCCATAAATTGCTTGATATCTGTTTTTATTTGGTCGTTGATCCATTGATTATTTAGGAGCTTGTTATTAAGCCTCCATGTGTTTGTGGGCTTTTTCATTTTCTTTGAGTAATTTATTTCTAGTTTCTTACCTTTGTGATCTGAGAAGCTGGTTGGTACAATTTCAATCTTTTTTAATTTAATGAGGTTCTTTTTGTGGCCTAGTATATGATCAATTCTTGAAAATGTTCCATGTGCACTTGAGAAGAAAGTGTATCCTGTTGCTTTTGGATGGAGTGTTCTGTAGATGTTCATTAGGTACATCTGTTCTAATGTGTTGTTCAGTGCCTCTGTCTCTTTATTTATTTTCTGTGTGGTTGACCTCTCCTTTGGAGTGAGTGATGTGTTGAAGTCTCCTAAAATGAATGAATTGCATTCTGTTTCCCCCTTTAATTCTGTTAGTATTTGTTTCACATATGTAGGTGATCCTGTGTTAGGTGCATAGATGTTTATAATAGTTATATCCTCTTGTTGGATTGACCCCTTTATCATTACATAATGTCCTTCTTTGTCTCTTCTTACTTTCTTTGTTTTGAAGTCTATTTTGTCTGATACAAGTACTGTAACTCCTGCTTTTTTCTCCCCATGAGTTGCATAAAATATCTTTTTCCATCCCTTTACTTTCAGTCTGTGTGTGTCTTTGGGTTTGATGTGAGTCTCTTGTAAGCAGCATATAGATGGGTCTTGTTTTTTTATCCATTCTGTGACTCTATGTCTTTTGATTGGTGCATTCAGACCATTTACACTTAGTGTGATTATCGATAGGTATGTACTTATTGCCACTGCAGGCTTTAGATTTGTGGTTACGTGGAATCAAGGGTAATTCCCTTACTATCTAACAGTCTAATTTAACTAACTTCGTATGCTATTACAAACACAACCTAAAGATTCTTTTTTTTTCCTCCTTTTTCTTCCTCCTCCATTCTTTGTATGTTATGAATCATAATCTGTACTCTTTGTCTAGCCCTTGGGTGACATCTATTTAGCCTTAGGAATACTTCCATCTATAGTAGTCCCTCCAAAATGCACTATGGAAGTGGTTTGTGGGAAGTAAATTCTCTCAGCTTGTGTTTATTCGAAAATTGTTTAATCCCTCCTTCAAATTTAAATGATAACCTTTCTGGGTAGAGTATTCTTGGTTCGAGGCCCTTCTGCTTCATTGCATTAAATATATCATACCACACCCTTCTTGCTTGTAAAGTTTTTGTTGAAAAATCTGATTATGGACTGATGGGTTTTTCTTTGAATGTTTGTATGTGATCTTTTTTCTCTCTCTAGCTGCTTTTAAAAGTCTGTCTTTATCCTTGATCTTTGCCATTTTAAATATTATATGTCTTGATGTTGTCTTCCTTGGGTCCCTTGTGTTGGGACATCTGTGCATCTCCATGGCTTGAGAGACTATCTCCTTCCCCAGTTTGGGGAAATTTTCAGCAATTACCTCCTCAATGACACTTCCCATCCCTTTTTCTCTCTCTTCTTCTTCTGATACACCTATTATGGGTATATTGTTCCATTTGGATTGGTCACACCATTCTCTCAATATTCTTTCATTCTTGGGACTCTTTTTTTCTCTCTGTGCCTCAGCTTCTTTGTATTCCTCTTCTCTAATTCCTATTCCATTTACCATCTCTTCTAGGACATCTAATCTGCTTTTAAATCCCTCCATTGTATGTTTCATTTCAGATATGGAATTTATTAATGATTGAATTTCCATCTTAAATTCATTCCTGAGTTCTTGAATATTTTTCTGTGCCTCCATAATCATGTTAATGATTTTTATTTTGAACTCTCTTTTAGGAAGACTGGTGAGTTCAGTTTCATTTGGCTCTCTTTCTGGGGTTTGTGAGATTTTGGTCTGAACCATGTTCTTTTATCATTTCATATTTCTGTGTGGTGCCCACTAGTGTGCAGAAACTTCTGTCTCTGGAGCTGCTCAGCCCCTAGAGTGAGGTTGGGGGTCGTAGGGGAGTGGAGCTGGTGCCCTGTTTCATGAGGTCTGCTCTGTTCATGAGGTCTGTATGCAGTCTGGTGTAACCTTCTTTCCTATTGCTGTTTTAGGGTTAGTTGTATTAACTATATTTTCACACTATCTGTGGTTTTGGGAGGAGTTCTCTGTCTCACCTCTCACGCCACCATCTTAAATCTACCTATATGCTTGGCCCACTAGTTCTGGCAGTGGAGACAGACACAGCAGTTGTGTAGCAGGAAACAGCTCTTTCATCCCCCCAGGGATCAGCATCACAGACATTTCTAATTCAAAGAAACACAAATTTCAAAAGCCTTAGTATAAATGAGAAAATAATTTACAAAAGAAGTTACCTACAACTTTCCAAAAGGTCTTTTAGAAGAGGTGAAATAGACCTCTTCTTCATATGAGCCAATGGAGTACATGCTTACTACTTTTAAAATGATAGTAGATTACTTCCCTTGGATTAGGAATCTAAAGGACAAGAGAAGCCCTTTGAATACTGCACACCTTAGACAAGATAGAACAGATCATAGAACAAGTTGTTCATGGGTTTATCACTCCTTGTTGCTTGCTTGTTTTGCTTTTCAAATGCAGCATTAATTTAACTTGCAGATAAAAGCATCCTCACTCATTAGATAATACAGGAAATTCAACAGAAACACCCTTATGTCATTGAATTTTTTAAAGTAGGTAATATTCATACATGTAAAGCATGAATCTTGCATATCTATTTCTGGCCCAGCATTAAACATTGTGGTAGAAATCTAGGCTGAAAAGTAGCAGAACTTTTATAATACTTTGAATGTTTCCCAGGCTTTAGAAAATCCCTGTTCAATTTGAGGTTTTGAGCCACTGAACTACGCTAGAGATGTCTGGTCTAGCCCCATACTATATTTGCGACCTGTTTGCTTTGGATTCCCTGAGGTCATCCAAAGAGATTTGATCCCCTTTCCAATGGAACTTGGAAATCAACCTACCTTCTGAAGAACAGTCTAGGATTCCTCATGGGCAGTCTTCATGAACTCCAAAGTAGTGCACCATCTCTGGTTTGTTGGTTTACTGGCTTACGTCACTTCATGGGTAACACAGTGTCCTTGTGTCCTTCCCGGAAAGGATGTGGCTACCAAAACACAGCAAATGCAACCTTAAGCTTTGTATGTTGGTATGTTCCTCCAAACAAAAGAGGTGGTGGCCCTACTCTGCACTAAGCTAGTCAGTCCACACCTGCTTAACCATGTGAGATATGACTAGAGGTAAGAGTTCTAGAATTTTTGTAACGTGCAATTTAACCTGTTGGTACTTCACCTGGAGAAGGGAAGACTTACAAGGATATGTTAAACTGAAGTTGGAAGGCTATCATGCAAGAAAGATCATACAATATGTTTTAGACTTCATTCTTCCAGAGGGAAGGGACGTGGGTTCAAATATAGGAGGGAAAATAATGAACACTGTCTTAAAATGGAATGGGTTATCTTTATAAACGGTGTCAAATTTCTTGACATCTATGCAATATATTTTTTAAATTCCCTTTCTAGAGCCCTAATTTATAAGGTCCTAATCTCTTACTTTGTCATATTCAGCTTTTATCTCTAAATTTATTTTAAAATTCTTCCTTTTTGAAGTGTGTCTTTATCTCACATTTGATTATTCAGGTTGCTACATTTATGAGTAGCTGTAATATTCTTACAAAGATCTTGTTATCTTGAAGCACCATTCCTATAGGCAGTATAATGGTTGTAACAAGATTCTTAAGAGCTCCTGTTTAACAGTTTAATGGCCTCTAATTTTCTCTCTCTCTTCTTTAGATGGTCAGTAGCTATTCTGAAATTGCCATATAAACTACTGGTGAAAATAAGGTGTGCAGCAAAATCAAGTCTGATAAAACCACCACATTAGTTTTTGTGTATGGCTTGAGGAAATGTCATTCTTTTATAGGAAAGAGAAGTCAACATTACAAGGTGCTGCTTGAGCTTTACTGTCAAACCTGTGCCCTTCAACTTTAAATATTAGTCAGCATTTTTTATAATTGTTTTTAATTTTCATGAACATTTCTTGCTCACTTGACTCTTTATGTAATTTTAAGAATTCTTAACCACATTCTAGGAGGAACTAAAATCCTCAGTAGAAGTCTGCTGAGGTGTACATTATCCTACCTGATTCTAGATCATTATTATTTCTCTCGACCAGCATCACTGAAGTGCCTGCCTTTCTACCTGGTCTCTACCTCTGAGGTCAGTGCTGCTTTCCATTACAGCATCCCCTCATTAAAACACAACTGGACAATGCATTTTGCAAATAGATAGCTCTTTCTGTAGAAATAACACTTGGTTCTTAGATAGTGTACAGAATCTGTTTATCGTCCCTTCTGCCAGGACATGGCAAATGCTTCCTCTCCTTGCTTTCAGCAGGCTGATTCCTCACCTCCAACGGGTCTTGTGACACCACAATGTTCCATCCTTCCCAGCCAGCCTGTATTGGACCTCTCATCCCTCATCCTGAAACAGCAATAATATACAAAGAGGCCAAACGAATCCTCTGCTTGCCCTAAGAGAGAAATCTCTACCTAGTCACCTGCATGTCATAGAGATTGTCATTAATCCTGCCCTCTGCTCATTTATTCACTTTGGCTAACTTAAGGGTCCATTTTCCTTCACTTAGGACTTCTGATACTACAGGTCAAAAAGCAAAAGTAATGATGTACAAGATATACGCAAGAACAAATACTTGCCGGGAGATGCCATGGGCTTACTGGGTCCCTTGCCAAGCATTCAGTTACCCTGGGCCACCTTCAAAATGGATTTCCTCCCTAAGCTCCCTGTTTCTCAGTAATATAACACCAACTTCAAAGCTGTTCCAATAACAAAGTTGCTCACTTCCACCTATGCCAGAAGCCACTGAGATATTCACATTGTTCATCTTTTAACTCCGCAAAGGCATCAACAAGACTGCTCTGTGCTGAGGACTCCTCTGTATTTATTTTCAGGGTGATTTTACATCCTTTTATTGTCTGGTATGAACATACACAAGCCGGGTACAATCACAGTTTGGGCCCATTGTTAGTGCCTCCTTCTCAAAAATACCGGTTTGTAAAATAAATTATGACATCCTATTTATATCCTGTCTTAGACAGACATCTTTAGCAGCCAGGTAAAAATGGACCTGTCCCAATACCACCCGAGTCAGCAGGCCAAAGAGAAATAACCAGCGAACCCCTAAAGCTCTGTCTTCAGATCAGTTCTTCCCAGGACCAAGACAACTAATTGGTTGTTTCTCCTTCCTGCCTTCTAACTCATTTATTTAAATATCACCCATCCTTATCTCAGAATGCCAAATGTGCACGAACATTTTCTAACTAAAGTCCTTCTTGGGCTTAATTCCCTTTTCAGTAACTTTAGCTATAGAAGATATTGAGGAATTCTAAGCCACAAAGTATAACTGACAGGCTTCCTCAAAGAAGCCAAAGTGACCTTCAAATGATATGTCAGCAGTGGTGGCCAGGGACAGCCCCACTAGCATGTTACTAGTCTCAGTAACGCCTTGGTAGCTTTTCTCCCTGCGACCTTACACAAAGCTGCGAGGCACCCTTCTCCCCTTCTCAGCCTTAAAGCTCTCATGCCGGCAACCTACAACTACAGCTCCTAAAAGCTCTCAAAGTCTACAGTTCAACATCACCAGCCTCTCTTTCATCCTGCCAGGCCGAACGCCTACCCTTCATACTAATAAAAGATTTTTAGAGAATGTAGTTCATGTCATACCAGATTCTTGGATGCCCTAAGAAAAAAAAAAATCCAGTACTTCAACAAATGGAATACAAGCAGAAGACCAATGCTGAGAGCACGCCACCTCATCTCTGCTTGCCATTTGGGGTCCCTGGCCTCAACCCTACAGAGATGACACATAGACCTATAATTCTGGGATTTCTATTGCCACCTGGTCCCTAGAAAACTCTTTATCCACCTGGAGAAGGTTGCATCGCCTCCTATGTCCAAGCATCTGACTGAGAAATCAGAATTCTCCCCCTGAAAAACACTTGGCAGTTGATTTATCTTGTCTGCATAGAAAAAAGGTCTGTCACAAACTGAGTAACAGGCATCAGTTGAGCAACAAACACATCTCTGTATCTTTTAACTCTCTTTTCACATGCTTGCCTTGAGGCTTGAACTGAGGAATGGGGACAAAATAACAGTGGAGGGCTGGGACCAGTCAGTAGCTTTGCTGATAATGTGGCTTCAGGTTGCATGTGGTCTAGTTGCTAAAGAGGCTAAAAATCAGGCGTGAGCTGTAGTTTTCTCTAAAAGGACGATAGACAGAGGGTCTTGAAGAGAAGCAAAAAGCCAGCCTAGGCAGAGCCCGAGTGAAATCTTAAGATAGCCAAAGGGCCAAGCTGTTCAAATGCAGAGCTATTCAGGAGAACTAAGGCAGAAGGGTTGCTAACAGATGTTGTACTTCACAAGGCAAACAGGCTTGGAGCATGTCTCCCTGGTTGCACATTTAAAGGACTCATGAAGCCCAGTCATCTCTAAGACAGGGTTGTAGTTCAAAGAAATACTTTATCTCTAGATCTGAGGAGTAAGGGAAGGTAAAGGGAGACAGCTGTGTCCTAATAAATGTGTTTCTATTTTGAGGGCCTGGATCTCAAGAGTGTTTAATTTGGTCTGACACAGGTTAGGAAGGAAGTCTGAAAGCTTAGCAAGTGCTGAGAGCTGTAAATTTTCATCACTCTTAGCTGGGCTATCTATTACACTCATCCACTAGTTTGGGAAAGGTTTTAGGCAACAGAGCTGGGTGGAAATCCAGTCTGGAGCTCAGAGTTCCGTGTCTGAAAAATAGTTTATCAATGCAGCAGGTGTCAAAGGATCTAACACCAAGTGTGAGAGGTGATCCAAAAAGCAGACAAAATATAGCATCAGGGAATCTAGACTCAAGTGATACTCAGAAATTCAGGCTGACAACTGGCAGGCACTAAGAAAGTGTATCAACAAATAAAATGGACTCTATTCATACTGGGTTCAGGAGTAAGACACTAGTTGAGGAAGAGAAATGGCCAATTCAAGGGAAACTTCCACTGCCGATCAATGCTTTCATTACCAAGGGATCTAAAATAATATCTCATTTCCCTGCATTTCTCTGATTACAGTACTACTGAACATATTTTTAGATGTTTATTGACATTGACTATTCTGAATTCCTTTTTTGGAAATTGTTTACACAATTGTACATTTTTCTAATGAACTGTTTGATTTTTAAAATCAATTTTCATGAATTTATGCAGATGGCAAAAAAACACATGAAAAAACCTTTATGTCACTAGTCATTAAGGAAATGCTAAGTAAAACCACAATGAAATAACCTGACGTACTAGAATTTACCTATTAGAATTGCCTTAAAATTGACAATACCAAGTATGGCAAGAATGAGAGCAACTGGAACAAATATTCATACATCAATGGCAGTTATGAAAATGGCATAGCACTTTGGAAAACAGTTTGCAGTTTCTTATAAGTAGATATGTAAGCATACACCTACCATATGACGCAGCAATCCTATGGTGTTTATCTGAGAGAAAGGAAAATTCATGTGCATATACAAACCTGTATACACATTTTTATAGTAGTTATAGTCATAATTACCCCAAATTAGAAACTCCCAATGTCCTCCAACTGGTTAATTGGATAAACAAACCAGTGTATCCATATAGTGGAATCCTACTCAGAAATAAAAAGCTACCGATAGAAGCAATGACATGGATGATCTCAATTTTTTATGCTAAGTGAAAGAAGCCAGATTCAAAAAGTTATACACATATGATTCCATTTAAATGATGTTTGGGAAAAGGCAAAAATATATAGAGAAAATAAATCAATGATTGTCAGGATCTGAAGGTAAGAGAGATTGATTAGAGAGGCCCTACAGAACTTTTTTACAGATGAAATAAATAGTCCATACCTTAACTGTGGTGCTGATTGCACAACTATGCATTTGCCAAAATTCACAGAACTGTACAAAAAAAGGTAGAGTTTTATTGTATCTCAATAAACTTGACTTTAAAAAATAAATGATTAGTGGGAGATATGTACATACATACACATATATATGTATTATATACATAGGTATATATATTTCATGCATACTATTCCATGGTAGCTTGTATATTTGAAAATAATTTCTCCATTCTGTGGCCTGTCTTTTCACTTCTGTATGCTGTTTATTATTAAACAAAACTTTCAAATTTTTATTTAATCAAATTATGAATATTTTTTTAATGGGTTATGTTTTTGTGCTTTACTGAAAATAATCCTTCCCTAGCCCATTGACATAAAAATATTCTTAAATTTTCTTTAAGAAGTTTGCAGCTTTGCTTTTCATATTCATGTCTTTTATTAGAATTAATTTTGACATGGTATGAAACACAGATCTAATTTTTTCCTCTTTCCTTATAAATATGTAATTATTCCTGCACCATTTACTAAACAGCTTTTTTCCCCTTAATTTTTTAAGTGTAAGCTTTTTTTCTTAAAGTCTAAGGCATATGCCTGGCTCTGTCCACATTTTTCTACATTCAGTTTTTTGTCCTCTAACATGACATTCTCTACAAGCCAAAAATTTTTCACTTCTGAGAGATAACATTGACAGCAAATCAATTGTTCATTATATGCTCTCTTTTAGAATAGAAATTCTAGAAAATAACTGGGAATCAAAGTCTCCCCTCCAAATTGGTTTTTAAAAATTCTTTGTTAAATTCTTAATTAAAATTCTCCACTTAAAAAAAATCTCCATTCATCCTCATAAAATTTGAACAAAGTAATAAGTATCCTAACAATATATATTAAGCATGCATAATATAAAAAAGACTAATCCAACATTGTGATTAAAAACAGATACATTTTCTAAATCATATTTAAACCAGCACAGTCTAAAGGAAATCTAACACAAGCCATGTATATTTAAAACTTTCTAGTAGCCACATTAAAAAAGTAAGGAGAAACATGTGAAATTGATTCCAAATTTATTTAATCCAATATATCCAAAATATCAATTCAACATTTAACCAATAGATGAATTATTATTGAGACATTTTACATTCTTTTTTTCATATTAACTTGCAAAGTCTGATGTGTATATCTAAATTCAGACTAGCTTCATCTCAAATGTTCAATAGCCACATGTAGCTAGTGGCTACCATACTGGACGGTGCAGATTTGGACCAACCTTCCCTTTGTAAATAAATAAAATGTTGAGTAAAATCTTCATGGAGACAAGAACTCAAAGAGTTAAACTTATGACTGAATTTTATCTGAGGGCATTTGTAAAATGGCTAAATTGGGCTGTTGTTTTCATGGCTCCTAGGATCTCAGGAGGAAGACAGTCAAACCAGGGCTCACCATTAAGTGGGGAGCCCAACAGCAACCCCCACCTCATTAAGCTAAAAACAAACGGTAGCCCCTGCAGTGTAAGGGTAAGTCATAAATTAATCCATCCCATGGGCTATGACTAGACCACCTCCAGGGTAGAAAGCTGCCTTTAACACATTAAAATCTTGTAAATCAAAGACAAAATTCATAAAGGAAATTATTAAGTGCTTGAAATAGAATAATAATGAGACCACATATTAAAAGTTGTGGGATGCCTGAGACCTTCCCCAGCAGGCTCAGCCTTGCCCAGTGAGTCCTGAGCAGGCAGGGCCTCTGCCCACTGGAGGGGTATCATCACATGGCGTCAGGGGGCAGTTGCAGGCCTAGTACCTGGGGGACTTGCTGTCAGGTCTGAGCACCCAAAACATCTCTCCACTGAACTCCAGCTTTCTCCTGCTTCCACCGCGCTGGGTCAGCGCTCCGACTGGGATTCTGCCTGGATTTCCTAACTAATGGGAGTTAAAAGACCTGTCCTGAGTCTCAGCCCACTGACTTGCCTTAAGTGATTTAACTTGTCCCTTAGATTCCTAAACAAGCAAATGACCATCTTGAACTCCTACATGGCCTCCAAAAAATAAAATAGGAAAGTCCTTGTGGGATGCAGCAAAAATAGTACTTACAGGAAAATCAATAATTGACATGTTTTTATTGATAAGTAAAGAGATTATACTAAGTATGGAACCCAAGAAGTTAGAAAAATAAGAGAACAAACCCAAAGAAAATAGAAGGAAATAATAAAGCTATTATTAGACAGTTTTACAGATAATTTTACCATACATTCACGGAACAGACAACTCTTTCCTTATGCAGATTCTTCCACACAATAAAAAAGAAGAAATGTTCCCTCAATTCATTTTATGAGCCTTAACTCCAAAGCTAGACAAGGACCATGAAATGTCAATTATGAACATAGATGTAAGAGTTTTAAACAAAATATTGCAAGCAAGCTACTCTCTTCATTTATTCCATAGACATTTTTTTTGAAGACTAGCTAGAGGAGCCAAGCTTTGTGCAATTCAGTGGGGACAAGATGAATAATACATGCTCTCTGTTCTAAAGAAACAGCTAATTTAGTGGGAAGAGTGAGGCACTCATCATTATGATGCAATATAATTGCTCTAGCAAGATGTAATGGAAACAAAGTGTAATGGGAACAGAAACCAGTGTCAGAGTTTGTCCTGGTGAATTTTAGAAGGTTCCATTGCAGGATTCCTTGAGCTGAGACTTTATGGATAAGCACGAGTTTGACAGGTAGAGAAGAGGTGGTGCGTGTGTTGTGTGTTGCATTGTGGGCAGGGGAGAATGAAACCAACATAGATGAGAAAAAACAGCAGTTCACAGGAGAGTGTCAAAGCTTTGCTTTTATTTAGATTCAACATGCAGGGAAAAGAAATGACTTCAATGAAAGCCTAAACTACTTTATTATCAGAAACTGCAGAACAAATAAGAGTACGTAAAATATTTATATTTTATTTTAATTAATTATAAATTAATATTGAAGCCACAGTTTACAATGAATTAATTCACTAACCTTAGTTTTTAACTTTCAGTGTTTGCTTGTGCCTGTTTATACTAGTTTTATGTTTTAATATGTTAAAGTCCATATATACCATATACCTGATAAGCCTGTATCCAGATAATTTCTATATTGAAAATACAGACCGAATTTTGCTTTTAAATTTAAAAATCACTTTAGGCCCCCTGAAATAAAACACTTTGACATCATGCAATCATCACTTCAAAATCAGCTGACTGGGAGGGGCTCAAGATGGTGGCATGGGTAGGGCGGCAGAAATCTCCTCCCAAAATCATATATATTTTTGAAAATACAACAAATACAACTCCTACAAGAGAGACCAGAAGATACAGTACAACAGCCAGGCTACATCAACATCTGCAAGAACTCAGCATCTCACGAAAAGGGTAAGATACAAAGCCGTGACCCAGCGGGACCGAGTACTCCCCCCACCCCAGCTCACCGGCGGGAGGAAAAGAATCAGAGTGGGGAGGGAGTGGAAGCACAGGACTGCTAAATAACCAGCCCTGGTAATCTGCACTGGGAGCACAGACACACATCGCATGGTGTACTGGATATTAGAGAAATGGAAAAGTAAAATCCGAGATGGAGATTGCAAGCGTGTCCCCACAGCCGGCTCCCCTGGGACAAAAGAAAATCAGGCGCTTTTTAAAAGTCTTAAAGGGACAAGGGCTTAACAGTTGGACAAAATTGTCCCGGCACACTCAGGCCAGCAGGCTGGGAATCTTCAGGAACGTCAGGTGCTCTAACCCCTGGAAGGTAATGCAACCCCGAAGCCCCTCACAGTGATAAGCAGCCTGCCATTCATTCCCCCTGGCCAGCACTGCAAGTAAACCGGCTGACCTGCCATAGCTGTGAAGCCGCCAGGGAACAGCCCTGCCCACAGCAACCACACAGAGTCTTCTCCCAGCACGCAGCTAATGGGGACAGATCCAGAGGCTGCCGTGGGGTGCAGTGGCCCGGTACAGATGGAACATGGAGCAAGGCCTGGAAGGGATGAAGGGGTGCCGTTCTCACAAGAGAACACACCCGATGCGGCTGCAACCCCCCGCTGGGCTCCAGGCTATCCGGAGGGCTGCCTCACCCATGGCAGCTCAGGGGATTATCCCAGAGACTGCTCCCTGTGTGTGGGTAAATGGTAAAGGCAGTGGAAGCTGGAGCAATGCCTGGAAGGCACCGTTCTCACAGAACACACCCAGCATAGCTGTGACCCCCTGCAGGGCTCTAGGCTATCCTGAGGGCCGCCCCACCCATGGCAGCTCAGGGGATTACCCTAGAGACTGCTGCCTGTGTGCAGGTAACGAGCACAGGTAGCGGAGAAGGGCAAAGTGACCGGCAAGCAGGAGGGAATTTGTTCTCCCAGCTGACACATGTGCCATCTGCCTATGACCACTTCTATCCCCATGAAAAGGCAGAAGAACCCGATCCAGTTAAAAATCAGACAACACCAGAGAGAGAGGCCCTAGGGAGATAGATATAACAACCTTCCTGAAAAAGAATTCAAAATAAAAGTCATAACCATGCTAATGGACCTGCAGAGAAATATGCAAGAGCAAAGGGATGAAGTCCGGAGGGAAATGACAGAAATGAAACAATCGAAAGAAGGTCTTAAGAGCAGACTGGATGAGTTGCAAGAGACTGTTAGTGGAATAGAAATGAGGGAATAGGAATACAGAGAAGCTGAGGCAGAGAGAGATACAAGGATCTCTAGGAATGAAAGAATATTAAGCGAACTGTGTGACCAATCCAAATGGAACAATATTCACATCATAGGGGTACCAGGAGAAGAAGAGAGAGAAAAAGGGATAGAAAGTGTCTTTGAAGAAATAATTGCTGAAAACTTCCCCATGCTGGGGAAGGAAATAGTCTCACAATCCACGGAAGCCCACAGATCTCCCAACACAAGGGACCCAAGGAAGACAACACCAAGACACATAATAATTAAAATGGCAAAGATCAAAGACAAGGACAGAGTATTAAAGGCAGCTAGAGAGAGAAAAAAGATAACCTACAAAGGAAAACCCATCAGACCATCATCAGACTTCTCAAAAGAAACCTTACAGGCCAGAAGAGAATGGCATGATATATTTAATGTAATGAAACAGAAGGGCCTCGAACCAAGAATATTGTATCCAGCATGATTATAATTTAAATATGATGGAGGGATTAAATAATTTCCAGACAAACGGAAGTTGAGAGAGTTTGCCTCTCATAAACCACCACTACAGGATATCTTAAACGGACTGCTCTAGAGGGAACCACCCCTAAGGCTTAAAAGATGTCACCAGAGAAAATAAAATCATAGCAAAGAAAGCAGACCATCCAAATACTAACAAAAGGCAAAGAATAAAACACCTAGTATATAAAGAAAGGAGGAGGAAGAATAATAAGGGAGAGAAATAAAGAAACATCAAACTGTGTTTACAATAACTTAAGAAGAAAGTTAAGTTAGATTGTTAGATAGTAAAGAAGCAACCCTTGAACTTTTGGTAACCACGAATCTAAAGCCAGCAATGGCAATAAGTACATATCTATCGATAATCACCCTAAATATAAATGGACTGAATACACCAATCAAAAGACACAGAGTAACAGAGTGGATAAAAAAGCAAGACCCATCTATATGCTGCTTACAACAGACTCACCTCAAACCCAAAGATATACACAGACTAAAAGTGAAGGGATGGAAAAAGATATTTCATACAAACACGGAGAAAAAAGCAGGTGTTGTAGTACTTGTATCAGATAAAATAGACTTCAAAACGAAGAAAGTAGCAAGAGATAAAGAAGGACATTACGTAATGATAAAGAAGTCAGTCCAACAAGAAGATATAACCATTATAAATATATATGCACCCAATACAGGAGCGCTGGCATATGTGAAACAAATACTAACAGAATTAAAGGAGGAAATAGACAGCAATGCATTCATTTTAGGAGACTTTAACACGCCACTCACTCCAAAGGACAGATCAACCAGACAGAAAATAAGTAAAGACACAGAGGCACTGAACAACACACTAGAACAGATGGACCTAACAGACATCTACAGAAATCTGCACCCAAAAGCAGCAGGGTACACATTCTTCTCAAGTGCACATGGAACATTTTCCAGAATAGACCACATACTAGGCCACAAAAAGAACCGCAGTAAATTCAAAAATATTGAAATCTTACCAACCAACTTCTCAGATCACAAAGGTATAAAACTAGAAATAAATCTTAGAAAAATCAAAAAGGCTCACAAATACACGGAGACTTAACAACATTCTCCTAATTAATCAATGTGTTAACAACCAAATCAAAACAGAATCAAAGAATATATGAAGACTAATGACAACAACAACACAAAGCCACAACTTCTGTGGGACGCAGCAAAGGCAGTTCTAAGAGGAAAGTATATTGCAATCCAGGCCTATTTAAAGAAGGAAAAACAATCCCAAATGAACAGTCTAAAGACACAATTACTGAAATTGGAAAAAGAAGAAAAATGAGACCCAAAGTCACCAGAAGGAGGGACATAATAAAGATCAGAGAAGAAATAAATAAAATTGAGAAGAATAAAACAATAGAAAAAAATCAATGAAATCAAGAGCTGGTTCTTTGAAAAAATAAACAAAATAGATAAACCCCTAGCCAGACTCATTAAGAGAAAAAGAGAATCTACACACATAAACAGAATCAGCAATGAGAAAGCAAAAATAATGACGGACCCCACAGATATACAAAGAATTATAAGAGAATATTAGGAGCATCTATATGCTAACAAGCTGCAAAACATAGAAGAAATGGACAACTTAGAAAAATACAACCTTCCAAGACTGACCAAACAAGAAACAGAAAAACTCAACAGATCAATCACCAGCAACGAAATTGAAGCGGTAATCAAAAAACTACCCAAGAACAAAAAACCCCGGACCAGAAGGATTCACCTCTGAATTCTACCAGACCTATAGAGAAGAAAAAACACCCATTCTCCTTAAAGTTTTCCAAAAAATAGAAGAGGAGGGAATACTTCCAAACTCATTCTATGAAGCCAGCATCACTCTAATACCAAAACCAGGCAAAGACCTCACCAGAAAAGAAAATTACAGACCAATATTCCTGATGAACATAGATGCAAAAATACTCAACAAAATATTAGCAAACCAAATTCAAAAATACATCAAGAGGATCATACACCATGATCAAGTGGGATTCATCCCAGGGATGCAAGGATGGTACAACATTCAAAAATCCATTAACATCATCTACCACATCAACAAAAAGAAGAACAAAAACCACATGATCATCTCCATAGATGCTGAAAAAGCATTTGACAAAATTCAGCATCCATTCATGATTAAAACTCTCAATAAAATGGGTATAGAGGGCAAGTACCTCAACATCATAAAGGCTATATATGACAAACCCACAGCTAACATCATACTTAACAGCGAGAAGCTGAAAGCTTTTCACCTAAGATCGGGAACAAGACAGGGATGCCCACTCCCTCCACTGCTATTCAACATAGTACTGGAGGTCCTAGCCATGGCAATCAGACAAAACAAAGACATACAAGGCATCCAGATTGGTAAAGAAGAAGTCAAATTGTCACTATTTTCAGATAACATGATATTGTACATAAAAACCCTAAAGACTCCACTCCAAAACTATTAGAACTAGTATCTAAATTCAGCAAAGTTGCAGGATACAAAATTAACACACAGAAATCTGTTGCTTTCCTACACACTAATGATGAACTAACAGAAAGAGAAATCAGAAAAACAATTCCATTCACAAATGCATCAAAAAGAATAAAATACCAGGAATAAACCTAACGAAGAAAGTGAAAGACCTGTACTCTGAAAACTACAAGACACTCCTAGGAGAAATTAAGGAAGACACTAACAAATGGAAATGCATCCCATGCTCTTGGCTAGGAAGAATAAATATTGTCAAAATGGGTATACTACCTAAAGCAATCTACAGATTCAATGCAATCCCTATCAAAATACCAACAGCTTTCTTCAATGAACTGGAACAAATAAATCTAAAATTCATATGGAACCACAAAAGACCCCGAATAGCCAAAGCAATCCTGAGAAGGAGGAATCAAACAGGGGGAATTACGCTCCTTGACTTCAAGTTCTACTACAAAGCTTCAGTAATCAAGACAATTTGGTATTGGCACAAGAACAGACCCACAGACCAGTGGAACAATAGAAAATCCAAACATTAACCCAAACATATACTGTCAATTAATATTTGATAAAGGAGCCTTGGATATACAATGGGGAGAGGACAGCCTCTTCAGCAGCTGGTGTTGGAAAAACTGGACAGCTACATGTAAGAGAATGAAACTG